>BMAC01000465.1:802727-859149 GCA_014905375.1 Phtheirospermum japonicum
AATATAATAATATATTATTTATTTATTTTTAATGTTAATTATTTGAAAACTCTATTTGGATACAGGAGCGGGAGACGGGTGAGCCGGCCAAGTGTTAGACATTTTGTTATGTACGCACAAGAAGGCTGACGACACGTGGATCGATGCGAGTTCCAGTAATATTAATGTGATTCTCTTCCTTATTTTTAATTTATTATTTGGTTTTAATGTACAATTTACTAACGAGTTGTATTTCAGGCAGAGTACGAGTGGAAGTTGGAGGAGGCGGCACATGCATCTTCCCAGGATGTGGGTAGCGAGGTTGACCCTGACCGGGTTTTCTTCGACGTCGTCGGGTCGAGCAAGGGACGATACTATGGCACCGACTCGTACGGGAAGGTGATTGCTGATGCGAAGGGTTTTTACCTAGTCAGCTCTTCTTCTTCTTCCTCCTCCCCACAGCATATGACCTACATAAGATAGCTCAAGGCGCAGCTCCAGACGTCGAGGGAGGAGTTGGAGGCCACGGGACTAGCTCAGGAGGCGCAGAGGGCGGAGCTCCAGGTGATCGAGAAGAGATACACCGAGTCTGAGCGACAACGTGAGGAGCATCACTGGCAGCAGGAGGCATTTCAGGCGCAGGTGAACGCACATATGGCTGTTTCTCTTAGTACCTCCCACCACAGCACCCCCCGTCATCGGACAATTTGATATGTTTTATAAAAACTATTACTAAACACTTTTTTCGAACACATCTAATAATCGTAGATTTCCAAGTATTTTTACAATAATTGGTTTATTTATTTGTTTGTTCATTATTGATTTTTCTTCATTTTTCTGGGGAAATTTTAATAAATAAACAGGAATTAAAATCAATATTTAAAAATTTTCTTTAAAAAAAATGGAAATCCGAGGGGGAATACCCTCGAAAACCCCTCGCAAAATGTAAAAATCGAGGGAAAAACCGATGGAGTATTCCCCTCGGTTATTCCGAGGGTTGATGTGGCCCTCGGTTTTTCCGAGGGTGCTGTCCCTCGGTTTTTCCGAGGGAAAACGTCCCTCGATTTTTTCAAGGGTCTTACGGGGGAAGTAACCGAGGGGATTGACCCTCGATATTCCCCTCGGAAGAAGTTTTCGAGGAGGGTTTTTTCGAGGGAATTTTTCTCCCGTTTTCTCAAAAAATCGAGAGAATTTACCTTAAAACCGAGGGAAAAATCCCTCGAAAAACTGCTGTTTTCTTGTAGTGTTAGGCCAAAATTTTATATCAATACATAATAGTACAAAAGCCAATATATTACAGTGAAAAGTCAATATATTATGGTACAATACATCATAGTATAAAAACCAATACATCATATCACGTTATGAAAAATTAATACTTTCGAGTACAAAAACTAATATATCATAGTACAAAAACTAATACATTACAGTATCGGGTCACATGGCCTAACGGGTCATGACCCGTCAATCGGGCCTAACACAAGTGTTTGCCTTCATATATTGGATAAACATTAGTTTATTTGAAATTTTGAACTCAAAATATGCTTAATTCCTCTCTTGTTATAATGTTTTATTGATGCATTTTTATATTGAGAATGTCTGGTAATAAACATTCTTACTCATGACGAATGTATTTGATTGTTATTGTTTTCTTTTGTTTTGTCCCGTCTATGCATTTTTATAAACTATGTAGTGAAACTTAATGGTATAAATTATGATTTTGCTAAAAAATAGATTGACAATTGGAAGTTAATGGTAGTGAAAGAGTTGATATATATACACACATATATTTATATATGAAATATTATAATACTAAATATTCGTGTATTAAACACGGTTATTGTGCTAGCGTGTGTGTGTATGTGTGTATATATTATCAAGAAAATAAGTGAGAATGAACAACAACCACTAGATTTGAGGATATATAAATGTCATTTATTTGCTTATTTGCTTTAAATTTATTGATAATGATGTCATAATTTTTTTATTATTATTTTCTAATTAAGAAAAATAAACTAAAATAATAGCAATAATATTTTTTTGAAAAAAAATATTTTTAGTATTTATTCTATTTCTCGTATAATGAAAATTTGATGTTTTATATTGTGCATCTTCTCATACATTATTGTTCATTATCTTAAGTACTATTGTGCATAAGTATAAAACTAGCTATGATATTATCAAAACTGTAAATGCACAATGGTGTTAGTGAAAATGCACATTAGTCATTGATTATTATTGCAACATTAGCTCCGTAACATACACATTGGTGATAGTGAAAATGCACAATAATATTAATGTAAATGCAGTTTATTCATTTTTTTCTTAAGTCTGGTATCACGATTGTGTAAAGATAGAATATTAATTATGATATCAACCACTTAATAAAACCTTAGTTTCATGAGACATGCACAATAATAACACTGAAAATACACAAATGTTACTGAATATGCACAATAGTATACACGAAGTTGTATAATATGATTTTTCGTAGTGCATCAGAACCCTCGTAGGAAACGGAAAATAAATAAAATGATTTTTTTAAAAAATAAATATATTTTTTGAATAATTACATATATGATATCATGATTACATCATCATCATCAAAAGTCATGGGATACCAAATATCCTCACTTTTTACTGGGTGAGAATTCCCACTTGATCCTATATAATCCTCGTAACTTACGTGCTTGTTTCCCACACTTCATTTGCCAAATAAAAACTTTTGGTACTTTGCTTGCTTACGTGTCATTCGAGTCTAATATATATCTAATTTAATATATTTCTTTTATTATATTTTGTATACTTCAATACTGTCATTTTATTATATGTTACTTATTTCAATATTTTCATTTCATTCTCCTAATATAAAAATATAAATAAGTCATATGTAATTTTAAAAAAACTAGTTATCTTAATTAAAAAGAGAAACTACAAGTAAGATAATCATAATTACAAAAGAAATTGATTTATGAAATATATATTTAAATTTTATTTTAATAATTCCAAATATTCAAAATAAGTAAATTACGAGTTATTTGTAAGATAATTCAAGCATATAACTAAATATTATTAATGAATTCAATCTAATATAATATAAATTTATTTATTAATAATTAATAAATATTGTTTAAATATCGGTACAATGCAACACGAATAATGAATATGACATCTTTTAAAGTTTTCTATGTATGTAGCTAAAAGTTATTAATGAGTCTAATCTAGATATTAAATATAAATTATTTGATATTAGTATTAAACTAATAGTGATTAGAGACACCAATACAAAATACAAGTTGATATATGACATCTTATAAAATTTTCTAAATATGTAAATGAATTTCTTAACAAATTTAATCCAAGCATTAAAATATAAAAATTATCTAATAGTAATAATAACAATTAGTTAATAGTAATAAGACACATGTACAAGGAACGAGTTGAAAATATGACATCTTTGGAATATTTTAGTAGCCATAATTTTAAATTGAAAATGAACTCATTATCACAAATAATTTTTATTTTTTGATAATTTCATTTAAGACACATGTATTCAATTTAAAATCAACTCATTATCACAAATAGTTTTTATTTTTTAATAATTTCGTTTACGACACATGTATTAAACTAGTATATTTATAAATCTCAATAATTTAACACTTATAATTAGTTGATAAACTCATTTAAATAATATTGCTCAATAGTTATACTCTGTATCAGGTGCATCTCTTGAATAAATACATCACTAAACTATTATATTCATCATTTAAAATATAATATACACCATTATATATTAACACATGACATAAATCCATAAAAAGTAAATACATACTATATAGATGCATGCGTATATAGGTATAAATAAATTTTATAACAATTAAAAATATCGAGGTGAACTATATAATTTGACGCATATGACAACCTAATTAGTGACAAAAATATGATATTGACTGTTGGCATATCTATCATTGATTTATTGTTATATCAATAAACTAGATTAACACCCGCATGTTATGCGGATTTGAAAAAATAAATAATCACTAAAAAAATACTAAAAGAATAATATTGAATATACTACATACAAATCGTAATATTATATTTTTATTTACATAAAGATTATTTTTTCAAAATAAATGATTTTTAATTATTTTTACCCGGGGGTCATGAAATTAGTTGTAAGACATATCAAAATACCCTATTCTTGAAAGGAAATCCGTAAAAATTGAGTTTGTAAAAATGTAAGACATACAACACCCGCGTGTCGCATGTAAATATATGATTATAAAAATTAAAATTTATAAGGTATTCATAATTTTATTAAAAGTCATATATCTAACTTGTAGTATATGTAGTATTATTTTATTATTACTATTTTTTATTTCCCATTTTCTTTTATTTCTTCTGCGTGAGACACTAATTTGTTCATATATATATATATATATATATATATATATATATATATATATATATATATATATATATATAATGTATTTATCAATGCATTTTATTGTAGTTAGATAAGAAGATTTAGAATATATTTAATATTTATTTTACTAGGTGTAATAATTTGTTATTATTAGTTTTTGTAGTTGTCTCTCTCTCTCTCTCTCTCCCTCCCTCCCTCCCTCCCTCTCTCTTTTTAGCGTAACAATAGTTTTTCATATAAATCTTTAATATTATTCTCAATGCATTATATTAGAATTAGATATTCAAATTTAAGTTTATATATTTTATATTTATTCCCCCTTATGTAATAATTTATATAACTCGTATATTACTTAAATGGAATATTTGGAATTCTAAAAATAAATTTATTTCAACTTTTATTATAAATAGAAATTAATTCAACTTATATAGATTTTTTCTAATTAAATATGACTTATTTTTTATATTAGTATAATAAAAGTAAGATATTGAATTAGGTAATAATATTAGATTAGGAAAAAATAGAAATTGAGTTTGTAAAAATGTAAAACATACAACACCCGCGTGTCGCATGTAAATATGTGATATAAAAAATTAAAATTTATAAGGTACTGATAATTCTATTAAAAAAGTCATATATCTAACTTTTAGTATATGTAGTATTATTTTATTATTATTTTTTGTTTCTTTTTTTTTTGTGCGTGAGACATTAATTTGTTCATATAGATATATAATGTGTTTATCAATGCATTTTATTGGAATTAGATAAGGAGATTTAGAATATATTTAATATTTATTTTTCTAGGTGTAATAATTTGTTATTATTAGCTTTTGTAGTTGTTTCTCTCTCTCTCTTTTTCTTCTTAGCGTAACAATAGTTTTTCATATAAATTTTTAGTTCTATTCTTAATGCATTATATTAGGATTAAATATTAAAATTTAAGTTTATATATTTTATATTTATTCCCCCTTATGTAATAATTTTATATAACTCATATTTTACTTAAACGGAATATTTGAAATTCTAAAAATAATTTTTTTCAAATTTTATTATAAATAAAAATTAATTCAACTTATATCGATTTTTTCTATTTAAATATGACTTATTAAATTAGGTAGATATTAGGTTCGGTGACACCAAAGCAACCAAATTTTTTTCAAAGCTAATAAAGCATGAGAAGCAGACACATAAGATAGGAGGATTTTGAATTAATATATTGGGGAGATGATCTGTATTTGTGACAGAAATATGATATTGACTGTTGGCATATTTATCATTGATTTATTGTTATATCAATAAATTATCTATTGTCAAACTGTGAGACAGTTAATGCGAAGCGCCCCTATTAAATTTATAGAAAAAAATTCATAAAATAAATAAATATAGGGAACTTATACGATACAGTTACTGGTACTATTCGTCTACTTTTAACAAATAGATTTATAACTAGTTTGTGACAACTATAACAACATTGCATAAATTTCGATGTCTCTGTGTCCAAGTACAATTATCATATAATAAATAATATCAATATGAATATAAAATAAGGAAAAGTCTACGGTGCCTTCAAAACACCATGCCCCCTACCTCTGCATTTACAACCATAGATTTCTTAAGATAAAAAATCTAAAATTGATCCAATGGTCACTATTAATCCATATTAAGTGAAGAATGGTGTCGTGAATGAAACCATAAAAGTTTTCTTAAAATAATGGGTGAGAAGAATTCATGTACAAGGAAATTCACTTTAGTTAATTAAGTATTTAGGGAATTGTAAAGGGAATGAAATTGTTATATGTATAGTGATTCATCGCAAGTAAGTAATTACAAATGTAATTTAGAATTCTCGATAATTACTTACAATATTTGTCTTCGGTACAGTTATAATTATCGATGATTTGTCGATAATTAATTGATAAATTGATGATTTTTTTTCTATTTTTCTTTGCTGATAACTTTTATATAAATATAAAATTTATTTTTTTGGGTAAATTTAAAGTTTTCCTGTGTTGAAGTAATATTACCGCTTATATATTATAGGAAACGATTATGTTGGTATCGTGAATGCGCTTTGTCCTATCCTTACATTTAAAGTTACTAATCTGTTCCACTAGATTACTCCCGAAATGATCTAATAGTTTTAATTACGTAAAGGAATATATAATTACTATAAGCTCTCTATATTATATATATATATATATATATATATATATATATATATATATATATATCTCCTAACTTTTTTTTTATTTCTTCATTTTTCCATTTAAAAGTAAACTCTTAGTTTTTTAAATACTCACTCCGTCCCACAAAGATAGTTCAGTATTCCATTTTCGTCCGTCCCACAAAGATAGTCCAGTTGCCATATTTAACATATCATTATTTTTTTATTTCCACACATAACCTTAATTAATATTTTTGAAATACTAGTTTTCTACATGGTAAATTGAAAATTGCTGATTACAATGCAAAATCTTAATATTCCAATAACAAATATACTAATTCCAACACTAATTTCTATGAGTATTAACTGACATTTATAAATTAAAGAAGGGTATAATCGGAAAAACTAACTATATTAATGAATTAACTATATAAACTAATCAATTTTTAATTTGTGTAAATCAACCGTAGGACTATTATATTGGGCGGAGGGAATAGTTTTTTATTTTAACTTGTTTATCTATTGTTATAAATTTCATGAAAGCTGATAGGATTATTGTCCACGGGGATATTTAAATCCTATTAATTATGTTTAGAGTTATTTGCCTATCTGGACTCTAGTGTTAGTTAGAATGTTAGTGGTTAAAAGAGTCATTGTCTCTTTTAATGTCTTAGGGATAAAGATCAAGACCTTGTTTTGTGGAACAAGGACTCTCTCAAGGAAGTTGAGCTATAAGTTCCACTTGGCGTTTTGATAAAGACTACGACCGCAAGGAGGAGAAAAACATAAACCCTACTATAGCACTCTTGCTCCATTTTCAGAATTGTTCTTTGAGTTCGTACTTGTTCGAACGAGAAGAATTTTAGGAGCAATTTCTTTTCAATATTTTTGTAATGTTACTAGAACCTTTTCCCTTGATTTGTAAACATTTCTAGTAATATATCTTTTGGCCTACGGTCTCGTTCTGTGAGTTGTTTTAACTCACAGGCAAAAATCATTGTTGATTTATCTTTTTGCACATATGTTAGTAAGAGTGTTTCAACATAATTACCTTTTGTAGCACGTTCCCCAAGGTACGCTCGGTTCTGGTAGAGCCTGGAGCGACTAACATTGACGTTCATACAAGTTATTGAAGACCTTAAAAGCCTTCAATTGGTATCAAGAGCGATCACTTGACTCTACTAAGTGAGAATCCTGCGGACTTTGAAGGAAAACAATGGATACTGTAATGAATGATGTAATCCGACCTCCTGTGTTGGATAGAACAAACTACGCAATCTGGAAAGTCAGGATGCGAGCCTATATAAAAATAATAGACGAAAGATCCTGGCGTGCAATTCTAACTAGATGGGAGGCTCCCAGGAGAGACAATCCGGACGGTGACATCATTTTGAAAAACGAGGTTGATTGGACTGTAGAAGAACTTGCTACTTCAAATGCCAACACCAAAGCCTTGAATGCCATCTACAGCTTTGTGGATGTGTCCTTGTTCAGAATCATCTCTAACCTATAGATGGCTAAAGAAGCATGGGAGGCACTACAACTCTTCTGTGAAGGATCCAGAGAAGTCCAAAGAACTAAACTAAGAATGCTGGCAACACAATTTGAAGTACTAAGAATGGAGGAAAATGATACCATTGCCAGCTACACTGCAAAGCTTCTTGACATTTGCAAATGAATGTCAATCTCTGGGATCCCCTATCTCAAATGAAAGACTTGTGAGCAAATTCCTGCGATCAGTGACAGAAAAATTCAACATGAAGATCAAGGCTATTGAAGAAGCCAAAGACACTTCTGTCATGAGTTTTGATGAACTTGTTGGTTCCCTAAAGACACACGAGATGGAATTAAAGATCAAGCAACCTAAAGGGAGGAGTATTGCCCTCATTTCTGCCCCAGATTCTGAAGACGAAGACCTTGACCTTGATGCCATAGCATACGAGGCTGAGTATGTGAATTTAGATGCGGATGGCATTGCTCTCATCACCAAAAAATTCGGCGATTTTTTGAAGAAAAATAACATCTCAAGAAAACCCTTGAACAAGCACCTCAAGTCCTCATCTGAGCCCATCACTCCCCAACCCTTGGGACAGTATACCAATAGGTTCCAAAGAAGAGATTTGATGCCTACGAGTGCGAAATCTGAACCCAGAAATCAAAACAGCACCAAGGATTTGGACAATGTTCAATATCATGAGTGCAGAGGGTTTGGAAATTATAAGTATGATTGTGCCAATACCTTAAGGAAAAAGAATTTTATCGCCATGAGTGATGGAGAAGAAGACAATGAATCAAAAGAAACTGAGGTGGTTGCTGCCATGAACGTCTGTGCTGTCTGTGATGACACTGACAGTATGAGTAACATTGTGTGTCTCAACTCTTTTACCACAACTGAAAGTGATGAGAATTAAGATTTTGCTGCCGCCTACGAAGAGTTGTATGAGAATTGGTGTAAACTTCTCCAGAAGGTCAAAATCCTCTCTAAAGAGAAAGAGAGACTGACACGTGCAGACAAGGAACAACAATCCGTGGTTTTACGTCTAGAAGCTCTTTTGACAAAACGAGAAGAAGAACTAGATAGAACCAGGGGGGAACTCTCAGCAGCTATGATGACACTGAAGAAACTCAATACTGGACCTACCAAACTTGATGAAATCCTGTCTATTGGAATCATGGTCAGACACGGAATATGGTTTGAAGCTCCAGTTTTTATTAAAGAGGGTGACAAATCCTCCGAAGGATCTGTCTCTATGGACAGAACCAAGCAAAGGAAGCGCACCTACGTCTGTCATCACTGCTCAAAACCGGGTCACATTAGACCTTTTTGTAAACATCTCAAGTCAGAAAGAGCATCCTCTCCTGGTAGCAAAACAATGTCAAGGAACACATGTCCCAACATTAGGACTAGCACTGCTCGCAAAATCAGATTGACATGGCTAAGAAAGGAAGACACTCGGTGCAACATGATCTATATTTCTTTGAAATCCGGAGTTGAAGACTCATGGTATTTTGACAGCGGATTTTCTAGGCACATGACAGATTTGGCTGAACACTTGACCGATGTTGTTCAGCACAAAGGAGGCAAAGTGCAATATGGTGGTGGCGCGCACGGACAGATTGTAGGAAAAGGAACCCTAAATGTTGAAGGGTTACCTAAACTCCAGAATGTGCTACTTGTTAAGGGATTAGCTGCCAACCTTAT
Organism: Phtheirospermum japonicum; assembly: GCA_014905375.1. Lineage (NCBI taxonomy): Eukaryota > Viridiplantae > Streptophyta > Magnoliopsida > Lamiales > Orobanchaceae > Phtheirospermum > Phtheirospermum japonicum. The sequence goes on from BMAC01000465.1 coordinate 812,499, forward strand.
AAGCATCAGTCAACTATGCGATGATGATCTTCATGTAAAGTTCAGCCGAGATACTTGTGAATTCTTTGATAACTCTGATCGATGCATTCTTACTGGAACACGAACCACAAACAACTGCTACAAAGTAAACAACAAGATTTGGTGTCAAAGTGCACAATCATCCGAGTCTGAATTGTGGCATCAAAAGTTGGGACACGTTAATTACAAAATGATGAGCAAGCTTGTCAAGTCAGAAGCTGTAAGAGGAATTCCCAAGATGGTCATCAACAACCCATCCGTATGTGGTGACTGTCAAAAGGGGAAACAAACCAGGGTGTCTCATCTAGTGACCCAACACTTCAACACAACTCGATGTCTGGAACTGCTTCACATGGATCTTATGGGTCCTATCGAGGTATAACGTATGTGTGGTAAGAAATACTCATTTGTTATTGTTGATGATTTTTCTTAGTTTACCTGGATTGAGTTTCTACGTGAAAAATCCGAAACCTTTGAAAGTTTTCGAAAACTGTCCAAACATGTCAGTAATAAATTTTCTTTACAAACTGGCAGAATTAGGACCGATCATGGTAAATGATTTGCACATTTTTATACGTATTTTTGTTATATTTTTGCGTCTCAATTGTGCGTGATTTGCTTTTATTTATATGGTTTTGGAGTCCAATTGACATATTTTGCATCATTTTAGGTTTTGTAGTGTTTTTAGTAGTTTTTCTTATATTTTCTTAGTTTTTTCTTAGTTTTTATTTTGAAGATCAACTTTGGTCAAAGTGGGCCCGGGACGAGACCGAAAGATGATTCAAACCTGATGAATTCATTTCTAAGACTCTACATATCTTTGGTGCGAGGATCGACCAGAAATGACGAGAAATGTGGCCATATTCATTGTCACCTCATGCATTCACTCGGAGGATATATCAATTGTTTTAATACAAGCATAACTCCAAATCCACTAGTTCCATTTGACTCTACCTTATATCATTGGAAAGCTGAGAGAAAAAACTAAAACTTTTGTGTAGAATAATCCCAAATTCTGAGGCTAAGAATGGTAAAAAGCAGCTTTAAGTGGAGACAGTGCGTCATGGCCTCGCTTGTGGTAGATTTTGGGGCGGAGCCAATAACTCTCGGGATAAAATCTCAATCGACACAGATAAAACTCCAAATGAAATCCAAGACAAATGGATAAATTTCATATGAATACACCGATTGCTGATTCTATGTATTTTTCTGCCTATCGACCACGAAAATTGATCGACTGACCAACTCAGGTTCCGGAATGATGCTGCCAAGCAATCGATCGACTGCTTTACAGTCGATCGACTGATCTGCTGAAGTTGTGTGGTTTTGGCGAAAAAAAGGACCATTTTCCCCTTGATTGACCTATAGATGCTTCCCACCCATTATCCACAAGAAAGATCCTCATTTTTGGCTAGTTGGGGACCTTGACAAAGTCCCCATCTCTTCAAAACCCATTTTCCATTTCCTTAGATTTAGATTTTTAGTTTAGTTTCAATCATCAATGTAATTGTAGTGTAATTTGGTGTGGATATTATTCAAGACTTGACACCTCTTGGAGATTTGGTTCTTGCATCTTTTGGTTTGGTAATGATAATTCATTCCTCTTGATTTCTTGCTTTGTAGTTGTTAATTGTTGTTGTTTTCTTTAATTATTGTTGTAGATTAATGATTTCTAAAATGTCTAAAGCTTTTCTTATGTTGTTGAGTTTGTTCTTCATTTCATGTTTTTCATGTTCATCATTTACTATTTTTGGCAAAACCCCATTGAAGCTCTTATGAGTTCTACAAGCTTTTTGCCAAATTAGAAAATTCCTTAATTTTCATTAGAAATCATGTCTAACTTCTTAGTTTGTTGTTATGTTATGCTAGTAGCTTTCAAAACACTTTTTCCTTATTAGTTTATTTTAAATTTCAAAATGATGTTCTTGTTTTCAAGCTTCACAAATCTTCAAGTTTTAATTATTTTAATTTTTAATTGATGCAATTAATTTAGAAATTATGGGTTTAGGGTCTTGGTTCGTTTAGAACCATTAATCGGAGTTTGTTGAGACTCGGAATTGAGAAACCCGGGAATTGGATTTGACGACCTCAATACCTGATCGATATTCAGAATTGACAACCCCGATTTATGGATTAACTGCTCGGCAAAAACCGATTGATCGTGGAGACGAACCGAACACCCTAAACCCTCATTTTTCATTATTTTCATTAATATCACTTTTAATTCTTGTCTTAGTTGATTAGCTTTCAAAACCCGAACCAAAGTGAATTACGCTTTATTTAGTATAGTTAGTTTAGTTTTACTTTATATCACGAAAATCAAATGCGAAATAGCTTCCGATTAACCTTCCTCGAGAGACACGACTCGGGAAAACTTACCAATCTACAATCGACTCCGTCCTATTGCGTAGATGATTTCTTAGAGTGCTAGGAATTCTTCGATCAGTAAATAGTTTGAGAACTCATTTTTTCAAAAATTTTGTGACGAATACGGAATTTCTCATGAATTCTCCTCACCAATTACGCCTTAACAAAACGGAATAGCTGAGCGTAAAAATCGGTCCTTACAAGAAGTGGCTTGAACCTTGTTGATTTCAAAAAATCTGGCAAAAAGGTTTTGGACTGAAGCTCTTAACACTATGTGTCACATTTCTAACCAAGTCTACTTTAGGTTAGGTACTTGCAAACACCCTATGAGCTTCTTGTTGGAAATAAACCTAACCTGAACTATTTTCATGTTTTCGGTTGCGTATGCTATGTATTGAATGACAGATCCCACTTAACCAAGTTTGATTCTAAAAGTGACAAGTGTGTCTTTTTGGAATATTCAGTAAATAGCCACGCCTATAGGGTCTTTAATCTAAGAACTCGTACTATGCTTGAGTCTGTGAATGCCAGGTTTGATGAATTAGCAGATATGTTTGGAAACACTACTGAGGATGGTGTGGTTGATCCGATTCAAAGTCCACATTTGTCTTCACTACTTACTCCAAGGGAGTCATCTAAAACTGCACCAAGTGTTACTGAAAGTGCTGCAACCCTTGAACGAACATCGGAGGTGCATACAAACGCTAACGGTGAAATCTGTAAATATGAAGAAGACCAGTCAGATGCAGTTGTAATACTCCAAACTCTCACATTACTATTTGGCCAATAAGATTCATGCATGGTATATTATTTAGATAATTTATATGATTTTTAAATTTAATTTGATTTCATTATATGTTTAGTTAGTAAACTTCTAAAGAGTCCCTAAAGTATAGCTAATAAGAGTTATAACAAAATGATTAATATTTTTTTGGGATAAAATAATAAGATACCAATTTACTACTAATGTTAAGTTATACGAAATAATAGTAGAATACAAGTAAATCCCAAGTTTCAAGCTATATATTTTGTTAAATTTAATACTATGAGTTATCTATTTAAAATTTATAGGATAATATGAATTATTTACATCTTTTCAAAAAGACTATATAATTTATTACACTTAACAAAGGAACGATATATATATATATATATATATATATATATATATATATATTATATATATGTATATGTGTGTGTGTGTGTATGTTTACATATGAAAATAATAATATAAAATAGAATATCTATATGTGCATTTGAATAAAATAAATAAATTTGTAGACTCTTATATGTATATAGACACGTGTGTGTGTTGTGCTAATAATTTGCATGCATATTATGTGTTGTGCTAAATGATTTGCATGCATTAAATATATATATATATATATATATATATATATATATATATATATATACACAAACATGATGTGATAAACAAAAGAGGGGGTGTTGTTTACCACCTCAAAATCATGCATGCATGTATATCTACTTAAGCTATAAAGGTGTACATATATCCAAGTAATAATATACGTAGATATGTTTAGATATATATTTGTTGGCTTTGAGATGTGGACTTCTAGAAACCGAATAAAGATAGAAAAAGAGGTAAACAAGAAACCATAAAGTGAGATGAGGTGAAAGAGAGAGTAACAAGTAAAGCCCTTAATCCCACATCGAAAGAATAGTATAACATGCTTGCCTTCTTTTTCTATAAATAGCGTCCAACATAGTGATTTTAAATATAATTAGAAATAGTATTATTAAAAGTCGTTTGGGTTCTTTAATTAGGAAACCCTGTTTTAGTATATTTTCGTGAGTTGTTGAGGTTTTATCAAAAGATTATCGGTGAGTATATTACGCTGTGCTATTTTTAAGGTACATTTTCTATTAGCCCTTCTTTATTTTATTAGTTTAGTATTTTGTTTGGATAATTAAAAATAGTATATTATTTTAATTAGTCTCTAGTGGTAATTAGAGTTAGTATTTTATTTATGAGTTTTTAAATAGTATATTATTTTGTAATAATAAAGTAATTTAGTGAAAATGTTTATTCAATAGTAGTATTTGTGATTTTGATTAATTTAATAGTAATTAGACTAAGCAGCTCTTTATTTCTAACAATATACAAGCATAGGAGTTATCTAGAAAGGGAGTCGTAATTTGTAAAATTGAAGAATTAAATTGAAGTCTAATCAATATGTTATCCTGATTAGATTATATTGAAGTAGTTGATCTGTGTATTGAGATAGTGTAAGCTTTGGACCTGAGGTAAGTAGAAATTCATCTGCAACTACAATGCATAAACATAGTATTGTTTGGTTTGCCTATATGATTGTGATTATGGTTTGTACTATCTGAATATTATATGAGTTGTTTGATGAATTATATTGATGTTAGCTTATTGAGCATATGTATTGGCATGTGAATGTGCATACATGAGCCATGATCATATAAGAAAGTTTATTAAAATATAAAAGATAGTTTTGACCACTGTTAGTGCATCGAGGCATGTGAGACATTACCTTGGGTATGTGCGACATGCTTTTATGTTATACTGAGCTCGTGCCACGTGAGACATTACTTCGGGTATGTGAGACATTCGGACTGGCTCCGATCCCAGTGCCATGTGAGACATTACTTCGGGTATGTGAGACATTCGAACTGAGTATCGAAATGATTGATTATATGTTGAGCTCTTTTCGATGCACTACAGGTAGGTCAAGGGCCCAATAAGAGAAGAATTTTAAGAAATGGCTTATGCCATCAGCATGATAAGTCAAGAATGAGTTGCATTGATTTATGACATTCAATGAACATGCATGATTTCTGCATACTGAGCTTTAGCTCATGTAGTTTATGCATTGTAGGTGAGCCTGACAATGTCTGAGTACTAGCTGACTGCGTTGTTGGAGTTTCATGAAGTTTTGAGAATCCTTGTACATGGATGACGACCTGTTGGGCAGGATAAAGGGGCTCGTTTTTCTTTCTTTTGGGGAGTTTTGTTATACCTTGTTGGGGTATTTTTAGTGTGTTTGAACTTTCAACAAATATTGTAAATATGGTGTGGAGCTTGTAAATAAGTTTTATAACTCTTTATCTCTATATAAATAAATAACTTTTGTTTAAGCCATAAGATAAAAAAAATAAAAAATTTATAAATAAAAATAATAATATTTACATTTTTCAAGTAAGTAAGTTTTCATACTCAAATCGATAGGTTCTTTTCTTCCTTACGTCTGAGGAGTGGGGGTGTGACATCAGTAATTTCTGCTCCTCTTGACAGAGACATATCCTCCAGGATACAAAGGAATCATCTTACATCTCAAGTCATTAGATCTTTGAACGAAAGAAGCACACGGAAGAAGCAGATCACTTTCAAGGAAATGATAAAACTGGTATGTATGGCTTCATGCTGTTCACTAATCAATTACTCTTGTTTTGTGTCCACCATAGAGCCCAAGAAAGTGGAAGAAGCTCTCAGAGATGAGTACTGAATAAATGCCATACAAGAAGAATTAGATCAGTTTGCAAAAATGACGTATGGGACTTGGTACCACGGCCAAATGGTGGAAACGTCATTGGAACAAAGTGGATCTTCAGAAACCAGACTGATGAATTGGGAAATATAGTAAGAAACAAAGCCAGACTTGTGGCTCAAGGCTATACTCAGGTTGAATGTATAGACTTTGATGAAACTTTTGCTCCTGTAGCTAGAATTGAGTCAATTAGATTACTGCTAGCAATTGCTTGTCACTTGAACATTACTCTTCACTAAATGGATATAAAAAGTGCTTTCTTAAATGGTGTTTTAAATGAGGAAGTATATTTTGAGTAGCCAAAGGGTTTTGAAGATCCTCATAAACCGCATTATGTTTTCAAACTAAAAAGGGCCCTCTATGGACTGAAACAAGCTCCAAGGGCCTGGTATGAGAGGCTCACTCAACATCTTCTTCAAATGAATCTTAAACGTGATGAAGTAGATAAAACTCTGTTCATTCTGAAAAATAATCACAAGATACTAATTGCTCAAGTCTATGTTGATGACATTGTGTTTGGTTCAAATTGTTATGAGTTACTAAAAGATTTTGTGAAGAGTATGTCCACCACCTTTGAACTGAGCATGGAAGGTGAGTTATCTTTCTTTTTGGGTTTATAGATTAAGCAGTTTAAAAATGGGATTTTCTTGTCCCAGGCTAAGTATGCAAATAATCATGTGAAACGCTTTGGAACAGATAGTGCCAAACACACGAAGACTCCCATGGGATCAAGTCAAAAAATGTCAAGGGACGATGTTAGTGAAAGTGTTGATCACACTGTGTACAGGAGCATGATTGGCAGTCTTTTGTATTTAACTGCTAGTCATCCAGATATCATGTATAGTGTCTATTTGTGTTCTCGATATCAGTCTAATCATAAAGAAACTCACTTAAAGGCGCTTAAACGCATACTTAGATATGTGGCTGGAACTTGCAATCTAGGAATCTGATATACTAAGGACACTAATTCTAATCTTATTGGATATATTGATTCTGATTGGGCAGGTCATGATGATGATATGAAGAGTAAAACAAGTGGGTGTTTCTTTCTATGGAACAATCTGGTCTCATGGTATAGCAAGAAGCAGAATTGTGTGTCTTTATCAACTGCTGAAGCTGAATATGTAGCTGCAGGTAGTGCTTGTTCCCAACTGCTCTGGATGAAACAAATGATAGAGGAGTATGGGTTAAGTCATATCCTTACTGTCTTGTGTGATAATTCAAGTGCAATTGACATCTCAAGAAATCTAGTACAACACTCTCGAACAAAACACATAGACATCTAGCATCATTTAATTCGAGATTTGGTTGAGAGAAATGTTGTGAGTATTGAGCATATTGGAACTGAACATCAACTTGCTGACATATTCACCAAAGAATTAGACTACGAGGGATTTTACAGATTAAGGAAGTCCCTCGGCTTATGTGCTATTTGATTTATTGTTACCGAAAATGCTGCAGCATCCCTAGTAACATCAGTTGCAGCATACTATTGCAACATGCGTTTTTATTAAAAAAAAATTCATAACACATGATAGAACTTGCTTAAACTCACAAATGCAGGAACATTGACGGTTCGAGTGTGATGTCAAAGGGGACTGAAAGATTTCGAAATAAACAATTGTGGGCTGACTTTTGCAGAAATGAGTTTTTCTCTCGGTGTGCACAAAAAAATCTGAAATAAAAGTTTGAAGGATGTCCCAGCCATTCATTCATGGATGAATATCTTTTCATGCCAATGTGCTGAAGTTCAAAAATCCCGTCTCTAGATTCTTAGTATGCTGACTAAGTGGAGTTTCTCTTTACTCCCAAAGATAAATATCCTCAAACACAAATGACCTAGTCATTTACCGACTTAAGAATTGTCAGTTCATTAACTTTGTTGATTGGATGTCAGTACCAGTGCCATCACACAAGAACCAACACTCTACTGCAGATGTGAACCCTATTTTTTTTAGGTCATTCCTTTAAACATACCTTCAGGACATGCATGTTTGGTGAATTTTTGTTCTTAAAAGCTATTTTTGGTGAAGCTATGCTCATAACAAGAATCTGTTTTTCTCTTACTCAAATCTTGTTATCTTTTTGATGTCAAAATTGTCCAGTGGGTTATTAGCAGAGTCGTATGGATCCAAGATGTTGTTGCACTTGATTATTTTGTGTGTATGCGTCTACAAGAGTGTTGTTAGTGGACTGTTCGATTGGTGTTAGTGGATTACTTAAGAAGAAGTGGGCTTGTTTAGCGGGTCTATATTTTCTCCGATTTCTTAGACCTTGAGGTCACTTCTACTATCCCACTAACACTGACCACTTGTTTAAGTTTTTTTTTTGTATAAACGTGTCAGGTTTTTTTTCTCGGTTCTCTCAAAACTCTTTCAATGGAGAAACCCTTCACATTCAGCTGAAACAAGTCCCTATCTCTTTCGAACATGAGTTCAAGGAAAACCAAGTTGCCCAAGAAGTCTTCCCTCTCGCCTTTGGAAAACAGATCTGCCTCTGGCCCTCTTCCAAGATATATTCCCCTCGATATTCGAGGCAAACACGGAGATCCCTCAATTGTTGTTACGAATGTTGGTGAGGGTGCTCCAACACAGAGACCCAACCCTGAGGTCTCATATGTCGAGTCTTCACAACCAGTCCATCGACTGACCTGGTTCTGGCGCCCACCGGTGACACAGCCGAACCCTACGCCGCCATTCTCCCAGGTAGCCCTGGCAATGAGATTGATGTCAATGACTTGCCGAATCTAAAATTGATTGCAGAAACTTGCGGGAGAATTGGGAGTCCCTTGCTAAAGCGGTCACGACGTCTGCATGAGATTGACCCGGGTCACCTACCGGAGGCCGTCCCCAAGAGTCAGTCTGGAGGGCCCAGACGTGTTCCACTGGAGAGAATGTTGTTTGTTGAAGACATTGACTACAAAACTGATAGTGACGACTCTGACTATGCCCCGCCGGAGGGATTGGTTGCAGACTAAGTTGCACCGACACGGACACGGACACGGGACACGACATGACTCGGACACGAGGACACGCTTATTTTTTAAAATATAGGACACGACACGGCTCGAACACGTTTATAATATAAATAATAATTAATATATTTATTTCCTATAAATATTAAATTATAATAATTTTTATTTCTAATAAGTCATATAAAATAATTACAAACTCATTCACAATAATTTATAAAACCTCAAATAAAATAAAAAATGATATTAAATTAAAAAAATTTAAAAAAATAAAAATTTTGAAAAAAAAAAAAAAAATAAAAAAACGTGTCGGGGCCGTGTCCCCTATGCCCCGCCGTGTCCGTGCCGTGTCCCTTGTCAAAAATTCAAAATTCAAAAAAAAAAATAGGACACGCGTCCGACACGTATCGGGCGCGTGTCCGCGTCCCCGGAGTGTCCGACTCGGCCCGGAGGTCAAAAACGAAGTGGTCCGTGCATCATAGATTGCAGATGAGGAGGAGATACCCATCACGCCTTTCTTTCCTGATTCTGAAGTCGAGATGGTTCACAAATTCAGGGCTAAGAGACGTTGTCTTACCCCTCAAAACATGGTGGCACCTGATTCAGAGTCGATGGAGATTGATGGAAGAGGAGCTTCTGGTTGATGAAGATGCGCCTTTGTCATATCTGCTGATAAAAATATGTAATTCAATCTCTATTCAGGATTCTTCGAGTTCTATTTTCCCAGCTGTTGTTAACTCAAGCCTTACTCGTGACCAAACGTCCTCAAGCTCAAGTCAGTCCTCTGAAAGGACTGTCTCTGTTGATGTCCCTGTTGTCAGTGAGAATGCTGGCACACCCCTTCCTGACATTGCTCCTGAAGCTGCCAATACTCCTCCTGCAAATAAAGACTCATGCAAAAGATGTCTCCTCTACGAGCTCGACTGGATCTGATAATTCAGATGATACTGATTTTGAAGTTCAATAGATGAATTCCGCTGATAAGGCCACATAAGAGAAAGAGGATGAATCAAACAGTTTTGATTTGGAGATGATTCGGACGATGAGGAGTTGGAGGTGGGGAAGGCCTATGCCCTCAATTTTATACAAGCGAAGCCAAGGACCAAGTACAGTGCACTGCACAACAGGGTGATGATCGAGGAGAGGAGATCTGACCATGGGCTGTTTGAGAAAAAGAATCTGAACAAGTTTTTGTGTAGAAAGAAGTTAACATCAATGGTGACAACAACCATTACCATGCTTCCCTCTATATCCAATCAGTTGTCTAAGAAGTATGGCAAGGTGTTTGTCCACGAGAAGATCTACTCTTTCTCTCTCCTCTCTGATTAATGATTTCTTTGGGACTGAAGACTATGAGGAGGGAGTCACTGTCGATGATTTTGATGAAGTGGCCAAGTTTTTAACTGGTGGCCAGATGACAAAGTGGCCTAAGAGATTCCTCAGCTCGCACCTCAATCTCTATACTTTGTCTTCCAAAAGATAGTTGTCTGCAACTGGGTTCCTACGACCAATACGACCACAGTCAGGCGCTCGCAAAGGAAAAACCCTATTTCAAATTGGAACAGGGATGCGTTCTAATTTCGGCCAAACCATATTTGATTGTTAGACAAAGTTTGCCGACACCACAACTACTAAGGTTGGTCTGTCTTTTCCCTCGCTCATCTACTCGATCCTTGCTAATCAAGGTCTCGAAAAGTACGATGGTGAGCACTTCAGCGGTGAGCCCGATTTCTTTGGACTTAGCCACAAACACTTTAAGGGGACTCATCGGATTGTCGACCTGCCGCTGGAATTCTCTGATGATGAGGATGTGGATGCCACTGCTGCTTCTACTCTAGATATTGGTCCTAGTGTCACTAACACAGGAACTAACACTCTCTCCTCTATCCCCATTCCTGTTTTTGACTTATAGGTTCAGCTGCGCTTAATTGATGAGCAGATTGCTGGAGCCTGGGCCCATCTCAATGGTCTGGAGAAGTTGAGAGAGTTCTTTTCCAAGGCATTATTTTTGCATTCTGGCCAAAAGGGGGGGGGGGGGGGGGGGAAGAGTTAGCTGGAGAGCAAGCTGGTCAAGCTGGAGGGGAATGTAGTTGAGGATGACACTTCTAGGCGTACTACTGTGAGCAAAGGGAAACAGAAGATGGATGCTACTGCCCAGTAGGATATTGTTGATGATATCGCACTAACACCGCAACGGTCACTAAGGAACAGGGGAACGCACAGTTCATAAAAACATTTTATTCAGAACATTTGTTTTATTGCGTTTTGTTAAGACATTTTTTGGTTGGTTTTATGTCTCTGGTTGTTTTTAGCTCAAACTTTGCTAATACTGGTGTTACTATCGTTTTCACTAACATTCTCACAGTGATCAGCATTTCAGGGGGAGCTTTCACTGGTGCTTGTCCAGAGGGAGCTTTACTCTGTCTTTTGTCCAAAAAGGCAAAAGAGGGATATTGGTAGGATTATTGTCCACGGGGATATTTAAATCCTATTAATTATGTTTAGAATTATTTGCCTACCTAAACTCTAGTGTTAGTTAGAATGTTAGTGGTTAAAAGAGTCCTTATCTCTTTTAATGTCTTAGGGATAAAGATCAAGACCTTGTTTTGTGGAACAAGGACTCTCTCAAGGAAGTTGAGTTATAAGTACCACTTGACGTTTTGATAAAGACTACGACCGCTAAGAGGAGAAAAACAGAAACCCTACTATAGCACTCTTGCTCCATTTTCAGAATTATTTTTTGAGTTCGTACTTGTTCGAACGAGAAGAATTTTAGGAGCAATTTCTTTTCAATATTTTTGTAATGTTACTAGAACCTTTTCCCTTGATTTGTAAACATTTCTAATAATATATCTTTTGCAATACGGTCGTGTTCTGTGAGTTTTTCTAACTCACAGGAAGAAATCATTGTTGATTTATCTTTTTGCACATATGTTAGTAAGAGTGTTTCAACATAATTACTAACATTGACGTTCATAGAAGTTATTGAAGACCTTCAAAACTTTCAAAAGCCATGCCCGGAAATCAAATATTTAAATACATGTATTAGGCCAGATTGACGGGTCATGACCCGTTAGGCCATCTGACCCGATACTATAATGTATTGGTTTTTATTCTATGATATATTGGTTTTTGTACTCTTTGATTTTTCGTAAATCTCTGACTAGTGCTATGATGTTTTGTTTTTTTATACTATGATGTATTGGTCTTTCACTATAATGTATTGTCTTTTGTACTATGATGTATTGATATGAAATTTTAGTTTAACGGATGATCCGTTAGTTCGGCATGACAAGAGTGTTGCCCTTCTACATAACTTGAACTAAACGAGTTTTAATGGAAAACATGGGATCCAACTACGATGACTAAAAAGTCAAACTTTTTATGAGCTTTGACTTTTCCGCTCAATAAGATTAAGGCAAAGAATTGCGTTAGGCCAGATTGACGGGTCATGATCCGTTATGCCATTTGACCCTTTAATATAATGTATTAGTTTTTAAACTATGATCGTATTAATTTTTTATAAATATGTGACCCATATTATGATTTATTGATTTTTGTATTATGATGTATTAATATTATAATGTATTAATTTTTTATTATAATATATTAATTTTTGTATTATAATGTAGCGGTATAAAATTTTGACCTAACAGATGACCCGTTAATACGACCTGATAAAAATATTGCTTTAATCCCCGTCGTGTTTAATTTTGGCGCTAGTAATTCTCAAATTTATTATATACTTCTGTAATTCTAATTGTTAGATTTTAAAATGTTTAATTTTTTTTCTAATTATGGGTTTTTTTTCTTTTTTTTCTTATTTGTTATCCAAAAATAATATTTATCTAATTTAATAATATTATTTTATTATATTTTACTTAATTTAATATTTTATTTTTATTTTCTTAATATAAAAAATTAATTATATAATTAATATAAAATTAAAAAATCTAAATTAATTATGTTAATTAACAATGACAAACTATATATGAGATCATCTTAATTAAAAATAATTATTTTTATGAAAGTATTCCATGTATTAAAAATAAAAGTTAAAATAAATTACGAGTTATTTTAAGGTAATTTATGTATGTAACCTCATTGACAAATTCAATTTAATAATAAGTTAATTAATAACTTCATTTGATTAATATTTTGTGTCCGTGTGGATTTAGGATTGACACATCAAATCGGTATCTTTATTATTTAATAATCTCACTAAATTAATAGATTTTAACTATCTCAATATAATTAATTTTAGATTTCTTATTGTACATTAACATGTATTCCCATACCACTAAATTTCTAGCAGAGAAACAAATTTTTTTTTTAGAGAAAATAAAAACACCCTTTAAGAATAAGAATTCACACATATAAGTGAAACCAAAGATTTCTATAACTCATGTAGATAAAAGTAATTTAATACTTCCTCCGTTTCTTAATAAATGACGTTATGTCTCCTTAATTTTAATTTTTTTTTTAAATATCATTTAAGATATTTACCACATTTTCTGTCTACTTTATTCCTATCACAATTTTAATGAATCTTTTATTTTCTTAACTTACCAATAATATTTGTGAAAGATAAAAAAAAAAACATATAAGTATGAAAGAGAGATAAACAAGAGTGTGTGTTTTTGGAAAAAATAATTGTACATATTTAAAAGATTGATTATTTTGGGTAATTAGTCAGATTACGTATTTAATATATTGATTATTTGGGTCAAGAATCAGTTTTACAATTATTCGGTCGGTTCGATCCGACTCACGACCGAATTCGGTCAATTTGGTTTTGCCTATTCGATCGACCGATGCACACCCTTATATATATATATATATATATATATATATATATATATATATATATATATATATATATATATATATATATATATATATATATATATATATTATATATAGGGGTGGGTTCAAATAGAACCATATCATTATATGCGAACCTGCGAACTAGTGCTTTTATTATATACTAGCAATACTTTTATTATACAATCATAGTGTTTTATTAATATTTTCAATTATATACACCAAAAATAAATTATTTTAAATTATATACACCAGTAGTGCTTTTATTATACAATCCAAATGCTTTTAATTAAATAAGGAAATACACAAAAAATCTGATCCATCAATTTAATTAGATCTAAGGCCCATAATTGACCCTAGGTTCACATATAGGAACATGGTTCTCATTTGAACCTAATCCTATATATATATATATATATATATATATATATATATATATATATATATATATATATATGTGTGTGTGTGTGTGTGTGTGTGTGTGTGTGTGTGTGTGTGTGTGTGTGTGTGTGTGTGTGTGTGTGTGGTGTGTGTATATATGTGTGTGAGAGAGAGAGATGGTAATTATTAAAGGAGAGACATTTGATGAACAAATTATTTTAAGTTTACGATAATTGTTTAAAATATAGATAGATGTTATGTTATATGAGTACATGTTTTAAATTAAATATTACTTGTGAATATTAAAATTATTATTTGGACACTTGATGAAGTAATTATAGAATAATGTGGACTTTATGATTGAGAGATAAGGAGAGAGAAACAGGGAGGGACTTTAAAATCATTAATGGAAAGATGATTATTGGAGAGAGATAAATGGGGAGTAATATAAAATTAATAAAGGGTAATTTRGACTAAAAATAAATTTTCTTTTATTCAAATTACAAAATTACCATGGTTGATCCAGATAGATTTATTGTAAGATTAGAGTATCCCCATCGTGTTTAATTTTCACGTAGATTTACATTTRCTGGAAGACTTTGTTTATTAAATCATCCACCCTATTTGTTAATTTTGTTGATACATGAGTGATATGTAAGCTCGTGGTTGCTCCAATGACATGCGTTAACCTTTTATAAATTGTGTTGAAATACTTCATTTTTTGGTTTTTTTTCCTTAATATAAATAACAATTGTTTTTTGTCATTTTTACCTTTGCTTAAAAACCTAGGGTTCTTCTTCCTCTCTAACTCAACTTGCCGCTGCTATTTACATTCTAGTAATGGTTAACAAATATTTATAATTTGGTCATCTACGATTCTTTCGTAAGCTTTTACTTCTGTTATTCATTATTCGAAAGCTTTTCTAAATCCGCATATGGATCTTAATTCGTGAATATGTAAATACAATGATATTTTTGAAGAAGAAACCTCAACTCCCCCTATCCTATTTGTATTTTTTAGATTTTTTAAAAATTAAGTTTTGAGATTCAAGCTTTCGATCGAAGACATATGAAGAATTTTGTTATTGATTTTGAAGGAGCGAGATTTATGTGACTGGAATGACGGTTTCGATGGATGACGATGATGTTTTTGAAGACACCTAATCTCCCCCTCCTCTCCTCTCTGTGCAATTTTTCCGCCAAATAATACTCTTCTTTTTATTTTCCATTTTCTACTCAAAAACTGTCTGTTTGAACATATTATTCACAACCCAAGCTTTATTTTTTTTTTGAATTCACACGCATTTTATTTAATTAGTTGAATTCACGAACAATTGATTGGATTTGGTGGAGTTCTTAATTTTTTTTTTGAATTTTGTTCAATTCACAGGGACTAAAATTGTATACACACACGTACATATCTCTCTCTATGTGTGTGTGTAGTGTTTAGAGAAAAGGGGGAATCTGATTCAATAAGGGCTTGTTTGGACTAGGCTTCGCTGGGATTTTGAATTCTAGTATTCAGAATCTTGGGTATTCAGAATTCTGTGAATAGTAAGAATCTTTATTTGTTATAGGATTCAGAATCCTTTACTTTTTCCTGTAGATATCAAATCATATCTGTAAAGTGGATAATATTGTGTATTATTATAGTTTATTTAATTATATTTATTTAAATATGAATATAAATGCAAATAAAAAATATAATAGTAGTTGTAGAATGATGATATGATTTTTGAGTTTGTAGTATAATGATTTGGCTCATATGTAAATATTTATTATCACTCTCTGWTAACTATTATATATATGAAGGAAAAAGTAAATTGATACAGTAAGTACTAATGGTTACGTGAGTATAATATCATATGTAAATATTTATTAAATCCCACTATTGACTATTATATATATGTAGGAAAGAAATTGATGCAGTATGGAATGCATATACTTAACATTAATTTATATTAATATAATATGTATCGTTTAAATTACTTTTATAATATTCGAAATACTTTGTACTTGAAATGATTAGCCTAAATAAAATATATGTTGCCATTAGATCAAATAAATTATTTTCTTGATGCAAAAGATTAAAAAAAATAAAACTTAAATTGAAATATCCACATTAATTAGGTTGCATACAACATCACATATAAACTACAAACAATTTATCCAAATCCAAATATCTCTCTCAAATCATCCTTTGCTCCCACATATCGTTGGCAATTTGATCTCTGAAGTGGCTTTGTGTTTGAATTTCTTCTTGAGTGGGATTATTTCTACGATCGAAACAATCTGGATCATCCTAAAAGCACCTCAATAATGGAGGAAAGAGAGCACAGTGAAGAAGGATAGTACTTTTTGCATGCCTACTGAGTATCAACAATGGAGATTCTGTACTAGTTGTGTAAATATCTGTATATATAATCTCAATTTGCTTGCTTTTCGCACTAAAATTTGTCTTGTATTGAAATTGGGAATTGCAAGAGAGCGAGAAGGTGAAGACGTGTGTGTATTGAAATTTGGAGTTACAAGAGAGAGAGAAGGTGAAGACGTGTGTGTGGTTAATGTTGAGATGGTTATGATAGAAAAAGTAGGTGTGGTTAATAGTGGTATGGGGAAGTGGGATTGTATATTTAATTGAGAGAGAGACGGTTGAAATAAAAGGCAAAACAAAAAAAGGTGTAAATTAGATAAATATAGAGTAGGTTTAGGTTCCATAAATTGTTGGGTAGGTATTGAAAAATTGAGTCTTAGAACAAACAGAGATTGGGATTTATAATTCCAATCCGGGTATTTTGAACCCTAGACCAAACAAAGCGTAAAGAAGCCCGTAACCTCAATCCACTGATTCCTTCCTTCATATAGCTCCCCACCAATAGATAGAGACCCCAAGGATGTAGCTCGTAGTATTCGAGAATATGCGGCCTCTCTTGGGGTCACATTTCCGGAACTCCTCTCGGCAATAGAGAGATTGGTCTTCTCTTCTTTCAGAGAGGGATTATCGGAGCCCGGGCACATTGGCCTTCGCTTGCTTTTGTTTCAGAAGCTGTTCTTCCTCTAAATAGATGGCGAGAATCTTGGTGGTAGGGCAGCTACCTCTTGTTGTTCTCGAAAGATGGAGAGAGGGGGCATGTGATACACAGACAAAAGAGCTGATTTGACCGGGCATCTCTTTAACAAGTATAATAATGAGCATAACGGCCTTATTATTCCGATAGAGAGAAGAACCTATGATTAGCTTTTTGGGAAATTTCCAAGAGACTCGTTTAATTGAATGGCGACCATAACGGATGTCAGCTCAATCTAAAGGACGCCATTTCACTCTCTTGTTTGTATAACTCGTTTTCTCTTTCAACCAATTGTATGCTTCAATATAATTACCAGGACTACAGCTTTGGTCTCTGGTTTGATGGTTGTACGTGCTAAAAATCCGGTATATTCCGTTTTGTAGTTCAATCGGTCAGAGCACTACCCTGTCAAGGTGGAAGCTTCTAAACTACTGGAGTTTGCTTCTTTCTTGAATTAATTTTCTCTCTTTTAATTGCTATGAATAACATAGAGAGGGCAAGACAGTGAGATTGGAAGAGGGCAAGCCCACTGGGCAGCGCCATTTCTCCACCCTCGAAGAGATGTGTAAGTTTCTGAATTCTGGTGGCTTAGCATTTATTTAGGATCTAATGGCCTCTCAGAATCTGTATTTCTTGATTATAGGAAGTTTATTAAAATAATGCATCTTTTTGTTGTTTTTATTATTTTAATTCGATTTGGAATGAATTTTTCTGAATTGCTAAGCTCAATTTTTTAATTAGTATTTGTAACACCCCGATTTAGGTTTACATTTTATTTTAAATAATTCAAGAAATCTTGGCGTCACAAATAAATGTCGAATTTCATAACAATAACATAATAAAATTCATGATTTCAAAATGATCAAGTTTACGCAGCGGAAATAATCATAATGTAAACAACCAAGTTTCCAACAGTGGATAAAACGTAAAACAAGGTTAAAACATAAAATCCAACATCAACAGTTTTCATTCCCCTCCTCGTTTCCCTTTCATTCGATATTCTCGTTCGTACCTGAAAGAAAAACATCGTTGATTTGGGATGAGCTCAACGTACTCAATAGTTACACCGACTTAACCAATGCAAAATCATACAACTCAAAAATAGCACAAATGATCATAGAATTCATAGTTTTATCGTAGAAAATAAGTTGACTGCAGCTAAAACGCGCCGGGATATACCCGATGACCCTTTTCCCCGGTCACAGACACATTTGGTCTACGGCTATATTAGTTTTTGGAAATATAGAATCGCATGATACACATAGCACATAAATTTGAGTACATAAAATTTAACATAGGTAAGTCAGTGGTCCCTACCTCGAATGAAGTCGTGAAATAAATCGATTGAATGCCACGTGGTTGATTCCTATGTCCCGATTTCCTCGTCACCTAATCATTTTAAAAATATACTTAATTAGTATATATTTAATTAAATAATTTTTTAAAATATTAATATATAATATATTTATTTAAAATAGACAATATAATATTAAAATAAATAATAATAAACTCAATTGAAATTTATTAAGTTTTATTCGGTTGGATCGAAGTTTTCGAAAGTCGGAGGGTCAAAATTGAGGGTTTGGACCAATTGGGGGCTCAATCGAACAAATTTCAGCAACTTAGGGGTTAATTGGTAATGGATGGCAAAGTCTAGGGGTTCAATTGAAAAGGGTTAGGAAGCTGGGGGTCAATTGGATATTTCTGGAAAAGCTTGGATTATAAAAGGGCTTTGTCAGCCCTAAATTCTAATTCATTCAGCCCTAATCCCCTCAAATCATCTCCTTCTCTCCATTTCTATCTGAAATCATCCGCCCCCAATTCCCCTTCCTTCTTCGTCCAGAACCGGCGAGGTGAGGCATCTCGGTGGTGGCCTCGGCGGAAACCCGTGGCAACGGCGGTGAACAATCGGCGCGGGCGACCTTCGCCTTTGACCAATCCATGGCGGTGGCTCGGCGGAAGGTGGGGCGGCAAGCGGCGAACAGACCGGTGGCCAGCGGCTTCCACCTCCTCTGACGAGCATGGCGAATCTCTGGGGTTTTGGACTTCGGATCGGCTGGGCCCGGTTAGTCTCGGCGGCGACGTCTTCGGGCCGCGACTGGTTGGGTTTGTGGGTGTGGCTGCGACGGTGGATGTTGGGGTTGGTGGTCTGGTTGGTCCTCGTGGGTCGTTGGGTGGTTCTCGTGGTCGGGGCCATGGCTGGGTAGTCGGCAGTGGGTGGCTACTGGTGGTTTGTGGTGGGGTTTTAGCCGAAAAATGACAGTTGGTGGGGTTCCGGTCAGGAGGTTTTGGGGTGCGCCTGGTTGTAGGTTGAAACGGACGGCCGTGGTTTTGGCTCGACAGCTGGCGGTGATGGTTTGGACGGATGGGAAAGAGGGGCCTCCGGGTCGTTTTGGTTGGTTTGGGTTTGGCAGCCGAGTGCTCGGGCTCGGTGGTGACTAGGTGTTGGCGGCCGTTGGTGAGCTCGGTCCGGAAATCTTGCTGGCCGAAAGCAGGCCGGCGCGTGGCCTAGAAACGGTGGTTTGGTGGTGGTAATGGTATTGGCCGGGAACGATTGGCAGTGGACGAAAGGTTGTAAGGTTGGAAAAATGGCAGACGTGAAGGGATATGTGGATGTTCTTGAGAAAAGAAAGACAAAGAATTATCCTCACCTTGTTTCTTGCGGCCGTAGGGTAGGAATTGCAGATGAAATTTGGAAGTTGCAGCCGTAAAAATGATTTGAAATTGACAATTGTTGGCTGTGATTGGGATGGCCTTTGGGAAGAAAGAATTTAGAAAATTTTGGTTTACCTTGCTTGCTGCTGAAAAGCAGAATTTGTGAAAATTGGGTGGTGTATAAAAATGAAGTGTAAGTAGATAAGGTTGGATAAGGTTAGGGTTTGATTTTGGTGGGTTTGGGCCAAGTTTATGACATTGGGTCTTGAAGTTTAAAACCGTAAATAAATAAAAAAAAACGACCCAACAGTAATAGAATAATTACCTAGACGATTCAATAGATTAATTTAAATAAATGAATAAAATTCTAATAATTACAATAGATTCTTAARATCTGAGAATTATAATTTAAGTAAATAAATAAATAAATTACTAAATAATTATAATTGTTTCTTAAAAGTTTTTAATACAATTTTATTTGAAAACGAACTATAAATTCGTTTAAATAGAATTCTTAGATTATTTAACACTAAAATAGGAAATTCGTTTATGGCGACGAGCTTGGGACTAGGTTCATATTTCTAATGCAAAATGATAAATAAAAATAAAAATATGAAAATATGCAATTTATGCATGGGTGTTACAGTATTTATGGCCGCCAATTTAGAAATAACGGAAGCCTCGAGTTTAAGGACTTTGCGAAATGCACTAGAAGCATTTCTAGAAAAGAAAGATCAAATTTGTTATTCATTTGTAAATTGGATTTAAAAAAAGGAAAGCCAAGGATTGACTGATAGGGAAAAAAAGGAAAGCTAAGGATCAACGAGAATTTTGCAACAATTTGATATATTTATGTGTTATGATGAAATCAAAAATAGGTTGTCTTCTTATTTCCAAGCAGATGTTAAAGGCCTATGGATTCTTTCTAATGTATCAAGTTGCTGCCTCCATAAACCATAGTCGAAAGAATATGAATTTTGTTGGAATTATTCTTCGATTTGCTTGAACTTATAAATTTGGGTTTTGTTCATTCATTCCAACCGAAAAAGCCTATATTTCAGAAAACATTTCTTGAGTTCCATTGGTATATGCCTAATGGTTTTTGTTGATATTTTTCTTCGATCTGCTTGAACATATGATTTTTGATTTTTTTTTTGGTGTTTTTATTATTCTGCATTCTCTTGAACCAATGATCAGTAAATTGAAGCTATGTGTAAATAGATGAATTCGATTAAAGTATATTGTTAGGTTATTTGATCAGGTATATAACTATGTTACAAACTAATGTATCCCATGATGTTGAGAGTCTTTATTATTGAACATTTTAACTTAATATCATACTAATGATTAGTTTTACTAATGTTTTGCATCGGGGTATAAATTTTCTACAATTATATGCATAAAATGTTATTTTCTAAATTTAGTTGTTGGGTCACGCTTAGCATACTTTTGTATTAACCGGTCTTTGTTTCAGTGGTGATATATTTTTGGTTATTAATATGATTATTGTATCTTTTGTTATGAATATATATTGTTGCTGCATCTTTTATCTGTATTTTTGTTGTGGTATTTTTCTAAAAGAATATGATCTTTGGTTATGAATATGACTGCTGGAGGATACACGATTTTTGTATTTTTTGTTATAAAAGAGGAGCTAATCTAATCAGCATACAAGTTACTTTACTTTATCCTCTATACTAGTTTAATACCCGTGTATTACACGTGATTTATCAAAAGATAAATATAAAAAATATTTTTTAGGTGAAAAATTCAAATGGTGTATTCTCAACCCTTGCCTTGTACATGTCTAATTTATTTATTAATTATTATAATTATTAAAATTTTATTTTCATGTTTAGATTCAATTCGCTAATAATTTATTTACATACTTATTAAAATTTAAAAGAAGTCACATTCTAAACCCGTGCCTAATCTCTATGTATTAATTAATATTACGTTATTTTGTAATTTAATGTTTAGATTAAATTCGTTAATAATATTACTTACATACTTTGAAAACCTAAACAAATGTCATACTCTCAACTCGTGTCGCATTGTACCGATGTCTAATCAATAGTTAATAATAATAATAATAATAATAATAATAATAATAATAATAATAATAATATTATTATTATTATTATTATTATTATTATTATTATTATTATTATATAATTTATGTATTATGTTAGATTGAATTCATTACTAATATTTAGTCACATACTTAGATTATGAAATCTTAATTTACCTATATAGAATATTTGAAATTATATTAACTTTTTTTATAAACACTACTTATTTAATAATTTCATAATAATTTTTTTAATTAAAATTTCTTATGTAATTTATCTTTTAATTAAAATAACTAACTTAGATCTCTTCTACTAGTTTTATATGACTTATTTGTATTATTATATTAGGAGAATCAAAGGAAAATATTAAATTAGAGAAAATATAATAAAAAAAAATACTAAATTGGGAAAAATATAATAAAATGAAAAGGTTAAATTAAGCGAGATACAATAAAAGGAAAATATTAAATTAAGTAGATATTAGGCTCGGATGAAACCTATGCAACCGAAATACCAGAACTTTTTATTTGTCAAACGAAGTATGCAAACCAGACACACGCATATTATGGAATTTGAAAGAAGTATTATTCATTGAAAATATAAAAAGAATAATATTGAAAATGTTACATAAAAATCGTAACATTATTTGTTTTGTTTTCACAATAAATAATTCTTACACACAAATCAGAACATTACTTGTTTTAATTACAGTAAGACTGGTTTTCACAATTAAGAATGTTGCAAGTTTTTTACTGTGAGTCACGAAATTAGTTGTGATATATCAAGAACATTATTTGTTCTAATCACAGTAAGACTGTTTTCAGAATAGAGAATTTTAAAAAATTTTTTTACCATGAGTCAGGAATTAGTTGTAAAGTATATCAAAATACCCTAAACTTGACGGGGGAACCCGTAGAAAATTGAGTTTGAAAAAATGTAAAATATACAACACCCGCGTGTTACATGTGAATATGTGTTATAAAAATTATAAGACACTGATAATTCTATTGAAAAAACGTAGAGCATCTAACTTGTAGTATATGTAATATTATTTTTTTTTTATTTTTTTTCTACGTAAGATACTAATTTATTCGTATAAATATATAATATGTGTATCAATGCATTATATTGGAATTAGAAAAGAGATTTAGAAAATATTTAATATTTATTTTTCTAGGCATAATAATTTATTATTATTATTAGTAGTAGTATTATGTTATCTTTTTTTTTTTTTGCTTCACTTTGTTTTTGTTTTTTGTTTGGTGTAACAATAGTTTTCATATATATTTTCAATGTTATTTTCAATTTATTATATTAGGATTAGATAAAAAATTTAAGTTTATATTTTTTATATTTATTTTCCTTTTTTAATAACTTTATATATAATTTTCTTAAATAAATATTTAGAATTATAATAAAACTATTTTAACTTTTATTGTAAATAAAAACTAACTCAACTTATATAGATTTTTTTCTAATTAGATATAACTTATTTATATTATTATATTAGAAGAATAAAAGTAAGATATTAAATTGGACAAAATATGTTAAAGAAAATATTAAAGTAGGTAACATGTAATAAAAGAAAAATATTGAATTAGGAAAAATATAATATTAGGAGTATTAAAATAGGTAAAAATATAATAAAAGAAAAATAATAAATTAGGTTAATATTAGTCTCGGATGACACCGAAGTACTAAAAAAATTTCCATAGCTAACGAAGCGTGGGAAGCAGAAATATAGAATATGATGATTTTGCATTAATATATAGGGGAGATATGCAGAATATTTGTTGAATTATTATGATTGTAGGTTGGGAGTTCTTGTATCAGTGTAATTATCATCTCTTTTATAAGAGTGCTAATGCATCTCTTCATGTATTTTAAGTGATCATTTTATGTATTTTTATGTTAAACAAAAAAATATATTTTAAATGATCCTTTTATGTATTTTGTACAAACAGATGAGGTTTTTTTATTGTCACAATATTGTGTGATAGAAAGATCTACATTTCCTATTTCCACATTTTAATTTGCCTGTGCTTTCCTTTTCTTTATATCTGTGTATACTGCGTATTTCATTTTTTTTAATTGTATTTGCATATTTATTTTTCCTTTTAACTGTTAGATAATTCTTTACCTCATTTGTTCTCTTTCTATGTATTTTTTCCTCTCCGTAAAATTGTCTCTTCGTTATATTCTCAGTTAATCTGCAAACTATAATATGTTGTTCTCTAAGATCCACCTCATGTCAAAGCCGAGCTTTAGGGTAAAAATAATTTGTGATTTTTTCTTTTTTTTCTTCGGGTTGGGGGGAGGGGTGTAATGATTCTTTAAATAATCTTATAGGTTATATTCTGTGTGTGTTTCTTTGATTTGCTTGGGTATGTGCATTGTGAAAATGCATGATTAAATTTGTGGAATTTGAGGGGAGATTTTCCATGTCGATAAAATTACATTCTGAAATTTTTTCAAAAATAGTTCATGGTATACTTGAAATCGTCTAGCTTTCAGAAAATCTTTAATTTCTTTTTCATTGTATACTTGAAGTTGACCTTTTATTTAGTTCGGATATACTTGAAGTTGACCTTTTATTTAGTTCGGAAGTTGTGAGTTTTTAATTATTATTTTCTGGTATTTTATGATTAGAGCAAAAAAACAAAGTATGTTAGAATCAATTTCATTTGATGTATTTTGCCATGGGATGATCACAAAATTAATGTATTGATAATATAATTGTTCAACCGAGGAATAGCAAGAGTGAGATACAAATATTTTTGCACGTATATTTCTTATATTCATTTATTTTTGTTTCTACAATTTTCACTTGGTTTATCATGATAGACTCCACCCTCACAACCGTCCAATAATTTTGGGAAAACATTGATTCTGTTGTGATGGTGAAAATTCCAAGTTTTCACAATTTATATTTATTTAATGTTTAAAAAATAATAAAGTAATACTAATTTCAACTTATCATGATTTTCACTTGGATTGTGTTACATTTTTCTTATTATGATATGAATCCTTTTGAATAATTGAAGTGGTTGGCGAATTTTGATTATCTTTCTGTTTATAATTTTGTATTGATGTTAAGGCTGAGATATATGCATATCCATAATTTTGGTTATAAGGGGATTCATACCTAATCACTATGCCGACATTGCAAAATATTTTTGGTTATGATGGGTGAATCGAACTTTTTACACCTACTTTTTATTTAAGAATAAAAAGCTCGTCCGCAAGAGAATGGAGCAGCTGTAGGTGGTAAGTTGGATTCGAGTCGAATCACAAGGAAGACTAATCGGAAGCTATTTCGGTGTTTGATTTTACGAACATAGAGAACGAAGTAAAATGCTAAACTAAACACGCGATCGAATATGATTTGGGGTTTTCTAACATCTACGAGCAATAAAATTGAAAGTCTTTAAAACGATTAAGAAAAGTAAGGTTCTAGTGCGGGAGAATCATCTCCACGATTAGGGTTGTCAGTCCCGATGGTTCTAAATGACCCTAGGCACTAGAACAATAAACTTAGCCAAAATTCATATTACTCTAAACATCATAAAATTAAAAACCTTCAAATCACCAAGCACCACCAACAAGGAAATGAAAGCTTACGATATTAACGAAAAAAGTAACGAAGTTCAAACGAGAAATTAAACTACAACTACGAACTAATCTATCTAACATCTAAAGTCTGAAAAACTAATAAACATCTAAAATCTGCAAAACTAAAATGAAAATACTGAAAAGTAAAACAAAGACGAAGAACAAACGAGGAAACGACGACTCGAACTTGAAATCTTCAACTCTTCAACCCGAATCATGCCTGTGATCGAAAGGTGGTAAGAACCGAGGGTTCTCTGCAATCTATGAAACTTCCCCCAAGTTCCGGCACTTTTGAAATGAAGAAACCAACGCATTTATATAGATTTTTCCGAAATAACTGCTCAAACTGCAGGAGCATCGATCGACGCGTGCCGAGCGTCGATCGACGTGTGTCAGGCTACTCGGCGTACGTGTCGGCAGGGTTCCGTCGATGGGCGCTGGCATGTGTGCGTCGGCCGACGGTCTATAGGCCGACGCTCTCAGAGAGTTATGTAAATTTGAATCTCAAGAGCGTCGACAGGTGCATCGGTCGACGCAGGCGGCTCCCGGCGTCGACACGAGCAGGTATCATCGACAGGACTCGGACACTGGGTAACCAAGTGTCATCTTAGCACATTGCTCGTCCGTTCTTCGTCGTCTCGAATCTGAAAGAGAAAATTAAATATAATTAGACTATTAATTATAAAATAAAGGAGAAAAACATAAAATGAGATAAGAAACGAAAATACTAAAAAGAAGAGAAATGAGAAGAATAGAAACCTAAAAACCCAACAAAACACATAGAACGCAATGCAAAAACACACTAAAATTACATACAAATATGTACAAATCAATGGGATTCGTTCCCAATCACTGTGTTGACATTGAAAAAATAATTCGGATTGTGAGAAAAGGCTGACGATGAGGGAGGCTACGGGGATTATTAGAGGGGAAATCATTGACGCCGGTGTTGCCAGCTAGGAAGCTGATGGTAAGTATTCAATCTGTGCATTTGGAAGATTTTGACGAGATTGTGAGTTTCAAGGGAGATTTTGGCAAGATTACACTGCACTCGACAACCAGGACACAATTTAGCAAGAACTGAATTGTTTTAAGTCATGTGTTAGTTTTCTTCTGTATTATGTTCTTTAGTTGAAGATGATTATGTACTAAAATCATTTATGAAAAAATTTAATAAATACGAATAGAGTGGTTAAAAGGGTAGTAATAAGTGCAATCGTTTCATAGTAAACTAAAATCCCTTGATGTTGTATTTTCTTACAATTTTTTGCTGATAGAGGGATCAAATGGTATAGTGTATTTGTTGGTATCTTGGAGAATTAAACGCATGACTCTTGTTTTCCAACTGGTTGTTTTTACATTAATTAACTAGCCCTGATGTTTAGCTTAATTGTGAAAATCATTTGTCAATTGTATTCAAAATTATAAACAGTGTTTAAATTATCTCAAAATTATAAGTAGCCCTAATGTTTTGCTTAATCTTCATGTTGAATGTGCCTGACAATTAATAGCATGTGCACATAGCAAGAATTATTTTTTTAATCAACTATTGTGATTGTTTATGCACTTTTTTTTTTACATAACAAGAATTATAATTTTTCTTTGCCATTTTAGTCCTCTACTAAAATACGAGGATTTGGCAACCACTAAAGGTTGCATAGTTGGTTCTAAAAAGAACGAGAGATTTTTTTAGTTAGGTATAACCTCACGCATATTTTTTGTAATTATAACCGACATTTTCACTTGATGCTTAGCATCTAGATGACTAATTAAATTAGAGCATCTGCAAAATTGGTTGTTTCTTACAGACTAATTATGTAACTATCACACAATTGAACTACAATGGAGAAGTATCTTTTACATTTGTGAGAAAATCAAAACTTTTAAATCTGTAACAGTAGATTCCATTTTCTAGAAAACCTAAGAATAAAATGAAAATGAATAATTATAGAACTACTCTTAGTGTTTTTAAAATATCAAATTCCCCCCTAAAATCTAGCAAACACCTACTGAGGTTTGTAACCCTAACGAGGATGTCTTATTTTTAGGTGTATAAGTGTAACCCATTAATTAAAATGTCATATATTTAGGGGTATAAGTAATTTCGGAATGATTAACTAAACCTCATGAGAGTAATACGAGACCAAATTTGTTTTTTAGGACGAATTATTGTTCCGGTGTTTTTCCCTCTTAGCAAAGTTTGTAGAACTATTAATAATATTGCGTGTATGGTTTATGTATTTTTTAATATATCTTATTTGACACGATCGGCCGGCGAATTGGTAATTTTTTAAAGATTTTTCATGTTTATTAGTATTATTGTGATTGTTTAGGCTTTATTGTTTAGAAATACACATGGAGATTTCGTAAAATGATTCTTTATTGCAATTAAAAGGATATTAAACAAGAGTTTTTTTTTTTTGAACGAAAATTAAACATGATTTTTTTTTTTTTTTTTTGTTTATCTTCGTTTTATATAGGAAGTAAAAAGAATGAAATTTTTTTAAAAATTGATCTATCCACTTTAATTAAATCATGTCAATCAAAGTGGACTAATTTAACAAACTCTGTTAATCATTTCAAGCAATCTCCAGCAAAAAAAAATCTCTCTTTGCTAAATCCTTGTAGTCATCTCTTTTACATTCCATCTTCCTTCATGGATGATGGATTCATGGAGGATGGAGGAAATAATGGTACTTTGTTGGTTTGGTATCCGTGCATAAGATTCAGTCGAATTATTCTTCACGTGTAATCGACGAGTTTTGAGGGAAATTAATAATCCATTCGAAATCAATTTTGTTGGTACAAAATTTGTAAAACAATAATTTTTTGGCAAACACTTGTGTTAGGTCAGATTAACGGGCCATGACCCGTTAGGCCATCCGACCCGATATTATAATGTATTAGTTTTTATACTTTGATGTATTGGTTTTTGTACTATAAAGTATTAGTTTTCATAAATCTCTGACCGTCCTATGATATATTAGTTTTTTTTACTGTAATATTTTTGTACTATGATGTATTATTTTTTTATTATAATATATTGGTTTTTGCATTATAATGTATTGATATGTAATTTTGGCCTAATGGATGATCCGTTAGTTCGGCCTAACCAAAATATTGCCCTAATTTTTTAATCTATTAGTTTTTATTTAGTTTTATTGTTGTATATTTGCTGGATCTTTTTATCAAATCCGATTGTAATGATTTAATATTCATTATTATCAATTAGTGTTGGTGCTGTTTTAAACAATATAATGATAGTTGGTTGTTTATTTATAAAAAAAACAAACAAAAAAACTGGAATATCATTGAAAAATGACTTAGTCCACAAACACTTCACCTTAACACCTCTCTCTCTCTCTCTCTCTTTCTCTCTCTCTCTCTCTCTCTTGTTTCTCTTTGTGTTAACCAGACCGTGTGAGCAGGAGAAAAAATATATTTTCATTTATGCGTGTGTCAGATTATACAATATTAAATATTCAGGTCGGCATGTATGTAAACTTAGGTCTGAAAGGTGACCTTTTCTGCGGGATTGGCGAGCTCTTATGGGCTAAAATGATATTCATATTTATAACAGCTCGGCATGAGAAGTTGGTCTTAATGGTTAACAGGATATGGGCCCTAGCAGGCTGATATAGGGTCCCGACGAACTAAGGATATTGTATGGTTATTGGCCCATAATTATTATGGTAATTTAACAAAATAAGAGAGTTCCAATATTTATGGTAACTTAGCATATAGGAAAAATCCTAATACTAAGTCAGTGGTTAATTATAGTATTGTGGTATGAATAGGAGACGGGAACCCTACATTAGGAACACGTCTCTTGTCAATATAAAGAAGACACGGGCCTCACTTCTATTCTAAATTGATTTTTTATCCTACTTTGAACTCTCATTTTATTATCACAAAAAGTGACTGACTTAAGTATCGGAGGGTTTACGTCAGGGCTGTCCGGCTAAGGTTTTGTTATGTAGGTCTATCAGGTCGGCAGGAGTAGTCTAAAGATCAGCGACCTCATTCTTGGTGAGCCAATCTTTTTGGTCGCATCAGATTTGGTGTTTGAATCTATTGGTTTTTATTTACATTAGTTGTATTGTGTATATTTAGTGGATCATTTTATCAAATCTGATTTATATGATCACTATAAAAAAAATAGGGAAATGCTGACGGGTTTTACTTACGGGCTGAAAACCCGTCAGTATATG
This sequence comes from Phtheirospermum japonicum, assembly GCA_014905375.1. NCBI lineage: Eukaryota > Viridiplantae > Streptophyta > Magnoliopsida > Lamiales > Orobanchaceae > Phtheirospermum > Phtheirospermum japonicum. The sequence goes on from BMAC01000465.1 coordinate 842,214, forward strand.
CTGACGGCTGCTGACGGTCTGACTATACTGACAAAATGCTGATGGGCAAAGGCCATCAGCAAGAAGCCTGTCAGCCGACCCTCAGAACGGCGTCAGTGTACTAATTGGGCGACGAGTTTGCTGACAAGTCACTGACGGGCACATGCCCGTCAGCATAATTAAAAAAAATAAAAAAATATTGCTGACAGGTGCTTGCTCGTCAGCAAAATTAAAAAGATTTAAAAAAAAAAATGACGGTCCCATTTCCGTCAGCATTTTGGGGATATATTCAGATCCCCATCTCAGCAAAAATAGAAAAATGTGTAAGGAAACAAAAAAAAAAACTCCCCCCCCCCCCAACCCCTCGCCCCGTCGTTCACCCAGCCACCTACACTAGCCCGGCCATCGCCACCGCCCTGTCGCCGCACGCTTGCTCGTCCTATCGCCGTCCGTCCGTTCGGTTACCCTTCGCCACAGCAACCGCTCGCCCTCTGCCGCAGCAGCAAGCCGCCTACCGTCGCTCGCCCGTCCCCGTCCGTCCACAAGTTAAGATTTTTTGGTTTGTTTTTCAATTCTTTTTTATATTTTTGTATATTATTTATATGTGTTAATTTCATTTTTAATTTTTAATTATAGTTTAGGTTGAATTTAAGGTTTAATTCGTTTTTAGTTTTGTTATTTATATTAGGGTTTCAATTTAGGTTTTTAATTTCTAATTAGGGTTCCAATTTAGGGTTGAATTTAGGGTTTAATTCATTTTTAGTTTCTATTTCATATTGGGTTTCAATTTAGGGGTATAATTTCCAATTAAAGTTTTAATTTAGGGTTTAATTCGTTTTTAGTTTTGTTATTTATATTAGGGTTTCAATTTAGATTTTAATTTCCGATTAGGGTTTCAATTTAGGGTATAATTTCCAATTAAAGTTTTAATTTAGGGTTGAATTTAGAAGTAATTATATAATTAGGTTTGAATTAAGGATTAATTATAAAATTAGGGTTCAATTTAGAAATTATTACATAGTTAGGGTGCAATTTAGTAATAATTAAATAATTGGGGTTGAATTAAGGAATAATTATAAAATTAGGTTCAATTTAGCAATTATTACATAATTGTGCTTCAATTATGCAATTAGGGTTCGTTAGTTCAAATATGGTTCAATTATGCAATTGTTTTTTAAAGTTTATGCTATGGTGGTTTTTAAAATTTATTACGACTTAATTAAGGATTGATTGATGTTGTGATTGTGCAATTCGTTAAGACGTCGGTGATAACATGGTGTACGGCGCCGACCGGGAGGTTTCGTCCCTCCAATAACGATTTTGAAAATTATTTTAAAAAATGATGGTACTTTTAAAAAGTTTTAAAAAGTGCGTGGTGCTTTTAAAAAGTTTTAAAAAGCATTAAACTAGATTTGAAAAAAAAAAAGAAAAAAAGACTAAACAACCGAACCTTCATAAAAAGCCCGTCTTTGTACACTTTATCTAACTTATCAGATTCTAGTTATTTTTTTCAGTTTCAACTGATCGATAATTTTACTAGCCATAGTCAATTCCTTGATCGTCTTAACAGCATTCGATTTTCTCACGGGTCCAATCCTCGATCTCTAATCTGATTTTCTCGCAGGTCAAACCCTCGATCTCTAATTTTATTTTTACAATCGTCGTGCCTTGTTTTTTAGAAACACGATTGAACATCTGATCATAAAAACTTCATGAATTTCTCCTTGTAATTTTTTTGGTGTTGAAAATTTGGAATGATATGAAAACATGGGTATATTAATTTTTTGTCGGACATGTTATGATTAGTACTGGTTGTTGTTCGTAGTTCTCTAGGTTTCTTTATATAATTATATCTTAAGATTACACTTCAACTAACTTGTTTGAGTTCTGGTGAGTTTGTTATGATTCCCTGCCCATGCGTTCTGTATAGAGCTGTTCTAGAATATCTGATTTTCCAGAACAGCTTTCTGAGGCTTTCTAGAATATCGGATTTTCGAACGGTTATCAGAGGCGTTCTAGAAAAATAATTTACTCGTTCTAGAAAGTAGTTTTTACCGGTTCATCCGTTCTAGAAAATAATTTTCTAGAACAGTTAAGAAAAAGACGTTCTAGAAAATGTTCTTTCTAGAACGGTTAGAGAAAAGGTGTTCTAGAAAGTTTATTTTCTAGAACGCTTTTTAGAAAGACGTTCTAAAAATACATGCATGCAATTGCAATCCCTTCGCCACTTTTTTTATGCGCTTTCGTCTGTAATTGCTGCAGAGTTTCAAAAGGGATCGATAAAATCACTGTTGTTATAGTATGAAATACAGATGGAAAATTATTTATCACGATAAAAAGAAAATGAAAAAAAGAAGAAAAAAAAAAGCGGGTTGGGGTGGTATTGGTACCCTACCCAGGGTCATATTGAAATGAATCAGGTTTGGGGTGTTGGGTGCAGAAGACTGTGCAGCTAAGTACAATTAAAAAAATATAGAGTTAAAGTCATCTCACCTATTACTAAATTCAACACATTTACTAAATCAGGTGAAAAGAGGAGAAACTTGAGATTATATCGGGCGAACACATGCAATTTGCCGAAAACTCCATCGACGTTGATATTGTTCGGTTGTAAATGGCCAATTGCACTGCGACTGTTCTTCGCCTGAATTGAGCAACCGTATCTTGCAGACTCTGATATTCAATACATACAAAAGAGAAGTTAGCAATTTTAAAGTATATATGCGGGAGAAAAAAAAGGTGAAAGTGCTACCTACAATATTCTCTCAACAATGTTTTCTCCCTTCTCTTTCTTCTGCAAAACCAATGTTCTTCTCAACAATCTAAAACGACGAATTAAACACCAACACCATTTACACTTTCAGAATTAAAAAAAAAATGAATTTAGCAAAAAAAACCTTGATCAGGGTTTCAATTTTTTTTCTTTTTTTTCTTTTTAAGCAGCTGCATAGCCTCTTGTTTCTGAAGCTTCATAAGCTCTTCCTCTTCTTTCTTGAGGTTAGCACTTTCTTCTTCTATCTTCTGCTTGTACATGTCCATCTCTTGCATATATTTCTCTTTGTTTTTCAATGCTATCTAAAATATTCAAACCCAAAAAACCATTAATTTTGGCACAAAAAAATTAAATAGATAAAATACAAGGATAAAAATCTGACCTTCTCATAAGGTGCTTTTTGTTTCTCTGTAATGTTCTTCCACTCTTCACCTGTGATCTTTGCAATCTTTATAACCAAATAAATCCCAATTAGCTCCAAATTTTAATTAAACAACTCAAAAAAAATCTGAAAATCAAGAATTAATATTTTCAATTTTACCTCCAAGATATTCTTTCTCTCTACAGCCAAGGCAGCTTGTCGCTCGTTCGAGAAAATGAAATAAGCCAACATCGGCTGCTTCGGTTTCAAGGGGTCTTTTTCTTTCCTGTCTAAACATAAAACAAAAACATCAGAAAATAAATAAACACACACTAAAAAAGAAAAAGCATTTAATCATTATTTACTTTGGTTTCTTTCTCAGCGAAGCTTCGACTTCCTCGGCATTCCTATCCTCCGAAGATGAAATGCCCAATCCAACGAGTTTCTAATAAACACCTGGGTCAAATCAGGCGCGACGCGGCCCACTTTTCGAAGCAACACGAACAAAATCCTTCTGAAACTCCACCATCCTATCTTCTTCTGCCCTCCCAACCTTGCCCAGCACGTCTAGGTTATTACGGTACATAGGGTCAAACTGAATCTGCGAGCGAATAACTTCCATCTGTGCACAAAAAAAGAGAAAAATTATCGAGGAGGCAGCAGCGAGGTTCGTGGTTGTGGTGGCTAATGATGTCAATAAACCCATATCCCAAATGTTACTATACTAAGAAGAATTGTTCTTAAAAATCATCCCAAACTAAAGCTACACAACACTAAAAAACATGCAGCAAACATAAACAAGTGTCAAACTGAAGGTCACATGTCAAAATAAACCAAGGATGTCAAAATTAATCCATATGACAAATGTGAAAACACTGAAGAAGCACTGTTCTTAAATATCCCCTGCCTAGCACACCTACATTATTATTCCAATGAAACTCATTTAAATCTACATATACTCTGCCTAACCTTTTTAAACACACTGCTAAGATATAAAATAAATGCAACAAGTGTATGAAGCAACATCAAAATGTCTGTCAAAGTCATAATCCCACAAAAGCATGAATTCATAAAAAGTACAAGCCTAAATGAAAAAAACTGTATTATGGAGAATGAGAACAACAAAAAAGATGAAACCAAAAAACAATCAATCATATTACAAAACAAAAAAATTATCAAAAGGTTTCATAGAAGCTCTCATTAAAGTTCTTGCAGTGCGCTTCCTGCTCAAAAAGTTGACTTTCCTGCTGCCCAACTTCATGTGAGGAATTGAAGGTCGTTGCTGCAATACACCATGCCAAAGAATGTCAGTTAAATTGTTAGAGCTCTCAGCATGCATATAATATGAAATTTAAAATCTGGATGAACCTTGAGCAAATCCGAAATGCATTTGTTCATCAATCAAGTAATGGAAATGAATATCAATCATGCCATTATATATATTTATAACTTTTGGAGTAAATTATAATAAAATATATTGACTATCACTACATAAGAGTTGAATAAAAAAGCAAAGAAAAGAAAAGGTATCTTGGTCTAATAAAGAAAAACACTTTTGCTCTCCAAATCCAACCTTTCTCTTTTATATCATATCTGAGCATTATATTTACCTAATTCATTCACACACAAGTGCTCACAAATAAGCAAGAAAACTTCATACTCACAGATTGCAGGAAATGAAGATCCAATGTGATGTTTGTGGCAAAGAGGCAGCAGCTGTTTTCTGCACCGCTGACGAGGCTGCCCTTTGCCACAGCTGTGACAATAGAGTCAACAACGCCAATAACCTCGCTAACAAGCATCCTCGTTTTTCTCTCCTTAATCCTCAATTCAAACAATCACCGCTCTGCGACATTTGCCAGGTTATAATATGACAAAATGTTATGAACTTCTATAATATAATGACCACAATTTAAATTTAAAAATTTAAGAAAAAAAGAAAACAATTTTGAGAATTAGTTATATTGTTACATGCTTAATGCTTATTAAAGTTTATTGGCAACCATTTTACCACCTCAATTTTTGTATTTTTATTTTTTTGGATAATTCTGAACATTGGTTATATTATTGCATGCTTATTATTGTTTATTATATCACTATGTTTAATGTCTATAATTTTACAGGAAAGGCAAGTATTGCTGACCGAGCTTTACTATGCAGAGAGTGCGATGTTCCAATACATAAAATGAACTTACCAAAAATCACAACAGGTTTCTACTAACTGGGGTGAAGCTTCTGCTGCTGCCTCATCATACCAAGTCGGTACGTCATCCAGCGGATCGCAATCTAAGACCGGAATCAAAGTCTCAGTGGCTAATGTCGTTACTTACCAGCAAAACTCGGTGTCGAATTATTCGGAGTCATCATCGAACCCTTTGAGGGATCACGAGATGACCCAACCACTCAACGAACAATATTCGGACACGACTACTAATAACATTTTGGAGTATTTAATGGAGACTTTACCTGGTTGGCATGTTGAGGACTTTCTGGATCCTTCTTCTCATTATGGTTTCTGTAAGGTTTACAGTAAATTTTTAATTTATAATAGAAAGTATAAATGATATCTCTGCTCAAAACATTGAAAGACAATACTAGTAAATAGTAATAGCTCCCAATACCTATCTATCTATCACCACTGTCAAATCATTCTTCTTATATACGTGTGACTTGGGTGAATTTGCAGATTCATGAGCAGAAATCAACAGCCTTTACAAATGAAGACTCAAAAGACACTTTAGATTTTGTCATCCAAAGACACGACTATATGTCCACAACAACACTCTTGCTCTCCAAATCCCAAATCCAAATGCTCGCCTCTATGGCAGCACAAAGCCAGTCCCTGTTCGGGCTGAAGAAAATAGCATAAACAATCGAACCTGCATCCAATGAGTACAGATTTTCCCCTCAGCCAAATCCCACAACAAATGAGTTTCTACGCTATATCTCGTAAACCCTATGTGAAGGGAGAAATTGCGTACCTCGGAGAAATGGACTAAAATCGGGAAAAGAAGTAAACCCTAAGTGAGAAATGGGTACAATCATTTTTAAAGTTGTTTTAAATAATGGCATATACTAACCATCAAGAGAATTATAAATAATAATGGCATATACTAGAACGTCTTTTTTAAAGGAGTTCTAAATAATGGTATATACCAGAACGTCTTTTCTAAAGGCGTTCTAAATAAGTTAATATATTAGAACATCTTTTTTAAAAGCGTTCTAAATAATTGGATATACCAGAACGTCTTTTATAAAAGCGTTCTAGATATTGAATATATCAGAACCTCTTTTTTAAAGGCGTTCTAGATATTGAATATACCAGAACGTTTTAAAAATGCGTTTTGGTATATGACAATTTTATTACGAAAATGCCACCGACTTATATTCTAGAACGTCTCCTTCTGAGGCTTGTCGAAAATGCCACCGACTTATATTCTAGAACGTCTCCTTCTGAGGCGTTCTAGATTGTCTGTTTTAGAATATTTTTTCTGTACTAGTGGCATCCTTTTGAGCTACTACACTTGTAATATCCTCTACAAGATAAAACGTTTTTCTTTCACTAGTTTCTTTCTTTTTTTAAATAATTTATCTATCAAACTCTTAAAATCTTAAATAAGCAATTTTGAATTTAGGTTTAAAACTTAATTGCAGAATTTAAAAAAAATTAAATTAAATCGTTGAATAAATTGGAGCAATTCAGAATTAATTAGCTCTAATTAAACGAAAGTGGAGATAATTGTTTTCAGTTATTAATTAATTTTTTATACCTGGGATAAGGGGAGCCTTTGATGGGCTTTTGGCCGTATTTTCTCCAGGCCCAGGAATCAGATGGTGGAGAGCTTATGTTATGATGATCACCTTTCAACCTTAATTCTTGGTACATGTTCTTGGATTTTGAACATAGAAGCTCGTAGAGACGTGTAATCAAAACCTTTCACTCTACAGAACTATACCCTGCTACTCGTCCCATGCATGTGTATTACCAAACGGCAAATCCATTTCAGGCTTGACGGCAAATCCATCTCAGGCTTGATTGGCTTGTGATTGATAGGTGGTAGCTGATTTTCAATTAGTAATTGGTAACTTAATAATAAAAATAGTTGATTGAAGGTTAATTTACCAATATACACATGATTCATTATTTCAAATATAATACATAAAAAATATAAAAAATAAAAGAAATAAAATTATAATAATTAATAAAAGCTTCCCAAAAGATTTTTTCAAAAAATAAAAAAGACAAATACATGAAAAATAATTTTAAAAAATAATTATAATAATAAATAAAAATTTAATTATAACTAATAAAAATACTTTCGTAAAATATAAAGTAATATTAGTTTATAAATAAGATATTTTTTACAATATAAAATGATAAAAAAGGATTTTCCCAAATAAGGTATGAACTTATTAAAAAAGGTTAATATTTGTAACTTTTTTTGAATAGGAGCTTATTAGCCATAATAGGAGCTTACTCTTGGTTCTTACCAAACACCCTAAAAGAACTTATTGAGATGAAATAAAGTATAAGCACTTTCAAAAAGTTCAACCAAGCAGGCCCTCAATCACACATAGGAATCATAAAGCTGTCATCTCATATCATATACTAGTCTCTATGTTTAAATACAATCTTCTATCCATTTCACAACTCACACAAAATTCTAACTGCAGTTGCATATATTCTTCCCCACACACTATCAAATTCATGACCAGAAGACTGAGTTATAATTGTTAAAAAGAGACTTGGTCTCTAAATGAGCTCATCTCACACTGTGTCCAAGAAGAGGAAAGGTTGAAGTAAGACAAGACTAAAAGTGTTAATATTGCCCCAACTTCCCAACTTAAGGGCAATGGATTAAAACGAAAGAAGGATAAGAAAGTTGCACACACAGCACCACAAATGAAACAACAAAAGGCACCTAGTTGGTACCGGTTCTGGTACTGGTACGGGTTGTTTCTTCTGCGGAGGTGAAGGACATAGGAAGAAAGAGTGTACCAACTATCACGCTTGGCGTGCTAAGAAAGGTATGCTACTTAATTTGGTTTGTTCTGAGGTTGATTTAACTGCGGTTCCTAGACACACATGGCGGATAGATTCCGGTGCAATAACTCACAGTAGTGTGTCTATGCAGGGTTGCCTCCATTGTCGAAAGTTAAGTGATGGTGAAAGATACATTTATGTGGGCGATAGCAAGACAGTTGAAGTTGAGCAATAGAAAATTTTAGGTTATTGTTAAAGACTGGATATTATTTGGATCTGGATGAGATATTTGTTGTTCCGTATTTTAGACGAATTTGATTTTTATTTCTATTTTGGACAAACTTGGTTATTCTTGTTCATTTAGAAGTGAAAATCTTAGTATGTTTCATGATTCGAAATTGGTTGGTTCCGGTTCTTTATCAAGTTACGATAATCTTTATTCACTAGATATTATTGCTTCATTCAATGAATCTCTGCATCTACACACACAAGGTGTGAAAAGAAAATTAACCAATGAGAGTTCAGCTACGTTATGGCACAAGAGACTGGGTCATATCTCCAAACGGAGAATTAAAAGACTTGTGTCTAACGAATTTCTCGATCCTTTAGATTTTACAAATTATGAGATTTGCGTTAATTGTATTGAGGGAAAAAAACCAATAAAAGGAGATTTGAATCCAATAGGACTTCAGACGTCTTAGAACTTATACATACAGATATTTGTGGGCCGTTTCCTATAGTTGCATGGAATGGTCAACAATATTTTATAATGTTCATAGACGATTTTTCTAGATATGACTACATATATCTCATTCATGAAAAGTCACAGTCATTGGACATGTTCAAATCCTTAAAGGCTGAAGTTGAGAATCAACTCAATAAAAGGATTAAAACCATTAGATTCGATCGTGGTGGTGAGTACTACGGTTGATATGACGGATCAGGTGAACAACGTCCAGGACAATTTGCTACATTTCTAGATGAATGCGGTATCGTCCCACAGTACATCATGCCGGGTTCACCCACTATAAATGGTGTTGCTGAAAGAAGAAATAGAACGTTTAAGGATATGGTAAGGAGTATGATTAGTCATTCTACCTTACCACAATCACTTTGGGGAGAAGCACTTAAGACCGTAGCATATATCCTTAACAGAGTTCTAACTAAAGCAGACAAATCCCTTATGAACTTTAGACGGGTAAAAAGCCCAGTCTAAAGCATTTGCATGTTTGGAGATGTCCAGCTGAGGCTAGGCCTTATAGACCTAATGAAAAGAAACTGGACACAAGAAAAGTTAGTTGTTATTTTCTTGGATATTCTGAAAGATCCATAGGGTACAAGTTTTATGATCCCACGACTAAAACTATTTTTGAGATGGGAAATGCTCGGTTCTTTGAGGATGTTGAGTTTGCGGGGGGAGATAGAGTTAATGATTTTGTCTTTGAAGAAGAATATGTGAATATTCCTACGGGTGTTGTTGGCATTGATCAGGGTTTTATTCCTAACTCTGTTCAAAACACAAATCAAGATAAATGTTGGAGAACCTCCCGTTCCACAAATTATTCCAAATCAACAAACTCTACAACTTCAAGAACCTATGTCATTAAGGAGATCCACTAGGGAAAGAAGAAGTGCAATTTCAGATGATTACATTGCATTTCTCCAAGAAAATGAGACTGACCTTGGAGTGATGGAAGATGATCCTATCAACTTCCATCAAGCCATTGAAATCTCAAATTCTCAAAAGTGGGTAGATGCCATGAATGAGGAGATTAAGTCCATGAATAACAATGACGTGTGGGAACCTGTCCCATTGCCAAAAGGTGCAAAACCCACTTGTTTCAAATGGGTATTTAAGACCAAGAGGGATTCAAGAGGTAGTGTGGATAGATACAAAGCACGTCTTTTTACAAAGGGATTTACACAGAAGGAGGGTATCGGTTATAAAGAGACTTTTTCTCCAGTTTCTTCGAAAGACTCTTTCAGGATTATAATGGCATTGGTGGCACATGTTGATCTTGAGTTACCTCAGATGGATGTAAGACAGCATTTCTCAATGGAGACATTGATGAGACGATTTATATGGTGCAACCTGAAAACTTTGTTTCGGGAGATTCAAAGAATATGGTTTGCAAACTTAAGAAATCCATCTATGGACTCAGACAAGCATCTAGACAATAGTATTTAAAGTTTCATCAAGTGATCATCTCGTTTGATTTTGAGATGAGTTTGATCGATGATTGTGTATACCATAAATTCTGTGGGAGCAAATACGTATTTCTGATTTTGTATGTCGATAACATTTTGCTTGCCATCAATGATATAGGCTTGTTGCACGACACAAAGAGGTTTTTAGTTAAGAATCTTGAGATGAAGGATCTTAGTGACGCCTCTTTTGTATTGTGTATAGAAATACACCGAGATTCTTCTCGGGGTACTTTAGGATTATCACAAAAGAGTTATATTGAAAAGATTCTTAAAAGGTATGACATGCAGGACTGAAAACTAAGAGATAAATCTGTGACTAAGGGAGATAAATTTAGTCTCGAAAAGTGCCCTAAGAATAAATTAGAGGAAAAAGAAATGAAGAAGATTCCTTATGCTTCAGCAGTAGGTAGTCTAATGTATGCTCAAATATGTACGCGTCCGGATATTGTGTTCATTGTTGGAATGCTGGCAGATATTTGAGTAATCCAGGACCAGACCATTGGAAGACAACTAAAAGAACCAAAGATTACATGCCCATATATCGGAGGTCGGATCGGGTTGAGATCGTTGGATATTCTGACTCCGATCATGCTGGATGCCAAGATAGTATGAAATTTACGTCAGGATATGTATTCTTGCTTTTTGGGGGTGCTATATCTTGGAGGAGTGCTAAACAGTCTATTATAGCCTCATCTACCATGGAAACATAATTTATAGCATATTATGAGGCATCTAACCATGGAGTATGGCTCCGAAACTTTATCACGGGGCTACGCATAGTGGATGGTATTGAAAAGCCACTTAAGTTATTTTATGAAAATATGTCGGCAGTCTTGTATTCTAATAACAATAGGAGCTCGACGAATTCTAGACATATAGACATCAAGTTTCTAGTTGTTAAAGAGATCATTCAAAGTGAACAGTTGTGTATTAAACATATCGGTACAAGCTCCAAGATTGCGGATCCGCTTACAAAGGGATTTCCACCCAAAATATTTCATGAGCATACTGCTAGTATGAGTGTCAAACTTTTTGAGGATATTTAATTTTAGTGAGAGTTCTGTGATTGTAATGTTCTCTTTTGTAAACATATTTTTGAGTTACTTCAGTTCATGGATATTTTGAGTTTATTTTCTGCATAAATTAAAATTATTTGGTTATTTCACACTTTGATTTTACTATATGGTTGATCTCACTAAGGTTTTAAGGTAGACCAGTTGAAAATAAGTATGTTACGATCTCAATACATGAGATTTCAATGCTACACATCCACATCATGATCCATGTCATTCAGTTGTATTGACATATGTGACCATTGATGGGTCGAGTTACGATAAATATAATGAAGACCGCTTTGATTCTATGTTGATATGGCTGATGGACCAGATTGGATATAAATATATTTTTAGATATGACATCAAAGTCGAGCTCGTACGGTTATATTCTTGCAATGTATAATTATAAGATTACATATATAACCCAAGTGGGAGATTGTTGGATCCTTAATCCAACATTGGGCTTATATGTGAAATAATTATATATCGTGGACTGTAAAATAAGGAAGCCCAGTTAAAGTGATCAAATAAATTTTAAGATATTGGGCTGTAATGTATTTAATAGGATGTGGGCCTTTGATGTGTAGATACTCAATACGTTATCTATTTTAATGATGGGCTAAAATAGGTAAACCCTAGTTTACTCGAGTATATAAGGGTTATGGTCCCTAGGTCATACGTATCATTATCAATTATTCTATTCTGCATCCCATCGTCAGAAGAGAGCATATAGAGAAAGTTAAAGGATTCTCTACAAGGATTGGATACGTATTACCCTAGAAAGTCAAACCCCAAACTCAATCGCATATGGATTCAGGTACGCTTTCATTAACTAACTTATGACTCTTAATAATTTAATATGATGGTTCCTCCATTATAACGATGGTTTTCGCTAATATTTTATTATCTAACAATGAGATGTTATATCATAAGCTTCCAGATTATTCTCATCTCAGACCATTTAGTTTCCTAACATATTATTGATAGTAGACCCGACCTGGATGATCATATAAATAATATAGGTGACACACGGCTGAATTCGGGTCGAGGATGTGCAAAGGATTGCCCGAACATGACGCATAAAAAATCCAGTACACAAGGAGTCGACCCGGGTCATCTTAGGCTGTCGAACTACTACACGTTGACTAATCAGAAACTTGGGCCCCCATGACTATCGCCTAAACCTCCGTGCCTATCACCTAGGCTATCATGCATATCTTTTAGGTTGTCGTGCCCATCAATCGTCGACCAAACGCACCCGGCTCAAACCAGCCGACACCTGGTCGAGCACGACAAGCCCCACCCGGTCGAGCAGGCATGCTTGGGGCCAAGCATCCGACCACATGAGCGCCGGCCGAGCTGCCGAATGCGACACGCCCCACCCAGCCGAGCATCCAACCACGCGGGTGCCGCCTGGACTACCAAGCGTGACACGAACCACACGACCGAGCAGGTGCACTCGGGGCCGAGCATCCGACCACAGGGATGCAGGTCAGGCTGCCGAGCGCGACATGCCCCACCCGGCCGAGCAGCCGACCATGCGGGCGCCGGCCAGGCTACGGAGCGTGACACGGCCCCAGCCGAGCAGGTGCAGCCAGGGCCGAGCAGCCGACCACGCGAGCGCAGGATGGGCTGCCGAGCGCGATACGCCCCACTCGGCCAAGTAGCCGCGCACGGGGCTGAGAAGCTGACCACGAGGGCGCAGGCCGGGCTTTCGAGCGTGACGCACCTCACCCAACCGAGTAGCCACGCACGGGGCCGAGCAGCTGACAACGTGGATGCCGGCCGCGCTGCCGAGTGCGAAACACCCCACCCGGCTGAGCAGGTGCGCCTGGGGACGAGCAGCAGACCACGCGGGCACTGGCTGGACTACCGAGTGCGACACGGACCACCCGGCCGAGCAGCCAACTGCACGGGCGCAGGCCAGTTATTTTGCATGTAATTATTATATTTTTCCTATTGTTTTAATTTGGATTTTATATTATTTTTAGTGATTCTTGAGTAGTTTAGCTAAGTTTTCTAGGTTGTTTTCCTTATTATTGGGTTTTTGTGTTCTTCTTTTGGTTTTAAGTGAGAATGGGTTAAGTGGTTTTAATTGATTTAAAGTTGGTGAAATTCTTGGGTTTTTATGTGCAAAAAATCTTATTTTTATAGGCCAAGGGAGGCTTCAAAACACCCAACATTCTGGAATACTGGTCACAACTTGCCACAACTAGCCACAACAGGCGCCAGGCGTCGCGCGCTTGCCAAAACGCTTGCCAAAATTCATGCCAGGTGCACCAAGCACGCCCCCGTGCGCGCAGCTGCCGACAGCGCCCGGCAGGCAGCGCCCGCATGCTGCCGACAGCGCCTGCCAAGACCGCGCGCCTGCCACTGGCGCTCACCAAATCCTGCGCCCAACCTCATGCCAACAGCGCCCGGAGCTTGCCAGAACTCACGCCAGCGCTCGCCACGCCCAGCGCCAGGCGGTTGCCACACTCGTCGCCAAGCACTCGCCAGCCCCAGCGGCCAGGCCCACACCTGCCCGCAAGCTGCCGACCCCCAGCGCCCATGCGCGCCCGGGCTCGGCCATGGCCGAGCCATCTCGGCCAAATGCAAGCCATGGTCAAGACACGTTGAGCCAAAATGTGCCAAGAGGCTAGCCATGGGCCTAGGAAGGTGCCTCCGGGTCAAACTTGGTCAAAATCGGGATTTTCAAGCCTTAAGGGCTATTTTGGCCCATTTAAACCCAATTACACCTATTATAAATAGACTACAACTCTCATTTTGTAAAACACACTCCCCTCCCAACCCTAACTTGGGTTTGGGATCAAAATTACTCTCAAGCTATTGGATAATTCTCTCTTTCTTAGGTTTAAGATTCAATTTCAAACTTTGATGTAATTTCTTTTCTAGATTTAGATTTACTTTCATGCTTGGCCTTGGGTTTGTAAGCCTAAGAAGAATCTAAATACTCCTTTTGGTTGTTACTTTTGATGCAATTACATTCAAGCTTTGTTTCATTTCTTAATTCAAGTAAGTTTCCTTTCAATTTCATGTTTTATGTTTTATTTTCATGTTTTGTTCTTCATTTCCATGCTTGTTCTTCATGTTATGCCTTTTGTCTTAGCACCTTGATTTCTTGTTAGATCTTAAGAATTGGATATGGAATATAGATGAGTGACACATCTAGATCATAGATCAAGTCTTAGATCGTCTTGATTTTGAGTTTTTCATAAGCTTTATTTGAAATTTATTTTCATGCATAGTTTTAGGTTAAATCTTAGATCTAGGTTTTGTTGCTTGTTATTTTCCTTAAAGTTTTGAACTTTCTCGTCAATTTCCATTGCTCTTTCCATTCATGCTTTCAGTTTTTGCTTATTTGCATTATTTAGGATTTTATGCATAGTTGTACCTTGTGCATGCATGCTTGTACTTGGTGAAACATTGCATTTTCTTGCTTATTTTCATTATTGTTTTACATTTCCATATTGAGGCATACGACGAGGCATTGTACCAACATGCAATTTCAATTCCTAGGATAGTTTAGTTAGTTTACTTGTTTATTTTCATTTTATTTTTATTTTCCAAGCATGAAACACATTGAAACCTTCAATTGAATCGATTTCCGATAAAACCGAGCCAATAGAACCTTTTATTTCAAAAACCACGAAAAACTCTTCAAACAAAATGACGCCGTTGCCGGGGATCGAACCTAGGTCACCCGCATGACAGGCGGGAATACTCACCACTATACTCAAGAGCGACGCGTCCCACCTGGCCGGGCATGCGTGATTGGGGCCGAGCAGCCGACCACGCGGGCGCCGGCCGAGCCACCGAGCGTGACATGGACCACCCGGCCGACTAGGTGCACTCAGGTCTGAGCAGCCGACCAGGAGGTTTATCTGTTCGACCGGGCAAGTCACACGTAAATCGTCCGGACTGACCTGACTCTCGGAAGAAAAATCGAATCTTTTCATCCTTAATCTCTAACTAGGGTAAGGCTCGGGGGATAATGACGGTTCAATTGAGACTGATCAACTATGGGGAAGGGTCGGCTCGACGTCAAGGCAAGATGAGGATGACTTTGAGGCGGCGGAAGGGATGTGATCGAGGTTAACTACCCTGACTCAGAAAAGGACTCATGGCCAATTAAATAGTGCCATATGTGTGTCCTATTTGTGTTAGGGTTTTTGTTAGCTTTTTTACCAACTAAGTCGGTGGCTACTAAGGTGGTGACACATGTCCAATTATGGTTTGAAGAGAAAATTATAAATAGTCTTTCCAAGAAAGAGAGAGGGGGGTCCTAATTTCTAAAGAGAGAAACACATAGAGAGTTTTAGAGAGAGAGAACTTGTATCAACAGAACTAACCTGTATAAGGATCCGACCAAGGCCGATCCAACCCGCATTTAAGGAATTAAAAGTCAAGCACTTTTTCTTGCTCTTTGGTTTTTGTTTGTTTCATTGCTGATCTCTTTGTTTCTCATATTATATTGTTTAGGCTACTCTTAGTTTAAATACATATGCCACAATAAACGACCTCACAAAAGAAAATATGACTTTAGAGCCATAAGTGCATCTTTGTTGGTTATGAAATAGGTCAAAAGGGATATAAGTTATTTAATCATCTCACAAAGAAGTTTTTAATCTCAAGGGATATAGGTTGCTCTTTACATTGTAGGAAATCCGATTTTTCATGAGCTCACTAAGCACATTGAAATTGATTACCATATTATGCACAATCAATATAAATCTGGTTTGATTTCACCTTAGAAAGTTAGTTCTTCTTCTTAGATAGCTGATGTCTTTACCAAGGCACTAGAACTTGGCATTTCTTATAGCTTGTTGTCCAAGTTACGCATGTTCGGTCTTTTTAACTACCTAACTTGAAAGGGGGAAGTTGATGTCTACACACATGCATATGTTGACGTTTACATATGCATGTTAGTAGATAGTGTAGGTGCTCCTTAGCATAGAGCAGTTAGTTAGTTAGTTAGTTAGTTGATGTTGTACTCAAATTTCTATAAATAGAGAGATCCATAGTTATATTGAGATGATTAATAAAAATTTGTTGCTTCGAGTTCTCTCTATACCATCAATGGCTTTTCTCTGTCATTTCTAGGTCTAGGTTACATATCTTCAAATTAACTAGAAAATCATCATAACTACTTAATATAAAATATAAAAATTATGAGATTTTTTATTAAAGAACTGTTCTCAGTTTGGCGAAGCAGCAATTCAAAAGAAATCTCCAAAGAAAAAAAGATTGACCATAAAAAAAAACACCAAATTACACGTGAAGCAAATAAATTTCAGTAGCAACCGTATAAATATACATGAAGCGATATTTTTAGTGTTTGTGGTTTTTTATATAGCACATTTACAAAGTTCAAGGTATTATGGCACACCAACTTATTGGGTATACAGTAATAAACTGCGATAATATCGGGATATGATTTGAACTAATAGATCTAACGCAATCAAACAAACATATTATATATAAATATATTATATATATAATATATATTCAACCTGGCAGGTCGATTTCTAGTTTAGAGTAAAGTAAAATTCGTAATTAAAGAAAAAACAAGTGTG
>BMAC01000465.1:859168-904938 GCA_014905375.1 Phtheirospermum japonicum
AGGCGAGCGAACTCTTTCCTTAAGATTCTTATTGCCCCGTACTATGTGCTCACAGTTTGATAGCAATGAATCTCCCAAGGTACAACGACGAACGGAGCTGGACGGAGCAGATGATCAATTCAACCTGGCGAACGAGAACTGGGCAGACAACTGATCAAAACCCTAACTGAAAGCTATATGATGCGTGAGGCAGGTAGGATTATGATATGTATGCAAGAGCGCTCTTAGAAATATGTTTTAATGTATGTATTGTGTTTTTACACTATGTAGGAGTTGGTATTTATATATTTGAGGGACCCTTAAATAAGGTAGGAAATCAGTAGGAATTAGGATTCCTAATACAAGTCAATCTCCTTATCTTACTTAATAAGAATGACTTGGAAACTTCCAGAAGAGGCCTAAACTAATTAAAGCCCAAGGAATTAATTAGTTTGAGGTCCACCATCTCTAATAATTTGATTTCTATAAAATAATGAATAACATTCATATATCGGACATTTCCTATCTACTCAGGAAATTCCCCACCCTCATTACCTTCCAAATGTCCAACCTTGGTCATTAACTTTTCACTCACCCGAATACGGATTTGTTAAAGTAAATATACCACGATAATCTACTTGAAACGTAGATTAATAATTTGATGTTCATTTCCCAAACTAACGACCCTTCTACATTTAGAATATTTGGTCAAAGCTACCATAAATAACTTTACCAAATCCAATTTCCCCAACAATCCCCCACATGAGTGCAAAATCAATGTATGATGCATGTGACTCAATTGCTCAGTTTCCACATGAAATGTTATTACATCTGGATAGGTAGCTTTTGACTTTGAACCCATCGTAATGAAGTACCATCAGATAAACCCACAGCCTAGTTGACAGTGTCATTGAACTATTTCGAGTCCGAGCCTACCGAGACAATGATACTCACATAATAACGCTTACGCCAATTCTGCAAGTTCTAAGTTGTGTCCCTTTTGTCCTTGGAACACTCTTGGATTCGTAAGTGCTTCGGGCGAGGCGGCCCCTACTCTACACTTAAATAGGTGACATTGTCTATCAGAAGTATCCTGCTATACTTCACCTTTATGGGTATAGATCATCATTAAAAGTCTAAGACTTACCCTATGCCACGGTCATCAGGATATCACTTGGATATGATCTCTAGGGAAATAGGTTTAGCTCATGGTTAGGTACCATTTGTTCAAGAATAGAACAGTCTAAAGTTTTATTTTTCCCATTGAACCAAGTTCTTAGGATCTCCAGTCATCATGGTTCGGTTTCCACTAAAGACCATTCTTTTGTGTGGACTTTAAGCCCATTCCCTCTAGCATAGAATTGATCTCGATTTATACTCTTTGTAAACGGATCCGTTATAATTTTCTTTGATTTCACATAATCAATGGAAATTCCTCTTGAGATCAATTCTCTAACGGTATTGTATCTTCGACGAATTACCGTTATTCATTTCATTATAAGCCCTTGCGATAACAACTTGATTATCGCAGTGTATCATAATCATTGATACTGGCTTCATCCAACATGGAATGTTCTCAAGAAGATCTCGAAGCCACTCAGCCTCTTCAATAGCTTCATTCATAGCTATGAACTCTGATTCCATGGTGGACCAGGCTATGCATGTTCGCTTAGTGGACTTCCAAAATACAGCACCTCCACCGATGGTAAAACATACCCACTCGTGGAGTGTGAATCTTTAGAGTCCTATATCCAGTTAACAACACAGTACTCTTCTAGTACTTCTGGATATCTCGTGTAATGCAGCCCAAAACTCATAGTATACTACAAGTATAGTAATACTCTAGTTAACCCTATCCAGTGGTCACTGTTCGAATTACTAGTGAACCTACTTAGTTAGTTCACTGAATAAGATAGATTTAGTCTAGTACAAATAGCAATGTATATAAGACTTCCAACAATCCTATCAAATTCCAGCTGAACCACTGAATCACTTTCGTTTTTCACTAAACGAAGGTTATCTTCAAATGAAGTTTTAGCCATTTTGTAATCAAACACATCAAACCTTTTCAATACGCTTTCCACATAGTGGGACTGATAAAGTACTATGCTGTTTGATTTCTTTATGATCTTGACATCAAGGGTCACATTGGCTAAACTCATATCCTTCATATCAAAGTTGTCCTTCAACATGTTCTTAGTACTTGAGATCACATCACTTGAGTTACTCAATATCAACATGTCATCAACATAAGACAAACAATGATTAAAGAGTTAGGTGTGTTCTTCACATAAACACATTTATCGCATTCATTAATGCGAAAGCCATTGGTCATCATCACAGTATCAAACTTGATATGTCATTGCTTTGGTGCTTGTTTCAAACCATACAGTGATTTAACAAGTCTACACACCTTATTCTCTTAACCCGGAACCACAAACCCTTCAGGTTGTTCCATATAAATCTCTTTATCACTCAAAACTCAATCTCAAATCCATTTGGTGAATTTCAAGATTGTGCAGCGCAACAACCGCCAAATCACCCGAATAGAAGTAATTCTAGTTACAAGTGATAAGTACCAGAGAAATTGTATCATTCTATTTGTTTAAAACCTTTGGCTACCAGCCTAGGTTTATACTCATCAACCAAGCCATCAACTTTATACTTTATGCTTAGGACACACTTGCATCCTAAAGGTTTTATTACCATGGGAAAGATTAATCAATTTCCATGTATGATTTTGCAAAATTGAATCAACATTGATGGCTTCCTTCCACATAGAAGCATTAGGACTAGACAAGGCTTCTTGAAAAGTATGATATTTATTATCTAACAAATAAATCATTTCAGCAGTCCTAGCCCTAGATTCATCATCATCACCATCTTGTGATGCATCTTGAGCTGTGAGAGGTGTTTCTTCATCTTTAGCATCACGAAATCTCTTTTAGAACCATCACTATTTACTTTGCAGGGACAAAAGTGTTCAAAGATTATTGCATTCCTTACTTCAAAGGTCGTCCCTTCAGTCACATCAAGTATATCAAACATGTGTACTAGGAATCTATACGCAGTGCGCATATTTAATGAAGCAACAATCAATTGTTTTAAGTCATATTTTCACTTTCTTTGGCTTTAGGACCCTTTCCTTAGCCAAGCACCCCCACATTTTGAGGTAACAGTAAGCAAAAGCTTCACCTTTCCATAATTCATATGGAGACTTTTTCTTTTCCGTGTGGGTAACCTATTCAAAATATGGTTAGCGGAAAGAATCGCCTTCCCCCACATATTCGTGGTAACCCTGAAGTCAATTAACATAGCGTTTATCATTTCTTCCAGGGTTCGACTCTTGCGTTCAATGACGCCATTCAATTTAGGTGTATAAGGAGCAGTTGTATGATAAATTATGCCATAATCAGCACAAAATTCCTCACATGGTACAAACCTCAAACACTTCGAATTGCTTCAATTCAAGTGTTAAGTTGAATCTCAACTTCATATTTGAAGACTTTGAAAGCATCAAAAGCCCTATTTCGGCCCAAAATCATTCCACAACTATAAATACCCCATAATTCGGATTTCAAGCATAATTTAGCATAGTTTAGGTCACTTTTGCTACTTTTCACTTTTCCTAGGGTTTCTAAGGCCTCTTAGGGGCTGACAACCCCGACGAGTGCCAAGTTGTTTTTTAGTTTCTCTTTAAAATTCTTAGATTTAGTTTTCTACTTTTAGATTAATTTAGATTAGCTTTTAGAATAATTTAGATTCAAGATTTCTACACCAAAACGCTGCGTATCTTCTTGATTTAATTAGTAAGTAATTATTTCTTTCGCTTTCAATTTAGTTACATTCTTTTAATTAGTTTAATTAATAATTATTATTTCCATGACGAAACTTTCTTGTGAACCATCAATTGGGTCTTCCCAAGCGATCGAGGAGACGAATCAAAGCTCTAGAACCCTAGTTTTCTTAATCGTTTTAAAAATCAATTAATTGATAATAATCTCTAGATTTAATTTAATTGTTCTTAGGTAAATTTATCTTAAATTTAGATAATTTAGATAATTAAATTCTTAGTTTAAATAGTTTTTAGATTTAATTAATTATTTCGTAGTTTAATTAATCCTTGAATTTAATTTATTGCTCTTAGTTTAATTAATCTCTAATTCTTAAAACATCAAACACCCCCTCCCCCCTCCCGTTTGTGTGTTAGATTATTTATTTTTATTATTTTCTTATTCGTTAAATCAAACACAAAATGAACTTACGAATCTAATCTTCATTTGAGATCGACACGAGTCAACTTACCCACCTACTAGTGATCCCGTACTCTTACGGGCGAACTTTTTAAAATTGACAACTTTAAATAAAAGTAAGTGCAAAAATCTTGACTCAGCCGTCGTGGCCTTTTATTCCGCAACGGGGGCGTCTCTGTGAGACTGAAAACCCTCTAGCGGTGATGGTGGATCTACAAGTCCAATTTACACATCTTAATTGACAAAATTGAATCAGATTTTTCAAAAAAAAACCTGAAGCTTTTAAATCTCTGTTATGGATTAATCAATTGCCTCGTACTACGTGCTCACGGTTTGATAGCAATGAATCTCCCAAGATACAACCACGAATGGAGCTGGACACTGCTAGCTATATAATGCGTGAGGCGGGTAGAATTATGATATGTATGCAAGAGCGCTATTAAAAACATGTTTTAATGTATGTATTGTGTTTTTACACTATGTAGGACTTGGTATTTATAAATTTGAGAACCCTTAAATAAGGTAGGAAATCAGTAGGATTCCTAATACAAGTCAATCTACTTATCTTGCTTAATAAGAAAGATTTGAAAACTTACAGAAGAGGCCCAAACTAATTAAAACCCAAGAAATTAATTAGTTTGCGGTCCACCATCTCTAATAATTCGATTTCCATAAAATAATGAATAACATTCATATATCGGATATTTTCTATCTACTTAGAAAATTTATCACCCTCATTACCTTCCAAATATCCAATCTTGGTTATTGACTTCTCACTCACCCGAATACGGATTTGTTAAATTAAATATACCACGATAATCTACTTGAAACGTAGATTAATAGTTTGACGTTCGTTTTCCAAACTAACGACCCGTCTACATTTGGAATATTTGATCAAAGCTACCATAAATAACTTTACAAAATTAAATTTCAATCTAGATATAAAATGCCAACAAAAGCTTGGTTATCCACCGATAACAATTGACGACAATGGCAGCATAAAACTTTACAGAGAACTTTAAACCCAAAGGAACATGACTAAACTATGTTTTCGATCTACACGTCAATCGTCAAAACGATACAAATGATGTAAATTTGAAAATTCAAAATAAAATAAATGACGTGTAAAAGCAAGAAAGGGTATACACATGTAAAATATTGAGTCTTTAACTCCTAAGGTAGAAAATAATACGCACCCCAAAAATTTATTAGTAAACCCCAATTAATTTTTTATTTTTTTAAAATGCTAAAATTATCCCTTTAACTTTAAACATCCCAAAATACAATTCATCTTTTTCAAATCACCGCATTATCCAAGATATTCCTACTAGGTACAAAAGCAGTTTGGTTTTCACTCACACATTTGTTTAAACAAATTTTCAGTCTATTTGCCAGAACTTTAAAAATGGTTTTGTAGACCATGCTATATCAGCTGGTAGGTCTAAGACGTGAAACGAAGGCGGGGTTAGGGATTTTAGGAACTAAAGTGACAAGAGTTCTATTCCAACTCTTGAGAAGAGTAGAACAAATTAAAAAAAAAAACTCTTAACAGCTTTGCCTGAATAATGTTCCAAGAAAACTGAAAGAAAAAAGGAGTCTACCATTAGGGTGTGATGCTTTATCAGGGTTGATTGAAAAAGGATCCTGCTTAATCTCCAGATCATTAATCTGTCTGGATAGCCACCTATTATCAGCACAGGAGATTGACTCTGGCCATCCATCCAAGATAGATGTAGTACGTAAAGTGTTGGAGGATGTGAACATCTCATTATAGAAATTTGTGACTTCCTAATCATTTTCCTTCAGTGATGTAATAGTTTTTCAACTCCGTCAATCCAGTTTTCAATTGCATTTAGCTTTTTTGGGTGTTTAAAGTTAAATGAGTAATTTTGGTATTTTTGTAATTTTTTTTAATTGGGGGTAAATTAATAAATTTTTGGGGTGCGTATATCCGCACCCAAAAGGAACACCTGCTTCCCCTAAATTTCAGTCAAAAAAAAAATCTGAGATAATAATATTAGTTTAATGTTTTAATACCTGAATATACAAAAATAAGTCTGATTTTTTATTTATAAAATTTATTTCACATAACAAAAAATAACTAAAATTGAGTAAAAAAAATGTGGATAAGATTTACAAAATATTTAATACATCAAAGAAATGGATAAGTTTGAAAACTATTTGAAAATTGAGTTA
This sequence comes from Phtheirospermum japonicum, assembly GCA_014905375.1. Lineage (NCBI taxonomy): Eukaryota > Viridiplantae > Streptophyta > Magnoliopsida > Lamiales > Orobanchaceae > Phtheirospermum > Phtheirospermum japonicum. Next base: position 865,597 of record BMAC01000465.1, read on the forward strand.
ATTATCAAATAAATCTAGACATTATATATTAAATTTAAAACTAATCTAAGATACTTATATCTTTTGTTGTTCTCAATTAGCTAGTGACGCATATGACAATCTACTTATTCAGAGAAAATATGATAATGACTGTGGTAATATTTAAATTATCATTGACTTTTTGTTAGTATATCAATAAATTATCTATTGTCAACAGTGAGACAATTATTGCGAGCGTCCCTATTCAACTTATAAATTCTTTCATACATAAATGAAATTAAATATTACAATTACTAGTTTGTGACAACTATAACTGCATCGCATCAATTTTATTTTTCGCTGTGTCCAGTCCAAGTACACTTATCATAGAATAAATATACTCAAAATGAATATTAAATAATGGGCGGGAGAAATTTCTCCACAAGAAAATTCACTTTAATTAATTAAGTATTTAGGTAATGTGTAATTGTTATATATAAAATCATTGCAAGTAACCATTATAAAAATTTATACTTGCTGGCATTACTTACAATATTTGTCTTTGACATTTATTAATTACTGGTTATTTATCGATAATTGATCGGTAAGTTAATGATTTATATTTTTTTTTCTGATGATAATTTTTATACAATTGTAAAATTTAATTATCAAATTATTCTTATCGGTAAATTAAAGTTTTTCTCTATGTAATATTGCTGCTTATATTATATGTTTCCCGACTTTTCTTTTTCTATCTTCATTTATTTTCATTTAACAGTGAATGTGAACTCTTGATCACCGTTTCTTAAATAGTTTTAGATATTAACTTTAACTAGTTTAAAACCACACGATATGCGGGATTTGAAATATAGTACTATTTATTAAAAATACTAAAAGAATAATGTTAAAAATATTATATAAGAATTGTAATATTATTTGTTCTATTTACAGGTAAATTAATTTTCATAATAAATAAATTTTACATACAAATCAAAACATTATTTGTTCTAGTTACAGTAATACTATTTTTCACAATAAGCAATTTTTAATTTTCTTAACGTGAGCCACGAAATTAGTAGTAAAGTATATCAAAATAGTCTAAATTTGACAAAAAACTTGTAAAAATTTGAGTTTGAAAAAGGTATAAAACATATACACGTGTGAATATATGATATAAAAATTAAAATTAATAAAGTATCGAATTAAATAAAAACATGTTAAAGATAACATGTAATAAAAAAAATATTAAATTAGAAAAATATAATATTAAAAAAAATTAAATTAAGTAAAATATAATAAAAGGTGAATACTAATTTGTTTTAGAATTTCATGTAAGCCATGCCCGACAATCAAATATTGCGTGTTTATTTATTTATATATATAACAAACTAAAATGGAGAACATGGGATCCAACTACGATGACTCAAAAGTCAAACTTTTATGAGATTTGACTTTTCTGCTCTATAAGATTAATTCCCGTCGTGTCTAATTTTCAGATTTACATTTCGTTTATTAAATCATTGATACTTAAACAAGAGTTTTTTTAAAAGGAAATTAAACAAGAGTAATTCTTTTGAATGGAAATTAAACACGAGTTGTTGTTGTTTTGTTTTTTTTTTCTCTTTCGTTTCATATAGGAAGTAAAAGGAATGAGAAGTTTTTGAAAATTGATTTATCGTGCGATCCAACAGTCTTTTATTAAATCATGTCAATCAAACGGGTTGAACTTACAAACTCTATAAGTACATTAGTCTCGACCTAATGATCTAGATATGAAATGAATTATCATTATATGAACCATATCTCAATCCTTCAAATTCTGGAATAATTATAAATAAAAATGTAAAGTATTCAATACAAAACCCATGACCTAGCTTTTAATAGGGAGATCTGAAGCCGAAACAAGCAAGTCAAGAGATTGTGAGTTAGATAGCCGTTAGAAACCGATCCCGGGCCATGATCCTAATAATTGCAAGAAGATTATAATATCAAACCACCAATAAAATATTATTATTACTATTATTTTATTCTTAACAAACCACTATTCTAAAATCCTGGAAGCAATTAAATTACATAAAAAAGATGTTTATAATTAATTATAATTCCCTATTCTTAAACTAGGGTTTGCACACGGCCTCAACCACCGGAGGTGGCCAATCTACGGCGATGCCGCTGTCCCTCCACTGGAATACTGTCGCACACTCCGGCAACTCGCCGAGGCCGGAGTAAATTAATGAATCATCTTCGTCTATCATCGTCGTAAAAATCATAGCCATTTCATCATTCGTATTAATATCCTGATCGGCTAAAATTGGATACTCTAGCATGGTACACGGTTTTGATTCAAAATCAGAGAAAAACCCAAACTCGTAATTAACCACTGACCCTAATTCACCAATATTATTATTACTATTATTGGCAATTAATTTGTTTTCTTCTTCTTCCGACGACTCTCCTCCAGAAATCGAAGTTGTGATGCTTGCTGCGGCGGAGGCTCCAGCGGCGGCATCACGGTGGTGATTATTTCTAGATTCCGGCGATGGGTGGTTGTGTTCGCAAGAATATGTAACAAGTAACATGTTTGGGTCCAATTTATTCCTCTCGACTTGTTTTCTTGCCGGGCATCCTTTTGAGCTACTACACTTGTAATATCCTCTACAAGATAAAAACTTTTTTTTAAATAATTAATCAATCAAACTCTTACATCTTAATTAAGCAATTTTGAATTTAGGTTTAAAACTTAATTGCAGGATTTAAAAAAATAAATAAAATTAAATCGGTGAACAAATTGGAGAAATTAAGTGGAGATAATTTTATTCAGTTATTATAATTAATTTATACCTGGGATAAGGGGAGCCTTTGATGGGCTTTTGGCCGTATTTTCTCCAGGCCCAGGAATCAGACGGTGGGGAGCTTATGTGATGATGATCACCTTTCAGCCTCAATTTTTGGTCCATCATGTCTTTGATTGGCACTGATACCATTCTCTTATGTATGGCTCCCTTACTGAACAATTAAAACCCAGCAATTAATTAATTAATTAATTAAACATATTTCGTTGCAAGTAATTATTTCTTCGATGAATCCTCATGCATGCACTGAATTAATTAACCCACATCTAATCAATTAACTCGAATAATTCAAGAACACCCACATATATAAAGAGACATTGATATTAATTAATATTGATTTGAGCATTTATTGATATGAAATTAATTACCTTCTTGAAGGAGAGGACATCTTGGTATCTTTTGACATGGCATGTAAAGTTGTGTACACTGACCAATGATGATGATGATGATGATATGCAAATATGATAAGTCCCTTTTCCTGTATATAACTCTGTGTATGTGTTTGTGTGTTTTAGAGAGAGATTGGTGAGAAACTAGAAAAATGGACGAAGGAAAGTGAGGATTGGGTGGTGAGTTTTAATATTTGTCTGAATGTTGACAAAATGTGTGTATTGAAAGTATATTATTATTTACATATAGAGGGCGTGCAAGTAGATGTTGAAGTAATCCGAGGCTTTTATTAAATTAATTAATTAATGGGACCCTAATGTTGATTTATGCACTGCAATTATTAATAATTAGTTCTCTTGTGATGTGATTTATGAGAGCCCTTGGCCCTATGCTAATTGTTGTGATGGAATCTACATATGAAATAAATTATACATTAATGAAGTTAATTATATAGACATGCATGTGATTTCTTTGTGAGATACTACCTAAATATCCAACAAAAATAGAACACTCTATATTTGAACATGATCAAGAAATGGTAATTAATATAGCTAAAACATTAAATTTTATTCATCTTTTTCCAAACACACCTTTATGTTAAAATCAATGTCTCACTAAATGAATTGTATCATATTAGTTTATTTGATACTAATGTATATTATATAAGTAGAAATAAAGAAGCCAATAAAAAATGAACATATCAATCAAAGACAATGTCTTGTATTTTGAAACAAAAGAAATGAAAAGTGTTATATCTTCACTGATCATAAATAATATATAGATTTGATGGGAATTTGGGTTCGGTAGCATACTCTCTATTTCTGTTCTAAAAATCGCCATAGGTGTTAGACGCTATCAATTTGTCTACGATTTTCGAAAATCGGTCAAAAAAATTGCCGGGCGGCTCGGCGTCAGGCCATTTTTTTTTTTTAATTTTTCTGGCCTAAAACAACGTCGTTTTTTTTTGCCTATTTTTTTATTATTTTGATTTTGTAATGTATGCTATGATATTTTTATTTGACTAATGAATTTATTGATCTATATTGATTTGAAGTTTGAATTGAACAATAGTTTTAAACTTGTGAATTGTAACTTGTGATCATTACTTTTAGTTTTAAATTATCATAGATTTTATTGTGTAGCAGGTATTATGTTGAACTATTAAATGGTTGGATGTAATGTTGTAAATCAGGGTATTTATTCTCAAATTCTAGGCCCCACCTAGGCGCTAGGAACTTGCTTGACGCCTAGCAGCCGCCTAGCGATTTTTAGAACATTGACCTCTATAGTTCGTTCAAGCATTCACTCAATTGAGATCAATTGTCAATTTCGATGAATATGAGGCTTTCAATGTTCTACTCGATTTGTTTGTTTATATTTTATTTTCGTTTTATCATTCTATGACCGTGTCTGGTAATTGGTGGTTAGTTAATAATTGATTGTATTAGCTCATAGATGATAGTTGATTGTATTAATTTGTTTGAGTAACTGGTTAGCGATCTATGTAAAAGTTTTTGCTGAATAGTTCAGAGTTGACAGTCATTTGATTGTATAAAATGACCAATAAGAACATCGATATAATTTATTATCGAGTATTTTTATGTTAATAATATAGATTTATGTGTGATGTGTTGAATAATTAAAACAAGATTTAAGAAAATAGCCATTATTTTAAAACTATATATATAAGTTTCTTGACTTAAATATTTAAATATATTAAAATTTAATTTGTGCAAATGAATAAAAAAACTATTAAATAATATTTGTAGTTAAATTAATGATATATATGTGTGTATCTACTTTATATTTTTGATAACTTAAGTACGGAATTGTCATTTTAAACAACTTTTCAAATCTCTATTTTCCAAAAACTCATATTTCCAACTTTTAAAAGGTTAGCTTTTTGAAACAAAAAAAAAATATTATAATTCAAAACTCTAATTATCAAATAATGATTAGAGAATTTAGCCAGTTTTCTAATTTTGATCAAGCCTTTCGCATAATTGTCAAATTTCTAATAAATAAATATATTCTAAATGTTTTTCTGATCACTTCCGAGATGTGTTGTTTAGTGGTGGAAAATAATTATTTTATTGAGAAACAATGTATGCAGGCTCAACTATTGCAATAGGATCAAGTAGACATTTAATGTTTTTTTTTTGTCCATCTAGGTTCACTATCTTATTCAATCGGAACAAATTAGCCTTTAAACTTTCTTGAATCAAACAAGGTGGCCTTTTCTTAAGTTTCAGAGTTGATTTTTTTTTTATGTAACAAAATCTATATAAATCTTTATTAGTCTCTTTATCGTATATTCACAAATTGAATACATGGATTTTTTTTTAATTTCTTTTTATTGTAATACGTCTGCCCAAAGAATCTAAGCCTTTTGAAACACTATTAGTTGTAATTGTGGATAGGGCTTTCGTTCCTATCGCTCCGGATTCCGATCTATATGACCTCCGGGTGTCCCTTTAACATATCCGTACAAAGAGAATAAGTACATTTATACAGAATGGTAAAGAGGCCCTTTCTTTGAAGTCGGTCAATCCTGTTTTCTTAGTACTTTTACAATATAGTAAACAAGTTCAAGTTCATTTTTGTTTTTATTTATCAATATCATTATTTTGGTATCATTGTTTATATCTTTTCTCTTAATTATTTTTAATATTTTTTAGGAAGTCTTTGTTTATTATTATTTTATATTTTTCTTAAATTTTATGTATACTTTTTTTTATATATATATTTCAATCATGTGTATATTGGTAAATTAATCTTCGTTATTTTAATAAACTAATTTATCAAGCAATATTTTACAATCAACTATCAGCTACCAACTATCAGTCTAGATCAAATTATTAATTTCTCAAATTAACTCAACCAAGTAGACCCTAAATCTTAAATATGAAACTTCTATTTCATTTTCAATTAATTCACTATATCAGTGTGGGTATTTTCATGATTATCATTAAAACTCAATAAGACTGTAATTAATTAAATTATGAATCTGTAATTATAGTTTTTATACTATATAGATTTAATAATTTGAGATCACGTGATAGTTAAATAACTAACATTAAAAAATGAGTATTTTACTTCATTTGTTATAACAACAAAATCTATTATTAATTCCGTATATATTTTTACTATTGGGTTTTAATAAAAGTTATATAAATTTTGTAATGAACATACAGTTATAGAAATTATACTAGTTCGAAAACTCGCGTTTACGCGAGCATATCGAGCAAAAACATACTAACAAAAGTGAAAAAAATAAATATTAAATTATAGTCAATAATACAATTTATTGAAATCGTTCACTTGAAATTCTGAAAAACTTTCTTATAAATAATATTTGCAGTCTTATTAACAATATTATCATCGTCGTCACAACTTAGAATTTTTAATCCTTTACGACTTTTGACCCGAGAGACTACGACGTAGAGTTGACCGTGGCTAAAAACTGGTCTTGGCAAATACAAACCCACATTAGAAAGAGTTTGACCCTGACTCTTTTTTATAGTCATTGCGAAACAAACAATAAGGGGAAACTGTCTACTTTGAAATTTTAACGGGATTCTACTATTCGAAGGGGTCAATGCCATTCGTGGAATGTAAACCTTCATTCCAACATTAGTTCCTGACAAAATCTTTGCATCAATAATGCGAGCTCCAAGTTGCGTAATAATTAATCTAGTACCATTGCATAGCACTGAAACTTGATCCATGTTTCTAATCAACAGAACCGAAACTCTAACTTTTAACTTCAAAATATGATTGGGGACTCCGGAGTAATTTATTGTGTTTAGAATATCTTTCGAGTACACTTTATGTTGAGTTTCTCCATTTACATATGTTTTGCAAATTGTGTCAGAGCTAAGATATACTCTCTCATCACCTAGAATAATGGACATCACGTATTCATTTACTGTTTCGACAATACTATTAGTTGGAGCAAGAATAGCTCTTTTTTCGAAGAATGAGTGATTGCCAAAGTTCTGTAAAAGAGATGGATAAGTGCTCTCAATAATTGCAGCAGCGTGATCACCTGAAGTTTGAAGAAGTGTATCATCAGGTATATCAATTAAAGTTTGACCATCTATTTCTGTACCAATTTCTCCATCACCGATTTTGAGTATCCAATCGGAGAAATCCTTAATTTCATGTTCAACAGATGTTGACATTGATTGTCCAACGGTTAACCTCATATTTCTCATCAATCAAAGAATCTTACAATGTTCCCATAATCTAAATGAACAAATACTGGAACATACAATATCTCCCGACTACCCTTTGGTACAATAGGAAGAATTTGACAAAAGTCTCCACCTAGAACTATAACCTTTCCAAAAAATGGTAAGTCCTTTCTTTCTTTAGGTATATAAAATAAACATTAAGCGTGATAAATATTTTAGGAATATATATAGATGTAAGAAAATAAATAAAAAATAAGAATGACGGATATATACTTCAAATGTTAATGAAGTTAGGTGGATTTTTACTCTTCATAGTTTTATGTTTGCAAATTTAATAATATAAAATGATAATTATATTTGAATAAAAAAGAGCATATTATTTATGTAGGTTCACACTTGCTCAAGTCCTGCCGAATAGTTCCAATTTCGTCATATCCTTGACGATTTGATCCAGCTTGATTTTGAAGATCCGGCACACGATATCTGGCCTATCTTCCAATCTCAACCCTCTACTATTTAGATATCATGTTATTTCTGGCCAACTCGGGTTGCAAGTGATTGTGATGAACAAATCTGCATAGTCAAACCACTTGCAAATAGCCATTGCATCTCGATAATTTTGAATCATATATCTAACTCCACCAGTGAAGGACTTTGGCATGACTATTTAATGACCAGTCGAAATTGCATCTATTTGACCTTTCGACACAACATCCTTGAAATTTTTAAATTTATTAGACCTTAGTGACACTTGATTAGATCTAATAAATTTTATCCTTTCACACTCAACCATTATGTGTCTATCCACCAATAATTGTTGAAAAAGCCTTTGAGAACACAATAGTGCTTTAGACTCACATGGTCGTTCTTGAATCCTAAAAGCAAATATTTCTCCAATTGTTAGTTTGTCCCTTATAGTCGATGTAGTTGTGGATGAAATATCACTATGTTGATGCCTAGCTGAAAGCCATCTTCACCATAAGGAAATAACAAAGGATATTGCAAAGCATGATATGAAGGATATAACTCGCTTATTCTTTACAACGAACCGGACCGACTCTCTATAACTATATCCCTATTATCAAAAGCAACGTCGAAACCCCTAGGGATAAGAGCAGCTACTTCAAGAGCAGTTGGAAGATTGAATGTTCTACCATCAGATTCTCTATACCGATTAATTTCAATCTAATATATGGAGTTGGCTGAAGAAGATGATATCGATCACTCTGACCAACACCGATTATCATGAAAATCCATATCTTCAGCCAACTCCATACCTTCATCGTCTTCTTCAGCCAACACCGATTCTTTCGTATCCTAAATCACTTGATCTCTTTCGAAGATCATTAGACTCATTGCAGGAGAATCCGACTAATAAATAAAGGCACGTAAAATTTTTGGAGAGCGGCTAATCGTATATAACAGTAGCAGTTACCTAGGGCTAGACGGAGAGCGTTTAGTTCACCGGACTCCGTGGCAAAGATGAGCGGGCGAAGGCGTAGAGGAATTTCAGAGTGATCGATATCGTCTTCTTCTGCGAACTCCATACCTTCATCGTCTAATATAAAAGTTCTCTACACCAATTTTTTGCCTTATTTTATTTATTTTTTAATTAAAAATAAAAAGATAGCAGAAAGAAAAATATTACAAAATCTATCTTATTTAATTTTGAAAAAAATAATAAAATTAAAAGTGTTGAAAAACCTATGTCTTATTTTATTCAAGTTTAAATGAAAAAATAACATAAAGAAAATTTTTGCAAATTTGTCTTATTTTTTAGAGCTTTGATTTTTTTTTAGCAAAAAAAATATATATATATATATATATATATATATTTCCTATTTACCATCAACTACTAGAAAAAATGATTAAAGAATTGATTGAGTTAGATATAAATTAAAGAATTAATTGAGTGAGTAAAATTTGTCGACTATATATTTATAGAGGTGAAATTAATTTTTTATGTGCAATTTATACTTTCCTTTTTTAGTTTTCTTATCATTTGACCGTATTATGTTGTTTTAAAACTTTTACCTTTTCAATTAATCAATTAATTTAAATTTTTAGTATAGTTTTTCATTTATAGAATTTTATTAATTTTTTTATTTAGAGTGTCCTAAATTATAATAAAACATAAATTTTATATTTATTTGTTCATAAAATCACTTGAAGTTCATATACACTTGCGCCTAGACGTGTTCAAACGGTTCGAACCGCCAGTTTGGTTTGGCCAAAAATCTCAAACCGCAATCGAACCGTGAAATCGGCCGGTTGCCGGTGGTTTGTGAACCGCCGGTTCATGGTCCGGCCACGGTTCGGTTGGCCGGTTTGAACTTTTTTTTTTTTTGAATTTTTTAACTTTTAAAATTCATATATTTTGGTTTTTTCCCTATGTTTATTTTTAATTTCATTAAAAAAAAATATGTGAGGTTAAGTGATAAAATATTAATAACACTTTAAATTAATTCAAAAAAATTAAAAAGAAGTTAAACTTGAACTATTTAAAATATTATAAGTTAAAATAAAAATTTTTAATTAGAATTTTTGAAGTTAATTTTTTTGTTTTTCTATTATATATATATATATATATACATGTGTGTATGAGGTTAAGTGAGAAAATAGAACTAACAATTTAAAATTTTGAATTAATTAAAAAGAAATTGAATCATTTAAAATATTTGAAGTTAAAATAAAAAATTTATATTAGAATATTCGAAATCTTGAATTTAAGTGAGAAAATAGAAATAATACTTTAAATAAATTCAAAAAAAAATTAAAAAATTTCAAATATTCAATTTTAAAATTTGAAAATGTTACTCTAAACAATTGAAATAACGTATATATTAAATTGTAACTCCCCAACCTTAAAATCAAAGTATACATAATTTCCTCGTATTACTTACTCTAGAGAGGGTGAAAGATATAAGTTATCACAATTTTGTTGAATTGTAAAAACGATTAATATCTCCATCGCGATCGTGTGGCTATTACTTATAAGATAAAACGTTTTTCTTATTGATCACCAATTCAAAATATCGAATGAGTTTGGAGTTAAAAAATGACTTATAAAATGAATATTTTACAAATGTATAAAAAAATAAAAAAAACATATTAAAAAAAATCAAACAAACCGGCGGTCGAACCGCCGGTTCACGGTTTGAGAAATACTCAAACCGTAATCGAACCGCCTTATTGGTGGTTCTGATTCTGGTTCGAACCGGCGGTTTGACCAGTTTGTGCAAACCGCTGGACACCTCTGCTCGCACCCAAATATTATGGTTGGTTTTCACCTTTTCTTATGAGATGTATTTCCATTTACTTGCAATTAGATTTCACCAGTACATATAAATTAAAATTTTCTTCGCATAATCCAAGTCAAAGAATAGTCAGAGACTATCTTATTCCATCAATTCATCGCCCAAATTCCATAATAATAGATCCAAAAGACTTAATTGCAGTAATCCATTTCTCAAAACAAAATAGATCCAAAAGACTTAATTGCAGTAATTCATTTCTCAATTTGCAGAAACAAAATAGACCTAAAAGACTTAATTGAAGTAATCCATTTCTTAATTTACAGAAACAAAGTCATGGATTTTGTAAAATTTGAAGGTCTATGGTTTTGAAAATAAGTCTCAGTTTTACGATGTTGTTATTCAATGTTAACCAACACTAATTACCAACATCGACCAGAGTAAAGTAAAAATATGCAGCGGAATAAAACGATAAGATCACGATAGAACAAATTCAGTCCAACACTGATTACCAACATCGACCAGAGTAAAGTAAAAATATGCAGCGGAATAAAACGATAAGATCACGATAGAACAAATTCAGTTCACAAGTAAAATACTTGTGAACTTGGGTGTACAAACGCGAAAACTATATTACTTTCTTGTTCACGCTCAATACAAAAATATAAAGTAATATATGAAAACTAAATATCAATAAACTTGATACTAAATACTTGTTGCCGGAATGGCAAGATCTTCTCTGTCGGTCACGCAACTTCGAAGAGCTTGTTAATCACGATCAATGGCTCCAAGTAGTTCTTCGTGTTCTTCTTTCTTGCTCGTCGTGCGTTGATTTCTTCTCTCAAAATCTCCACTTCGAAGAGCTGTCTTTGTCTTGCGTTGATTTCTTCTCTCAAAATCCCGTGCTTAAAACTCGTACTGACAAGCTTTAGGATTCTTTGTCTTAAATAGACAATCCTAGAATCCTAGATTTTGTAAATATCTAAAAACAAATCCTAATCACATCTAGGAATAATTAAAATCTTGTACATAAACTAGGAAACACAATATATTCATAAATCTAGTTTCCTAACTTATTGTGCCCAATAAAGGCAAACAACTAAATAAGGAATTAATCCCAAGAATAAATTCCTCAATAATCTCCCCCTTTTGCCTTTTTAGACAAAATACCCAAGACGCATGAAAATAATCAAAAGAGTAAAAACTTCCCTTGAATTTAGAAACTCCCCCTACATTAGAAACTCCCCCTAAATGAAGTATCCAATGTTGAAAACAAAAAAATACGAACCAGCGTCTTCTACATTTTTCTCCCCCTTTTTATTCTGAAAACAAAAGGACCTCAACAAACGAGTCCCGAGGCGCCTGGTGCTGTGCAACCTGATTATCAAACAAAGTAAACTGGGCTCGAACAAATGGAGCAGAAAATGGAGCCATGTTGGTACTGATGTTGGGAATACCAGAACCAACATCAAACATGACACCAGCTCAAAGAGGCGCCACGGTGCCTAAAGAAGGTAATCAGATTCTGCTTCACGAAAACACCAACGGGGGTTTGACGCTCAGCAATCATGCCTCGATTGTGAAATCCCAATAACAGCTCCTCAGCTTCACTCGCCAAGAACCTCGTGGAGATTGTTCCATGTCTTCAATCTCGACGGCTTGAGACGGAGCCTCATCAGAGCTAGCAGAGTGGTCGGAGGCAGATAAAGGAATCTGTGCACTTGCAGATGAAACATATCAATATTAAAGCTTGGAGAAGCGGCAGGATTGTCTGCAGGGGATGTTGCTTTCGGTGACACAACACCAGAACCAACATGGGCTGACACGGCAGCTTTGGACTTCTACTTTTCTCTCTTTGGGTGGAATTTTCTTATTCGCTAGACGCACAATATGTTTCCGGATTTTTGCTGGGTGATGGTGAATTCGATATTCTGCAAGAGATTAAAAACAACTACAACCAAAAAATCGAGTGTCGCAGGTAGTAAAATTTGGAGAAAGAAAAAGTAAAATTAAGAAAATAACTCCCCCACTCTTTCTCAAAATAAGACACACGATCTCAACTCAACTACTCCGTCATCTCAATTTTGGAAATAAAAACCAAAAATCCAAACTACAAATTAAAACCGAGATAGAGCTAGATTTTTATAAACCATCACCATAGTTGAACAAATTCTTTGCAAAGCAATTTTTCACTCGCCAAATTAACCTCTTATTACCTGTCCAATCCTCCGATTATAACACCACTGAAACACGCGGTTAGCAAGATTCAAAACAAGATTAAGAGAATTCAAGATAGACACGAGCACAAACAACAGAACGCACAGCAAGATGGCATCTTCACAAAGTATGAATGTCCTACGGGATGCCTAAAAATAATGACCTAAAAGGTTAAAACAGAACACTTTATGATTTCAGTGACTTGATCCAATGTTGCTTTTTATTGCTAACAACATTATAAACAAGATTTCCTCAGGTGAAGTCAATGGAAATTTACCCCTTAACCCAAGTTAATGACTACGTCAAGATCTCTCAAGAAGCTAATATTTAAAGATTGGATCATTTTGTATCCAGATTTTTTTCATCCTTGAAGGGATTTTAATCTTTTAATTTTTAGCAATTGCTGTTAAAAATCTCTTATTTTTGGACCTGGGAGAAAACTTGTTTTTGCGGATAAATCCCACAATCACCTAATTGAAGAGGTTGGTTCTTTTTGCCATTACTTTTATTGCAACACAGGACCTTATTGCACTTTCAATTAAACTCAATGCATTATGATTATGTATGAAAAGAAAGATAAAAAATGCATGCAAAAGTATACAGATGTTGTGACTGATGTTGATAAGAGGTGTCACAACATCACAAACCAACATTGGTTAGACAATGCACATACCGAGATCTCTTCTCAAATGAGAGAAGGTCTCGTAATCTAATACCTTCGTGAAGATGTCAGCAAGATGATTGACTGTTCCTATATGCTCAAGGCTAACTATCTTCCTCTCAACCAAATCTCGAATAAAGTGGTACCTTATGTCAATGTGTTTGATTCGAGAAAGCTGGACCAAATTTTTTGAGATATCAATGGCACTGGAATTGTCATAAAGCGCAGTCAATTGTTCCTCTATGTAGACCGTAGTCCTCTATCATTTGGTTCATCCACAATAACTGTGTACAAGCACTTCCAGCTGCAATATACTCGGCCATAAGAACATCCTCTACTCGCTTGGGCTCTGTTTTGGAAAAATACAAAGATTCTCGAATTTTAGAATAATTCGTAAACAAGCAAACAAACCTTACCATCTCTTTGAAATTTATTTATCATTTTCTTGTAGTTCTTTCATCGAGATCTCCAATGATTTGGCTCATAGGATGATTCTTCTGAATTCTTGAAGGAATATTTCTCTGATTCAGGTCAATGGGTTCAGTTGGATTCTCCACACTTGGATTAGAATCTGATTTTGCGGCAGCTGGAGTTGATGTTGTTATCCCCGTATCAACATTGTTACCAACATCACTCAAATCTCTGGGTTCAGCATCTGCATCTCTGTTTTTAATACCTGTACTTTCATCTACAGGAAGTGTGACATTATTTTGAGGATTTTGATCATAAACCAGATCATCCTCCTCAGCAGGTTTCAAACCACTCATCAAATCATCAAACTTGACGTTAACCGACTCAATCATGCAACACGTTCTAAGATTAAACACTCTATATGCATGACTATTTCGAGAGTATCCCATGAAAACACATTTATCACTCTTTGAAGCAAGATGATTTCTATCATTTAGCACATAACAAATGCACCCAAAAATATGAAAATCGCTCAAATTTGGCTTTTTACCCATCAATAATTCATAGGGAGTAACACAAGATCCTGGTCTAAATACACCCTATTAATTATATGGCATGCAGTGTTCATTGCTTCTGCCCAAAAATGTTTAGTAACCCCATTTGAAATAAGCATAGTCCTAGACATTTCTAAAAGAGATCTATTTTTGCGTTCGACTATCTTATTTTGTTGGGAGGTGATGGGTGAAGAAAATTCATGAGTTATACCAATTTTGGAACAATATTTTGAAAAGGATGCATTCTCAAATTCTTTCCCATGATCAGACCTTATTTTACCTATACTTACACACAACCTTTTTGCAAGTTTTTTAAAAGTTTCGAAAGTCTCAGATTTTTATCTTAAAAACTCTACCCAAGTAAAGCGGGAAAAATCATCTACAAGCACAAGAACATACCTTTTACCACCAAGGCTCTCAACTTCAAGTGGTCCCAAAAGGTCCATATGAAGGAGTTCGAAACAATATGAGGTAGTGAGACTTTGTACTATTGGATGTGGCACCCTGACTTGCTTACCTTTCTGGCATGCCTCGCAAACTGTAATGTTTTTAGTGTTGAGCTTAGGTAGTCCGATCACAATATCCTTTTTGACCAAATTTCCCATCATCTTGAAACTGACATGCCCAAGTCTTTGATGCCACACCTCAGCATCACTTAGTTGAGACAATTTGCGAAAGGCATCACTGTTGATTTGATAACAGTTATCTGAAGTCCTCTGACCAATGAGGATGTACGAACCATTCTCCTCATAGACTTCACACTTCTCACGGTTGAATTTGACACTAAAGCCTCCGTCGCACAATTGACTTATGCTGATCAAATTTGCAGTAAGTCCTTCTACCAACAACACATTTTTCAGAGTTACGACGCCGAGAACACGGAGAGTTCCTTGGCCAATGATTTGGCCATTTGAACCTCCACCATACTTCACCTTTCCTCCATGAAATTTGACAATATTCGAGAGGAGATCTTCCGAGCCGGTCATGTGCTTAGAGCATCTACTATCAAAATACCAGGCTCCAGGGACACGAGATTTCAGGGAGGTATGGATCATATTGCACTTGACGTTATTTTTCTTGACCCACACTTGTTTGAACTTGGTGTTGGTATTGATGTTGGTATGACGGAAACCAACATTGGATTCAGCAGTCAGCTTCGAGCTTTTAAAATGAGTTTGTTTGCAAACAAGTTTCCAGCAGTATGGTCGTATGTGACCTGGTTCACCATAGTGATGACACACGTATTGTCTTCTTCTTCTCTTGTGGCGTTTGGTCGACTTCACCTTTTGACTTGAAATTGGTTTTTGAATATGCTTGTATCCTATACCGTGTTTTGAACAATTCGAGATACTCAATTCCAGAATCTCATCCACCGTGGCCTTGCCTTTGCTGAGGTTTGTGAGGGTTTCTTGGGCCTCCTTCAACTCGATTTGCACCTTTTCTAGCTCAGCATCCTTCTTGGTGAGCGACGTTTCCAAGCGAACAATTATGTCAAGCTGATCATCCTTTTCTTTGGTTAGCTTTTCTACTTCCTTTGCAAGATCTTTGGCCTTGAGTACCTGTTTACTCCAACTGACAAACAATTTCTGGTGGTCAATACTTAGCTGCTCTTATTCCTCATAATAATCAGTGGTCTCGGCATTCAGGCACATGATGTTGTCTGCAAGCAAACCAACATGGACATCGTCGTCTCATACAACATGGGTAAATAAGGATGGATCAGGTTCAGTTGACTCGGAATCATTGACATCCTCTGTAGCAACCATGCTCTTCTTCCTCGTAGTATCCATAGTACCTAGACAAATAAGGATCAGTACTTAAAAGGTTAAGTAATCTGCTCTAGATGCCAATTGTAAAATTTTAAGGTCTATGATTTTGAAAATAAGTCTCAATTTTACGATGTTGTTATTCAATGTTAACTAACACTGATTACCAACATCGACCAGAGTAAAGTAAAAATATGCAGTGGAATAAAACGATAAGATCACGATAGAACAAATTCAGTTCACAAGTAATATACTTGTGAACTTGGGTGTACAAACCCGAAAACTATATTAATTTCTTGTTCACGCTCAATACAAAAATATAAAGTAATATATGAAAACTAAATATCAATAAACTTGATACTAAATACTTGTTGTCGGAATGGAAAGATCTTCTCCGTCGGTCACGCAACTTCGAAGAGCTTATTAATCACGATCAATGGCTCCAAGTAGTTCTTCGTGTTCTTATTTCTTGCTTGTCGTGCGTCTTTGTCTTGCGTTGATTTCTTCTCTCAAAATCCCGTGCTTAAAATTCGTACTGACAAACTTTAGGATTCTTTGTCTTAAATAGACAATCCTAGAATTCTAAACTTGGTAAATACCTAAAACAAATCATAATCACAATCTAGGAATAATTAAAATCTTGTACATAAACTAGGAAACACAATATATTCCTAAATCTAGTTTCCTAACTTATTTTGTGCCCAAGAAAGGCAAACAACTAAATAAGAAATTAATTCCAAAAATAAATTTCTCAACAGATTTCTCAACCTTCCCAATCTCCATTTTCCCTCCCGACCACTATAAAATCCCAACACTGCGGCCCTTTCTCCGCCGCCGAGAACAGCCTCTCCTTCCTCCACTCCGCAATGGGCCAATCAAACAAAACCAACTCCGCTTCAGCCGATCCGCCGCCGTTCAATTCCTTAGCCCCAGCAGCCCTGATATCCTACCCACTGAAAACGCTAGCCGAACTGGAGTCACATGAGTACTTCAAATCGGCTCAAAATTGGCAGAAAAGATCCGTGGAGGAAAATTTGGAAAAGAAAATCATTTCAAAATTGACAGAAGAGTTATGAGGAAGAAACCCTAGATGTAAAAAGAAAACAAAATTATGAAGAAAAAGTGCTATTTCATACCAATGAAAAATTTACTATAAAGGTAGGTTTTTAAGATAAATGATGTGAAGATGCCACACAACAAATTTTCAATACATCACCAAATGACATGTGTAATTTAAATCATTGTAAGATTGACACATAAATAAGGTGTCAATATAATTAACAATATGAGTTGATTCGTACATATAAAGATAATATTTGTTACCTCTAAAAATTAATAAAAAACCAACCTTTTGATTTAATAAAGCCTAAGAGCTAATTTGTTCTATTTAGCAAAGTTTGAGAGCCTGGATGGACGAAAAATACAATTAAGTGCCTAGCTGAACATGGTGCAGAAGTTCATGTGCCTAGTTGCAAATTTTCCCTATATAATTTAATGCTCTCCGCTTCATAATTATTTGTATTTTAAACCCAAACAAAAATTAGTTTACACTATTCTATTCTCTTAAAGTAATTTTGTAAACATTTTTTCAATTTCATCTTTGCTCATTCTTCTATATAATTTATGAAGTGTTCTTCTTAAAAAATGAGAAGAATATTTTGGTAAGAATAGTAGAACTATTTACCATAATTTCTTAATTCATTGTATAATGCAAAAATATTTCATCCATTCCAAACAAATAGTACATTATATCACAATTTTTGTACGTGTTTTATTCATTTACTTATGTGTTATTACTTAATGCAATTTTGGTATCAACAATTAATAAATTGTTAGTGTTAAAAGAAATGGTATAATTGAATAAATGTATAAAGTTGAATACTTCTTATTTTATTTAGTTACTTATGTGTTCTTATGTAATGCAACTTGATATCAACAATTAATGAATTGTTAGTGTTAAAAAAAATGGTATAATTGAAAAATATATAAAATTTAATATTTCAGCCATGCTTACTACTCATTCAGTTACATTGTATCTGTCGTGATTGAACATTTACGAAGATGAAAAAAGATAATTAATGTTATAATTATAAGTATCAAATGACTACAGCATCATTTTGTTTAGAAAAACTAAAAGTATGAAATAGTAAAGAGATGAATAAAATTAGTAAAATAACATTTAATTTTTATTGAAAAAATAAAAATAATATTAATTCTCTCTTGATAATATAAATTTGACAGATAGAATGAGATATGAAAATTTCTAAAATTAGAAAGAATGAGGAGGAAAGAATCTTACTTTTATTCTCGTAAAAATAAAAATGTGTTATATTTGTAAAACAAAAGGTGTAATAATCTATAAATTGGGAGTAATTTTTCTGCATCTTCTATAAGTACATTATCTTAGTCCAAGTAATAAAAATAAATCATAATTAAAACTCCATGGACTCCTAATTAGTCATCTAATGAGCCCTTTATATCTTAAGTAATGATTAAAGTTTATCTGCCTTTAAACTCTATTAAATTGTATATTAAGGTTTAAAAAAATCAACCTTAGGCTCTTATTCCGGAGTCCCTAGCTACTCAACAAGAAAAGTACGCAAAATATCCCATGGGATTGCGTAATAAAATGCGAGCTATTCTAGAATGACATTAAAACGTGTTATATTTTGGCAAACCCAAATTGATGCATAATTATGGCATTGGATGACATAAACTATTATTCTTCCTTTTGACTTGTCTCTGTATTTACCTCATGAGTCGTGACCATCACACTCCACCAATAGTATTTGAATGGTCTTTAACTCGGTGTTCAAAAAGCTCACTTAGGCGGCTAGGCCGTGTAAGCACGGATGGAGTCAGATTTTTTACAAATGGGACACGAATATCTTTTTATTTGTATGAGTAAAATTCTGCGAATTTTCCTTGTGCTATTTCAATTTATTTTTCCTTGTGCCTAAGTTTATTGTGCTTTATTTTGCCTGTACGTCTCCCAAAGACTCCTTCTATTTCCTAAAAATATTTTGTTTCTCTTGGGCTTTATTTGTCTGTCGATAGGTACGCTCTGAATTAATGTCACGCGTTATATAACAATTTATATTTAATATTTTAAATATTAATATTACTTTGTAAATATCTAATATGTCCTTTGTATGTTAAATATTTTAAATAAAATTAATAAATATCTTTCATTTATTATAAAACACCCCAAATTTTTATTAATTACAAAAAGCCCCACCAATCATACACCACTCTTGTAAAAACACCCCAAACCTCCATTAATCAACACCTCCCTCAAATCATCATCTCTCACCTTTCCTTTGCGGATTCACGAATAAGGTGATGAAGTTTGTGATTTTCCCAATTTTGTGATTTAAAAAGGGAAAAAAATCAGCAAGTTGCAAATCGATTTGAGTTTTCTAGTGCAATTTTGGTCATCAAGTTTATTAAAAAAAAATCCGACAATTTTATCAAAAGCCCCAATTTTATAATTTTTTCATGGAGCCGTCCAAAATCTTCACCGCGAGAGCAGGGTCTTCCCATTAGCCCAACCCGCCGGAGTCGGTGAATCCCGACACGACAACGCTTAGGGAACAATGGAGGTTCGCGATCAGGCAATACAGTAAGTGGTACTCGCACACGTGGGGCACGGCTATACTGGCCAGCGTATCATTCTTCCCTCTCGGTTGGGTTATCAAAGGCTACAATCCTCTGTCGTCCTTCAAGCCGGACAGTTCGAATAGGATTAAATCCTCTCCGTCAAGTAGCGGCGATGATAAAGATAAAGCTGTTGTTGCTGAGGTCCATCAATAAACTCGTTGATCATGGTGAGTTGGTTTTGGAATTCATTTGCTTCAATTGTTTTTTCAAGAATTGTGATTAGCTGGTTAATTACTATAATCGTGGCGAGCTTTGATGCTTTTTCGAATTCATGTTTGGATAAGGGCTTATGCGAATTGGTTATTAACTTAAAAATTAGTCATAAGGTTTAGGTTTGATTGATTATCTATGTGGTTTGAGATATAAATTAGGTGCATTCAATTGATTGGGAAAACACATGATTAACATGTGGGACCAAAAAAGATAATCATTTTCATAATTTTTTGGTCTTCTTTTTCCTCAAATCCAATTACTGTTCGCCTTGCTCTACGAAGCCGAAGGCAACTATGATGAAGCCTCAAATCCCATTACTATTCTCCTTGATCTACGCAGTCGAAGGCAACTATGATGAAGAGAAGACCCAAAAATTATGAAAGACGTCATTGCGCGACTATTTGGGGGGAAACGGTTTTCCCCAAGGGTTTGTGTAAGAAGGATATCTATGCCAGGCTTTGTAGGGCCAATTCTTTTGATGGTGGTACCGAGGTTTTATCTCTTTGCCCTTAAAAAAAAATCTCTTGCTATAATGTATTTGCGACTGTGATTGTTTTTGTTATATTTTTGTTTGCAGAAAATTATGGTTTTTAGGTTTTTGGCATATAGTCTAAATTAGAAGAAAATAAAAAATTATATACATGATAGGTTATGCAAAAATAGCTTTATTTAGATTACATATGCTGTTGGAAATAAGGATAAGTTGGAAATTCATGTGATCTATGTGATTTTGGATTATGTGCAGAAAGTCTGGCTGGATAAGACCAGAGGCAAGACTTGTATGTTGATATAGTCAAACGGATTGACGATAACAGGGATCGACGACAGGAGATACTGGACCCGCATACCGACTAACAAATCGAGGTTAGGGTTTTGAAATGTTGGTTCATTTTTGTGTTACCACATTCAGAAACATGTGACGTGATGTTGAGGTGGATAGGTTTTGTTTCAATGCATATATATGTGTATTTTCAGATTTTGCTCGGTTGCATATCTCCAACAAATCTGGTGGTTTGAGGTTTACGGCAAAATTGAGTTCCCATTTCCTGCAGGCTCGTACAGCCTCTTCTTTAGGCTTCAATTGGGACAATCACACAAGAGGTTCGGTCGGCGGCTTTGTAACTCGGAGCACGTCCACGGGTGGGACAAAAAGCCCGCAAGATTCCAGCTCTTGACCTGCGATGGCCAGTAGGAAACGAGACAAGCCTACTTGAAGGATCCGGAGAAATGGTTTTGATCTCGTTGATTGTCGGGTTCCACAGTGATACACTTAGCCCTGTGCCTATCACCAAATATAAGCCGTTGCAACTAGAAGAGAGACAATGATCTTTCCCAGAAAAGGGACACCAGAGATTCTCTACTTTCCAAGAGTTGTTGTTGTTTTTATCAGAGATTATCTACTTTCCAAGATTTGTTGTTGTTGTTGTTTTAGAAAAGCCCTACATACATAGTCGATGTTGTGTGTAGTTGAAGAAACATAAGTAAATGTGACATGACAAGATATTTTGCAATCAGGTCATTATTTCCTTATGTAGACTCTGAAAAAAAAGGTTGAAAGTGACATGAAAGGAAAAGTTTAAACATTCAAGCACAATAGACAAGTTGAATTTGAAATCCATATAATGGTTTGCTGAACAAATACAAGCAGGTTTTCTTCATACAAAAAGCAACTAAACATCATACTATAAATAAACCTAGGCTAGGGTTTCAGCTGCTCCATGCTAGTTGTCTTTCTTGATCACATCCGTCCACATGTCACCTTGATCCTTGAATTCATTTGAGCTGTGTTGGATGTTTGTGCAGCTGTCCCTTTCCCTCTGCCTCTGTACTAGACCTTGAAACTGAAGGCTGTTTTCTTAAACACCATGAAACTAAGCTATTTTCATAATACACACAATAACCAGTTGTGGACCTTTTATCATCCAGGTCAGCACCCCAATCAGAATAAGAGAATTCACTCAGATTGAGGTGTGATGATTTCCTGATATACAAACCATAATTATGTGTCCCAGCCAAGTACCTTAAGATTCTCTTCACAGCCTTCCAATGTGTTTCTAAAGGAGAAGACATGTATTGACAAACCTTGTTAACACTATAGCTCAGTTCAGGTCTAGTTAAGGTTACATATTGCAATGCTCCAACAATGCTCCTGTATTTTGTTCCATCTATTGAAGGCATTCCTTGATACTTGGACAGTTGTAATGAAGACACCATAGAAGTAGAAGTAGGTCTAGCTAATTCCATTTTGCACTTTTCAAGAAGATCTTTAATGTATTTTTCTTGTCATAAGTGTATTCCTTCAACAGTTCTAGTGATCTCAATTCCAAGAAAATGACTCATCTGCCCAAGGTATTTAATGGAGAAATTTTGTCCAAAAACATTGACAAACTGATCAATCAATCTTGTGTTGGATCCTAAGACTAGGATATCATCCACATAAATTAGCACAAAAAGACAATCCTTTCCTATAACCCTATAGAATAATGAACAGTCTGCCTTGGAATCTGCAAATCCCATTTTGATCAATACCAGCTTGACTTTGCTGAACCATGCCCTTGAGGCTTGCTTCAATCCATATAAGGCCTTGGATAGCTTGTATACCATTTTACAGTGTCCCTTTTCAAACCCTGGGGCCTGTCTCATATATATCTCTTCACTCAAATCTCAATTTAGGAAAGTATTACTTACATCCAACTGTCTAACTTTCCAGGAATAGTGAACAACCAAGGTTAACATGATCCTTATGGTGCTATGTTTCACCACAGGACTGAAGATTTCTGAAAAATCAAATCCAGGCATCTGAGAATACCCCTGAGCCACTAGTCTTGCTTTATACTTTGAGACCTTACCACTAGCATCTCTTCTGATTTTGAATATCCACTTGCTGCCAACAATATTCTTGTTCTTTGGTAGGTCAACCAATTTCCAAGTTTTGTTCCTTGTTAGAGCATCTATCTCTTCTTACATTGCTGCTTTCCACTTTGAGGAACTGAGAGCTTCATTGAGAGAACAAGGTTCAGTTTCTTTCACTACTGACACATTATACACTTTAGGTTTGTGGATTCCCATCTTTGATCTCATAATCATGGGATGTCCTTGAGGAGCATGAGACACAGAACTCCCTGAGTTGTCATCAATAGGGGGAAGCTGAACTACAAGTGGTATTGTTGGAATGCTATTTTCAGAGCTAGAAGGATCATTACTGAAGGATGAGGTGCTGCCTGATGCAGATGAGGGGTGATCATGCTGATTAACAGAATTGTGATTGGGAGGACTACTTTGAGTAGTATTTTTGCTCATTCCTGGATCAGTCTTTGACTTTTCAAGAACATCTGTTGTGGGGATAACAGGAACAACCAAAGGATCATTAGGATGTACAAATCTCTGTATGTTCGTCTTTTCCTTGTAAGGAAACCTTGTTTCATCAAATACCACATGCCTAGTAATGATAATTCTCCTGTCTGGCAGCAGTACCTTGTACACTTTGTATTGATTACTGTACCCAAGAAACACTCCAGTGCATGATCTGTATTCCATTTTATGCCTATTATAAGGCCTGAGATAAGGATAGCATAACCATCCAAAAACCTTTAATCTGCTATAATCAGGCTTGTGGCCATAGAGCACTTCCAGTGGACTTTTAAACTGAAGGGTCTTGATAGGGAATCTATTTAACAGGTAAGCGGCTGTGATAAAAGCATCTCCCCAAAAACTCAGTGGCAAATTTGATTGGGCTAGTATGGATAACCCCATGTTCCACTACTGCAGAAACAGGATACGAAGGCGCCTGATTAACGTCGGTTCTGGAAAAACCGCCATTAAATACTTTTTTACGGCGTTTTTCCCAAAAACTGCCGTTAAATCGGTCATTTAATGGTGGTTTTCATAAAACCGCCATAGAATCGTACATTTCACGGCAGTTTTATGAAAACCGACGTTAAAACTGAACTAATTTACGGCGGTTTTTAAGAAAGCGCCGTGAATTAACAAGTATTCACGGCGGTTCCTGAAAAACTGACATTAATTAGCTCATGAGTTAAATATTGCAGTAGATTTAACGTCGGTTCTAGCAGAACCGCCGTAAATAAGATGACATTTAACGGCAGTTTTCTTAGAACCGCCGTAGAAAGTAGTCTGCCAATGCCATGTCACTGATCCGCATCCAACTCAAGCACTTGTTTCGACCGTTGATCCGTGTCTCATCCGACGATCTGTATTCGCCACATCATATATTTTTTTTATTTTCTATTTTACCTAAAATCAAAATACCTAACAAAATTAAAACTTTCCCTTTCATTCTTCCCCAGCCTGAATCCCTAGCCCAGACCGCCGCCCGCCACCTCCCACACCCACCAACTCCGCCGATCCATGGCAGTTCCTATCCACCCCAGTCCCCGGCCGCGAGTCCGACGCCAGCTTCTGCAGTAAACTGTAGCGAACTGCATAGAGAGAACCGGACGAGGACTCCACTCAGGGGACGTATTCACCGTCTAGCTTCTCCCCGCGGCCGCTCGCTTCAGGCGGTGCTTCGTTTTCCGATCGACCTTTATTCGCGCGTCACTTGATTACTTGCTTTCTAGGGTATTGACTTGGTCGCCGGAGGTAAGAGCAGGAAGACAAAGCGCACCGCGCCGAAATCCAATGATATCTATCTCAAACTCCTCGTTAAGGTATTATAATTTTTGACCGTATTCGTTGTTTATCGTTGCTGTATAGATGAATCGAACAAGAGTTTAGGCCACAGAGACCGTAGTATGAACTTTATGTGTTGGATTTTGTAGTTGTACCAATTTTTGGTGAGGAGGACTGGTAGCAGGTTCAATGCAGTTGTACTGAAGCGGTTGATCATGAGCAGGGTCAACAAAGCCCCTCTATCGCTCTCCAAGCTCTCAGCTCTCATGAAGGGCAAGGTAGTTAAACAATTTATTTGCTGTTATTTTTTATTTTTCTTACTCCGTTGATTCATCTATAAATTGGGAAATGAATTATTGTATAATGCCGGATAATCGATAATCGGGTAGATGGTCGAAAATGATAATTCTGAAACTATGGGTATTTCAAAAGTTTGTAGTTTATTGTTTATTGTTTATTGTTTATTGTTTGTATTTTAGGGGTAAAGTTGGTTTCACGGTTATTTGATTGACAATATTAACTGTCTTTGATAGGAGGGCAAGATTGCGGTGCTTGTAGGTACGGTTACTGATGATATCCGTTTGCAAGACGAAATCCCTGCGATGAAGGTTACTGCTATGAGGTTCGCAGAAACAGCAAGGGCTAGGATCAAAAAGGCCGGTGGTGAATGCTTGACTTTTGACCAGCTTGCACTTAGAGCCCCCCTTGGACAGAACACGATAAAACATTAATTGAGCTCTGACAATAAAATTTAATATGTATTGTCAATTTTATGCAATGTTTAATGGGTTTGGAAAAGCTTGAAGTGAACTTATAAGCCCCCTTCAAGAGTGTCTTGTAATTATCTGCTTCATTTCTTTATGTTGTTTGATTTTAATTTATTGTTTATATGTCAAATGGAAAAACTCGACATACAAATTGCCTAGATGAAGCTGTGGTACTTAGCCAACTGCATGTGATTGTGAATAAAACATAAAAGTTCTATTTTGATATGTTTTCTAGAGTTGAAAAATATTTTCCAGGTTTTACCAGATTGTTTGATGTTGATTTATTGTTTATATGTTAAATGGAAAAACTCGATATTTGAATCATCTTGATAAAATTGTGGTACTCAGCCAACTACATGTAATTATAAATAAGACATACACGTTCTGTTTTTATGTATATAGCAAATTTCTACCCATTGCCCACCATGTTTTGTCGCATGCTAAATCATATTTCTCTAATATCTTAGTATATTATTAGGTAAAATGAAATATTTTTTGTATTAAATCATGTTTTTTGTACTATTTACCAATTAATTACCTTGTTCATTTTTATCTACTGTCTCCCAGGTTTCTTTCTATATATGACCGACCCTCAAGAATATCAAAGCATTGAAAAAACATACAAATAACTTTATTGTGTGTTGGAAATAAAACCATGGTTACGTGGAACGCCGTCGTTATGGTCGTCCTCGTGATGGGGCTGTGCAGTGTTTCAGGTGAGTTTGAAAGATTTGAACAGGACACGAGAGGCGATGGGACCCTCAGATTCTTGGTCGTCGGAGATTGGGGAAGAAAGGGAGAGTATAACCAATCCCAAGTTGCTTTCCAGGTACTAATATCATTATGGTTATCTTTGTTGGATATATGAGAATATCATATTAATTAATTAAGTGGATAATAAAGATCTGATCGTTTGGTCATGATTAAATAATTATTTCATTTCCAATACTTATTTTATATATAATAATTTGATTTGAGAATTTTGGATATATGAATTAAATATGAAATAATATTGATTTAATTTTGATGTGGCAGATGGGTAGAATTGGACTCTCTGATTATGTAAAGCCAGGTTCAGTCTATTATTTCCAAATCATTCCATCATTCTTGTCGTTATGATCGACTCGAGTTTGACTTTTATCTGGTTTTTAGCAGACGAAAGGCTGAATGATATCGTTGGAAGTGCTTATTATGTGGCACCTGAAGTTTTGCATAGATCGTACGGAACAGAGGCCGATATGTGGAGTATTGGTGTCTTTGCTTATATACTTCTTTGTGGAATGTCCAGGACGGAATCTGGAATATTTTGGGCTGTTCTAAAGGCTGACCCAAGCTTTGACGAAGCCCCTTAGCCTTCTTTGTCCGCAGATTCTGTGGATTTCCTAAGATATGAGGGAGCTTCAAAATTATATTTATGGGGTCTTGGTTAAGCTAGAGCTATAGATAGTAAGCTTTGTATACATTATTATGTAACTTTAGTCTTTGGTGAAGTTTCAGACTTTGGTTAATGTTATAGCCTTTGGTAATATTAATCAATTGAGATGGTTGACATATTTGTAGATGGAATAGCTAATTAGCTTCAGATTTTTTCTTTATTAATATGTATATTTTGGTGCAAATCTTTCATTTCTTTTTTTTTTTAATTTTTTACTACTTTCTAGAAGGTATTTTTAAAAAACCGTTGTGAATTGGCCGTTCTGGAAAACAGACTTTCTAGAAGGTATTTTTAAAAACCGCCGTGAAACGCTGAAATCTACGGCAGTTCCAAAACCGCCGTAAAAATGCTGAATTTTACGGCGGTTCAAAAACCGCCGTTAAATGTCTTCCAGAACCGCCGTTGAATCCCACTTTTTTACGGCAGTTTTGAAAAACCGCCGTAAAATTTAACGGCGGTCGATACAAAGGCGGTTCAAAAATTGCCATTAAAAATGAAAAAAAAAACGCCGTTAAAAAGGCTTTCTGCAGTAGTGTTCACAATATCCTCGTGTCTCCTTTCTGCAAGTCCATTTTGCTGGGATGTATAGGCACAGGACATTCTGTGTGCTATGCCATTTTCTTGAAAGAATTTGCTGAGTCCAATGTACTCTCCTCCACCATCACTTTATACCATCTTCACCTTCTTACCAAACTGATTTTCTACCAAAGCTTTAAAACTGGTAAATGCAGTGTAGACCTCAGATTTAGTTTTTAACAAATAAATCCATGTAAACCTGGAATGATGATCAATAAAGCTCACATAATAGCTATAACCATTAGCAGATTTAACATGGCATGGGCCCCATAAATCAGTATGGATGAGATCAAAAGGAGCATTATAAACAGAATCTAAATTATTAAAAGGTAATTGATGACTTTTAGCAACTGCACAAGATTGACACAAACTGGAATCTTTATTGATATGGAAAGGGATATTACAATGCTTAAGAGCTCTTTCAACATTATCTAGGTTTGTGTGTCCAAGCATTTGATGCCAAAGATTAAGACTGGAACACTTGTTTATTTTGACAGAAAATGAAAAGGGTTGAGAAACAAGACTAGCAGAATCTTTATTGTCAATCTTGTGGCTTTGGAGGTTGACCTGGTACAATCCTTCCTTAAGGATGCCCTTGAGCAGAATTTCTTGAGTTGCTAGATTCTTGACAAGACAAAAGAGGGATGGAATTCAAAAAACATTCTATTGTCTCTAGCAAATTGTGAAACAGATAAAAGGTTTCTAGTAATGTTGGGAACATGAAGAAGATTTTTCAGACTGAAAGTTTTGGAATTAATGGACTTATCAACGTTTCTGAGGAAGGAGTTACCAAAATGAGCAATGTTAGCTCCTTCACCATTTCCCATCTGCAGCTTACTGTTCCCATTGTATTCTGAGGCTATGTTAAGATTTTCCAGCTCATTTTTCACATGATTTGAGGCTCCTGAATCAGGGAACCAGCTCATTTCTGATCCAATATCTGAGTAGCTACTCTGTCCTGGCATCTGAACAAAATTGAGGCTAGGGTTCTTCTTTGCAATTGAGGCTAGGGTTCTTCTTTGCAGTGTACTGTCCACCTTGAGAGGGAGAAGAACCATTGTTGCTTTGATTATCATACCTATATCAACATTTATCATCTGTATGACTAGCTCCTTGACAGATTTGGCATAAAGGCCTGTTCCCTTGGTTCTTTCCTCTCCCTCTTCCTCTGAAGCCACTTCTACCCCTTGCTGATTGGTTGTTGTTGTACCTTCCTCCTATTCCTTGGATGAAACTTGGATTAAAACCTCTAACATTCTGAGTTACAGTGTTAGCAAAGTGCTGGGATCCCTCTGAATTAACAACAGATCCTTGATTCATGTCCAACCTAGATTCATAGGTGAGCAACAATGAGTGGACCTCAGACAATGAGTGAGAAGGATATCTTGATGTGACATTGACCACAACCGAATCATATTCTGATCCTAGATCAGTGAGTATGTGAAGGATCTTGTTTTGTTAAGAAGCCTTTTCACCAACAACAACAAGTATATCACAACAACCTTTCACCTTGTTTATGTATTCTCTCATGGATAGAGTGCCCTTTTTCAAGGTCTGCAGCTTCAGTTTGTATTGCATAATCTTGGCAGATGACTGGCTTACAAAGTTTACCTCTAAGGCTTCCCAGATCTCCTTTGCAGTGTTTAATCCAACCATTAGGATCATTATTCCTTCAGGCAGTGAGGATAAAAGCCATGAAGCCAGGAGTTGATCCTGTCTCATCCACAGGAGATATTCAGGATTTGGCATGGTTTGACCTGTTTGTTCATCAAGAAAAAATTTTTCTGGAGCTACTGTGGTTCCATTAATGAAACTTTCAACACCATATCCTCTTATGGCTGTAATAACTTGTTGTTTCTAAATAAGAAAGTTAGATTCATCAAGCTTAGTTGAGATAAGCTGGTTGTTTGGTTGAATGAAGGATGTTTGATTGTTTGTGACATTGCTATGTGTGTTGGAGGTTGCTGTTTCAGACATGGTGATAAAAGAGGAACGAAAACTATATCTATAGAGTCATATGGCCCTGGTACCATGAAAAGAAAGCTTGAAAGTGACATGAAAGGAAAAGTTTAAACATTCAAGCACAATAGACAAGTTGAATTTGAAATCCATTTAATGGTTTGCTGAACAAATACAAGCAGGTTCTCTTCATACAAAAAGCAACTAAACAGCATACTATAAATAAACCTAGGCTAGGGTTTCAGCTGCTCCATGCCAGTTGTCTTTCTTGATCATAGCCGTCCACATGTCACCTTGATCCTTGAATTCATTTGAGCTGTGTTGGATGTTTGTGCAGCTGTCCCTTTCCCTTGCTTTAGGACCGTTGTCATCCTTTGGCTTGTAATGCAGATTGTTCACGTGCCCAATGGCTGCCCTTGGCTTCACTTGCTTCTCAGTTGGTTCAGGTGCACTTGTTTGTTTCTCATGCACCTCATGAAGCTCAGGTACACTTAGGTTGTTTCACACCAAGCAAACGAGTATTTATACCACAAAGTCATCAATTGATTTATGTTTAATAAATCAAATATCCATTTCTCTATCTGTGCTTTACCACCGAATAACTCATCATCTCAGCTTGGCACATCACTACAATCATCATGGATATCTTTTCACAATCCCGAGATGAAAGATGGGCTATATATGGTGTTCTTGGGAAAATAAAATGAAAGGCACAATACGTGCATAACTTTATTTACTCGTATGTTTTGGTTATTTTGTGCCTTTGAACATTCAAATTCCCTGAATTTGATTAAAAAATGTTTTTTTGCCCATTTGAAATCATAATTTTTAACTTTTTTTTTGTCGAGCCGGCATATCACATTGTACACACATTATAAAAAGTGATATTTTTAACCGCGACAATAGGCAAAATTTGAAACAAAATGCACTTAAAATATTTTTTGATCATTTTTATAGTCGTATAGTCGTAAATTGAACTATCAACTATATACCCATTAATCTCAGAGTAAGAATTTACCGATAATTTGCTCCCTTAACATTCGTTTTTTTTCATTGTTATTTTTGTTTTTGGGTTGTTCTCGTCATTTTTCTTTATTTTTATTTTTGTTTTTATCAACCGCTGAGGGGTAATAAAGCCTACAGGTGGTTGATTTTGTCTATCTTTACAGGTGTTTTTATAGGTAAATTCTTATTAATCACGTAATTATCAATACTCAAAAATTTTAATATTAAAATTCAAAATTTCAACGAATTTCAGTTTAAAAATCACATACTAATATTGTATTCGTACCAAAATAATAAACTCATTTCTTTTGGCCCATAAATTAAGAAAATGTAAATAATGATCGAAGGCATTGCGTTGGGATGCCGTAGTTCGAATGGGATGTGGTGCATTGTGTCGGGCTCGGCTTCAGCGGCGGATCTTCAGAATGGGTTGAGTTGGGCGTGCGGGCCTATGAATGTGGACTGTTTGGCGATTCAGCCAAGCCAACCTTGTTTTGAGCCTAATAGCTTGGCGTCTCATGCGTCTTATGCTTTTAATAGTTATTACCAGCAGAATGGAGCTACGGACATTGCTTGCACTTTTGGAGGAGCTGGGGTCAGGACGAACAAGAATCCAAGCTACGACAACTGCATGTACACGACATTCGGGAACAACAAAACCGTGGCAGCTAATTCAACATTGAGTCCTTCAACTTCTTCATCATCCGTACAAGGAATTTCTGTGTGTGCTCTCGGTTTCATGCTGATGGCGTCATTTTCATTTCTGTGACATTTGAGCTACTTGAGATTCTTGCTTCGAATATTTTCTATCCACCCTTAACAAGCAAGAAAGGCACTTCCAATATATGAGTTGTATAAAAAATATTTTCTGGTAATGTAGAGCTATCAATATCCTAGGATGAAAGCATACAGAAGACCAAATTGTATGCTTGATAAATCATGTTTTATTAGTTGCAATGTAATTATTATGCTTGAGAAAAAAATAAATTCATATAAGCGGCATAATAAGAATCGGCGCACACCTCTTCACAGTAGTAACAAGATCGGTTTCATAACTACGTTCAGGATCAAGTGCTCCACTTGCCCATCTGCAAAGAATTTTCAAGTAGAGTATGTTAATTAGGATAAAGAGTGAAACTTTTCACATTTGAGCATAAATGTCAATAACCAAGGATTACCCAACTTACACAAGAAAACATGCACCAATCAGTAATAACGTAATGATCCGAGGCTTGTAGGCCCAGGCAGTCCATGGATCATGATCATCTTCACTGCTAGATGATGTGCTGAGCTCACCATTTTAATATACAACAAGATCCTTTCGTCTACCTCTCCGATGACCATTAAGTTCCATTGTCTACGTAATATATCAGATATTCAACATTTTCTCACTGCAAGCAAGAAATATAATAGACACGTAGATTTATAATCTCGTATATTATAAAAATTCAAAATAAAATAAAATGACTTGTTCTGACATTCAACTGTTTATAAGATTAGCCGTTATTTGACCTTGTAACTCAATACTAGCTCAGGGCAAAGCAAAGGTCATAAAAAATTTCCAAAGTCAGTAAAACACTAGAAAATGACATAAAGGRATGATTTGCATCCAAGTCATCCTAGTAGAATAAACTGACAAAAAAAAACAAGCAAAAGGGTCTAGAGCAAAACARCAAAAGTCAACCAAAAAAGAAAAATAATTAAAAGATAGGAGTTGAAAAACATTGCGCATAATTTACAAACCTTGTAGCTTTATAAACCATAAGGAGACTTATCTAATCCATGAACAGTAAAAAGAGTAAAAACTTGTGCAAAATTAACAAACTTTTTACCAACAAGATTAAAAACAAGAAAATATAGAATCGAAGGCATCAAGGCCCAAACTAAAAATCTTCATTCATAACATGCAATGAAAAAGTAACAAAAAAGCACGAGACTTTCAAATGAAACACTAATAAAAGAGTTTGAAATTCTTTTCCAATTACAAACTCGAATAATTCGTCAAAAGAACGAGAACCCATCATTCAAAACGCCTAAAAAAAACGTCCAGTGCATGATGAAAATCGAATATCATCTAAGAAAGAAAAACTATATAACCATCAAAAGGAAGACAGACAACTCAAAATTATTGAGGAGGCACTATACCTCTAGCTAAGTTCTTTTTAAATCACGTTCTTTGTAATACATGGAACAATTTGATACAGTACCCCATTAGTTCAGTCATTTGATCAAACAGTTATGGGCACCTCCACAAATGGTTCACTTTCGTATATCAGGGTCCTCCCCGACCGACTCCTATATGTAATTTCACCGACGAGTTCGCATCTACTACACAAAGCCTAACCTCAGTTACCTGGGTTTTGCTCCAACTAATTGAACAGAACGAGGGATGCGAGAATCTGTAGATTGCTTTCGGGGAATTCAACAAACCCATTCCTGGGAGGAGGCGACTTCCTCTTTCTATTTAATGGTTGAATGTGTTAAATCCTCTGCTATTGCAGATGAATTATGATTTGGTTATGTTGATGAATGGTGAAATCATATGGTTCCGCGCACGAACGGGGAAGAACACAAGAGTTCTGATTTTTTTAATCTTTATAAAGTTATTTAATTCAGTAATATAAAATTATAAATCTTACGTGATATTAAAAAAAAAAGTTGAAGGGTTATGTTATAAATTAAATAACTTTATAATAAATAATTCTACTTTTAATATTAAGATTATTTAAAGGTTATTTTGGTAATATAGTAATAAAGATAATATTATTGATCATAAAAATAAAAAAGTACAACACAGTACAACTAAAAAATACACTTGTATTGTACTCAAATGGATGCGATTGAATAATTACACAATCTAATGGTATATTAGGGGTACATGTGGACAGACAAGTACAAATGAGTGCCTACAATTAGAAAAACCCAAATTTGTTTATGTTTTAATAAATAGAAAAGTCAACAAAAGTGGAATTGTGAACTAATAAATTTATAAATCAAAAAAAAAAAAAAATTCTTTTGCACATGGACCACAATCTATACCTACTATTAAAGATGGCTTGCCGGTTTTTAGGCAGGCAATTTGGCACAATTTCATTTGTGCCTCTTTTTTTTTTTCTTTTGAATTATTTTCTTTTTTTCTTTTCTGATTTTATTTTGTCTTTTCTTTTTTCTTTTTTCTTTTCTATTTCCTCTTCTTTATTTTCTTTTGATTTATTTTCTTTTTTTATTTTACTTTTAATAAATCTTATACAAAAAAAAAATTATTTTAAAGATCAAATAAATTAATACCTACTATTAAAGATGGCCTGCGATTTTTGGGCAGGCCATTTGGCACAATTTCATTTGTGCCTCTTGTTTTTTGAATTATTCTCTTTTTTATCTTTTTTGATTTTATTTTGTCTTTTCTTTTTTCATTTTTCTTTTTTATTTCCTCTTCTTTATTTTCTTTTGATTTATTTTCTTTTTGATTTTATTTTTAATAAATCTTATATAAAAAAAAGTTATTTTAAAGATCAAATCAATTAGTATAATCTTATTTTCTAAATTATACCTATCTTTATATGTTGTACTAACTTATGATAAAAGTTGTGATAGATTATTGTTTAGCAAAAAAATTAAATTTTAGAAAATCTAATTCATTGGTGTAATTTTATTTCTTCATTAAATTATATTTTAAATTATAGTATTTTTATTCTTAGCATATTAAAAAATAATAATTATATTTATTTAAAAAATGGATTTTTTTTAAATTCTTTCTTTGTAATTTTCTTTATATTACTCTACACGAACCATTAAATTTCGTCATCACGAATCTTTTGTTCTAAGAATGAAATTCATTTTTCTTTCGTTTTTTTTCCCTCTCATATTTTAAATTCTTATTTGAGATTTTTGTCCTTAGTTGGCAGCCATAAAACTTATCATTTAATTTTTGTATTTAAATTTTATTTCTTTGGTGTTTTAATGTTTGGTTCTTTTTACTATATTTTGGAATTAATCTTTTTTCTAATTAATTTTTTTTATTTTTAATTTTTAATATAATTCTCAAGTAAATGAATAGGACTCAAATCTTAAGATGAAATATTATTAATAAATATTTATATAGGTAAAAGAATATTATATTGTATAAAGAATTATTATTTCAGAACACCTAATCTAATAATTTTGAAATGTTTATAATATGAGTGAACTAGAGCTTACATTGAAGCAAATTGGCACCCTAACCGTTAACCATTAGTCAGACCCCTCAAAATTAATTTTTAAAAATTTTTAAAAAAAAATTAGGAGACCTACAAAAAATTGCCTAAAACAAAAGAAAAAACCCTTAAAAAAACAAAAAAACAAAAACAAAACTAAAAACTAAAAAAGAACCCTAAAATTTTAAAAAAAAAAAAAACACTTAAACCTTTTGGAGTTGCCTAACGAAATGTACCACGTTAGGTTGTGTAACATAAATTTTTGTATTTTATATTATCAATGTATGAGTTGATTCAATGTTACAATGCAATCTTTATATATATATATATATATACAAATAATTAAAACTTAACATCTAAATTTTTGATTATGAGAGTGAATCAGTGATATAGCATGATTAACAGAAGTGGATTATTAATAAAAATATAACTCTTTTATATTTTTCACTTTTATCTAATATTTTATAAATTAATTTTAAAATTACTGAATATAAGTTTGCTCCGCAACGAAATACGGGTCAATTTCTAGTAGTAACTTAAAGCCCAACAAAAATCACGAGGCAATAGATGATTTTGTTCTTATTTTAATTTTCAAAATTTTATTTTGTCTTTTCTTTTCTTTTTTTCTTTTTTATTTCCTCTTCTTTATTTTCTTTTTTGATTTTATTTTTAATAAATCTTATATTAAAAAAAAAGTTATTTTAAAGATCATAACTATCTTTATATGTTGTACTAGTTTATGGTAAAAGTTGTGATTGATTATTGTTTAGCAAAAAAATTGAATTTTAGAAAATCTAATTCATTAGTGTAATTTTATTTTTTCATTAAATTATATTTTAAATTATAGTATTTTTATTCTTAGCATATTAAAAAATAATTATTATATTTATTTAAAAAATGGATTTTTAAAATTCTTTCTTTGTAATTTTCTTTATATTTCTCTCCACGAACCATTAAATTTCGTCATCACGAATCTTTTGTTCTAAGAATGAAATTTATTTTTCTTTCTTTTTTGTTTTTCCCTCTCATATTTTAAATTCTTATTTGAGATTTTTGTCCTTAGTTGGCAGCCATAAAACTTATCATTTAAATTTTGTATTTAAATTTTATTTCTTTGGTGTAAAAATGTTTGGTTCTTTTACTATATCTTGGAATTAATTTTTTTTTCTAATTTTTTTTTTAATATAATTCTCAAGTAAATGAATAAGACTCAAATTTTTAAGATGAAATATTATTAATAAATATTTATATAGGTAAAAGACTATTATATTGTATAAAGAATTATTATTTCAGAACACCTAATTTAATAATTTTGAAATATTTATAATATGAATGAACTAGAGCTCATATTGAGGCAAATTGGCACTCTAACCGTTAACCGTTAGTCAGGCCCCTCAAAATTAATTTTTAAAAATTTTTTAAAAAAAATCTAGGAGACCTACAAAAAATTGCCTAAAACAAAAAAAAACTTAAAAATAAAATAAAACAAAAATTAAACTAAAAACTAAAAAAGAACCTTAAAATTAAAAGAAAACACTTAAATCTTTTGGAGTTACCTAACGAAATGTACCACGTTAGGTTGTGTAACATAAATTTTTGTATTTTATATTATCAATGTATTAGTTGATTTAATGTTACAATGCAATCTTTTTTTATATATATAATACAAATAATTAAAACCTAACATCTAAATTTTTAATTATGAGAGTGAATCAGTGATATAGCAACAGAAGTGAATTATTAATAAAAATATATAATTCTTTTATATTTTTCACTTTTATCTAATATTTTATAAATTAATTTAAAAATTATTAAATATAAATTTGTCCATCAATAAAGTGCGAGTCAATTTCTAGTAATAACTTAAAAGCCCAACAAAAATCACGAGGGTAGATGATTTTGTTCTAATTTTAATTTTCAAAATATGTAAATTGAAAGTTGAAAGAAAAAAAAAATCTATTGCGAGGGCACGTG
Organism: Phtheirospermum japonicum; assembly: GCA_014905375.1. Classification (NCBI taxonomy): domain Eukaryota; kingdom Viridiplantae; phylum Streptophyta; class Magnoliopsida; order Lamiales; family Orobanchaceae; genus Phtheirospermum; species Phtheirospermum japonicum. The sequence goes on from BMAC01000465.1 coordinate 902,270, forward strand.
CCCCAGGAAGTGGAGCAGTAGCTCCATCCTTGCGTGTAAGCATGATGTTTTATTATAACACGTGTAAGACCTATGCTTGAAAAAAAATGGTCAATAAATTTCGTTGACCACCTACACACTACTATTAGAAAGTTTAGTGCGCTCCGGTCGGCTTTGAGACGTGTGCATGCCTAGGTAGTGCATTGGCGAAACTTGAGCATGATTAGAGGTGCATTAACGAGTTTAGGCATGAATATTATTCTTTTTTTTTTTCTTCAAAGTCTATTTTATGAGTCATTTTGAACTCATTTTTACAGATAAATCAAGTTTAAACAAATGTATAAACTTTTCAAGATTTGTTATACTAAACATTCAAATTTCTTTTTTAAATGTATGTCGAAAATACTGAAATTTAACTAGTTAAAAATATCATATAAGTATAATGTTTATAATTCTAGATGTATTTTACAATTTAGAAAACATAATTTTACATATTTAATGTTTTAAATTGATTGAAAATTTTAAATTATTTATAAATATTAAAACGCATAACGATGTTCACTAAAAAAAAAATCGAAATATTGTTGACGGATCTACCTGTTAGCTTATATGACATCAGCAAATTGATTACTAAGGGTATTATACTCATCAGCAAATTGATTACTGACAGGATTAACGTACCCGTTACTAAGGGTATTAAAATACCCGTCAGCAAATTGATTACTGATAGGATTAACGTACCCGTCAATAAATGCTGACGGGTGCCGCACGTCAACATCTATGAAATATTATAAAAAAATAATATTATATTTGGGCAGGCCCAACCGAGTCCGCATCAACTTAAATCCCACATATGGCATGAGTGAGATTCAGTTGATTACTGACAGGATTAACGTACCCGTCAACAAATGTTGACGGGTGGGGCCCGTCAACTTCTATGAAATATTATAAAAAAAAATAATATTGTATTTGGGCAGGCCCAACCCAGTCCGCATCAACTTAAATCCCACATATGACATGAGTGAGATCTTAAATCCCACATATGGCATGAGTGAGATTCAATTGATTACTGACAGGATTAACGTACCCGTCAACAAATGCTGACGGGTGGCACCCGTCAACATCTATGAAATATTATAAAAAAATAATATTATATTTGGGCAGGACCAACCAATTCCGCATCAACTTAAATACCACATATGGCATGAGTGAGGTTCAAACTCGCGACCTCTTAAAAATAAAGGAGCGGTGTTTTCGTCTCACCAATTCAATTATATGTGAGAGTCTATATATTTTTAATATATATATTATATATGTAAATTAAGTTATAAATTATTTTATAATTAATTAAATTATTTTTATAAATGTAGATTATATTTATGAATGATGATATTATAAATATATAATATGTTGTAAATATATATTATTTATACATAAATAATAAAATATATATATATATATATATATATATTATAAATATATATTATGAATTATAAAGATATATTATTTATAAATATATATATATATATTAGAAAAAATATTATATATAAATAATGATATATAATCATTATAAATATACAATATTATTTATAAATATATAATAATTATATTATTTATAAATGTATATTGTAATTAAATTAAATATATAATTCATTAATTATGTATATTATATTTATAATGAATAATATAATTATATATTTCATTTTATAAATTATTAATTATATTATAAATATATAATATTATTTTAAAATTTATTATAATTATAATATTATAAATTTATATTTATATATTTATTTTATATCCCTTTAAATAATTATATATATACTAGTTTAACACCCGTGTATTACACGGAATTTATAAAAAAACTAAATATAAAAAATATTTGTGAAAATTATAAAGTTTTAAATTTAAAATAAAAATTGAAAGGATATGTATCTCAACTCGTGCCCTGTTCAATTTATTAATTATTAGAATTACTGATTAATATTATATTTTAATGTTCAGATTAAATTCATTAATAATTAGATTTGCATACTTGTAGAAATTCAAAAGATGTTACATTTTCAACCCTTCTCTAATCTATATTAATTAATTATTATTAACTCATTTTATTTTTTTATGTTTAAATTAATTTTGTTAGTAATTATAGTCACATACTTTGAAAAATTCAAAAGGTGTCATACTCTCAAGCCTTCTCGCATTGTGCCATTGTCTAATAAATAATAATTAATTATTATTATATAATTTTATCTTCTTATATTTATATTGAGCTCATTATTAATATTTAGTTACATACTCCAATTATTGCAAATATATCACATTTTAAAATTAAATTATTTCAACTTTTATTATAAATACAATTTATTAATTATTTTCATATATAAGTCTTTCTTTGTAATTAAATTATTTCATATTTAATTTATCTTTTAATTTAAATAATTAATCTAAAATTTTTTTCTACTAATTATATATGACTTATTTATAAAAAAAATTATTGAATTAGACAAAATATAATAAAAGAACTATTGAGTTAGGCTAAATATAATAAAAAGAAAATATTAAATTAGGAAAGATATAGTAAAATGAAAATATTAAATTAGGTATATATTAGGCTCGGATGACACATAAGCAAATGAAACACCAAGATTTTTTATTATCCAAGCGAAACATACGAAGTAGACACATAGATT
>BMAC01000465.1:905566-921384 GCA_014905375.1 Phtheirospermum japonicum
GCACCGCCGCCGCCACCACCACCTTGACCGTCGGCCAGCCATGAGGTATTTTTTTTTATTTTTCGTTTCATTTTTTTAATTATATATATAATTGTAAATATATTTAAGAACTATTGATTATTGTTGATATTAGCAAATAATTCAAAAAATTAGGGTTGAATTGTAATTTTTTAAATATTTGGGTTTAATTTTAAAAATTAGAGTTAGTTTAGGATTTAATTTTAAATATTTTGAAAAAATAGGGTTGAATTATAATTATTTATATACTTGGATTTACTTTCAAAAATTAAGAATAATTTGGGATTTATTTATCAATTAATTTAAAATTTTGGGTTGATTGTGAATATTTATATGTTTGGGGTTGATTTCAAATATATTGATTATTAATGGGTTTAATTGGAAATAAATTCAAGATATTATGGTTGAATTATAATTATTTAGATATTTGAGTTCATTTTGAAAAACTAGGATTAATTTAAGGTTTAAATTATAATATCTCGGAAAGTTAGGGTGGAATTGTAATTATTTAGATATTTTGGGCTTGATTTTGAAAATTAGGGTTTAATTATCAATTAATGTAAAATTTAGGTTTGAATTGTAAATATTTCATATTTGAAAAGTTTTAAAATATTTTGTGTTGGTGGTTTTGAAATGCCGTGGTGATCGGCAAGTTGTGTTTAATTAATATTTATGTTTTGATATACATGTTATCGGTTGGTGTTGTGACTGGTTGGAGTTGACGTCAGTGATGATGTGGTGTACGGCGCCGGCTGTTTTGCATGTAATTGTGATATTTTTCTTATATTTCTAATTAGAGTTTAATGTTGTTTATAGTAGTTTTGAGTCGAGTTTCGTTAGGTTGATAGGTTGTTCTCTTGTTTTATTGTTTTGAGCCTCATATATACGATATTGGTGAAATCTGTAGGATTCTTGAGTTTTGATGTTTAAAACTCTTATTTCGTAGGTGGATTAATGAATTAGATTCGCGCAAAGAGGTGCTGGCATGCGCCTAGGTTCGAGTCAAGGCATTGAGGCCCAAAATCCGTGCCAAAACGAGAAAATCGAGCCAAAAACAGCCCGAATCGACTGACATACCAGTCGATCGACTGAAGCAGCCCGAATCGACTACAAAATCGACTGAGAACAGCCCGAATCCACTTCTCGATAGATGCTGAGGGCATTGGAGCAGCAGGGCAGTCGATCGACTGCCAACCTGTCGATCGACTGCATCGCAGGACACTCGATCGACTGCCAACCTGTCGATCGACTGCATCGCAGGACACTTCAGGGTTTTTGGCATTTTTGATGATATTGCCCCTGCGAAACTCTATATAAGCCCTCACATCTTTCCCTAAAGAAAAAAAATCCACTCTCCTCTCAACTCTTGCATGGGTTAGGAATTTATTTTTTCTCTAGTTTTTAGATTTAATTTCTCACTCTAGATCTTAGATTTAATTTCAAAATTTTCCTTGGGTTTGTAAGCTCAAGAAAAATTCAAGTCATCACTTGGATTTTATTTGCTTTGTAATTTCATTCAAATTTTTGGATTCTCTTTCTTAATTCAAGTAAGTTTTTCATTATTTACTTCCTTGTTCTTCAATTTCAAGCTTGTTCTTCAATTTATACATTCTGCCTTAGCTCTTACATTTATTGTTGAATTTGTGATTTTGTTTATGGAATCTAGGTGAGTGACACACCGTGATCATAGATCGGGTCCTTGATCTTTTTTACTTTGAGTATTTCATATGCTCTATTTTGAATTTTATTTTCATGCATGGTTTTATATTGAATCTTAAATCTACTCTTCGTTTCTAGTTATTTTTCGAAAAGTTTCTAACTTTTATTTCTCTTTCCACTGGTGCTGTCGATTTTTGTTAATTCGCATTGTTTAAGTCTTTATGATCATGCATGCATAGTTGTACCTTAGGTTTTCATGCTTGTACCTTGTTGTTTCTTTGCTTTTTATTGCTTATTTTGATTATTGTTTGCAATTTCAATATGGCATACGCATGAGGCATCCGAAGTACTTGCATTTACTTTTCATAGTTATTCATAGTCTTAGTTCATCATAGTTAATCATTTATTTTCACTTTTTCCATTTATTTTTGCTTTCCTTCAATTTCTCAAGCTAAAACCCCATTGACTTCTACAATCAATCGAATTCCGATAATACCAAGACACATGAACCTTATCTATACTATACCCCCAAAACCCTTCTCTTCACCGGCCGAGAGATTTCGCCCCTCCAATAACGGATTTTAATTTTTTTCAAAATGTGATGGTGGTTTTAATAAGTGCGCGGTGGGGGTTTTCAGATGCCGTGGTGATCGGCAAGTGAATATTTTGTTTAATTTATATTTTATATTATATGATCTGTGATTAATATATATATATATATATATATATATATATATATATATATATATATATATATATATATATATATATATGTGTGTGTGTGTGTGTGTGTGTGTGTGTGTGTGTGTGTTTATGTGTGTGTTTACGTCATGGAATCATTACACAATTTGATTGAGATTGAGATTAATTAATGCTTTTGTAGTTGCATTAATTATTACAGTGTTTGTTTGATTGATAGCTGCTTGGTGCAACTTATGCACGAAGTTGAATTTACAGATATACCCTTTGCTTTTATATAGTCGGCCTATTTAGCGTGTTGTACTCAAAAGTCACTATACATTAATTAAAGTCACTATAAACTATTTAGCGTACTCTACGAAATTATAACAAAAGGCTGAGTATGTTTGAAAAGACGTGATATTGAAACAGAGCTGACGAGTGTTGAAACATCATATCAAGGATTTTGAGAGCGTGATTAGCATCAATTAGTACAAAATCTTTATACACTGAGACACTTACCTTAGACCCGTTTGGAATTTAGTATCAAATAGAGAATTTGATACTAAATTGTGAATTTTCCACTTATTTGGACAGTTTGAGAATGTGACTGTAATGTGATTATCTTACGGCGTATGTATTTTGTGGACTTTTGAATTTCGGTTTCCATTCTCCTTTGTCTCGGGTGCACTACAATATGTGTACTTAGAGAACTAAGGGGAGGTGCTGCCGAAATTTTCAAGTTCTCACAGTGCATAGTAAGATAATTTTATTACTGAACATCACAATCTTGAATTGGATAGGGCCCTTACCGAAAATTCAATCATTTTCTATAGGCACCATCATAACGCTCAATTATCTATAATTTGACCATCTATATTATTAATCATAATTAAGATATTATAGGATGAGTTCTGATCGTAGTTGGATATACAAACGGAGGGTGGATAATTATCTGTCGAACACGTCCGTGGAAGGGGTTGAGAGTTTCATACAATTTGAACTCACCCATGGAGTAATGAAGGATGGGGATAAATTGAAGTGTTGTTGTAGGCATACTAAATATAGGAATTGCAGTTATCATGATGTAAACGAGATTAAATTTTATCTCGTTAAAAATGGATTCATACCAGATTACTACATTTGGACATTCCATGGTGAAATAAATCTTGATTTCATGTATCGTGTCGACCCTGAGGTTCACATTGGAGGATCATCTGACGACGCTCCTGAAGAATTCTCGAATGCTTACATCAATATGGTTAACGATGCAGCCGGTCCGAACTTTATATTGAGCCTTAATGTTGAAGAACCGCCTAACCTCGTAGCCTATAAGTTCTACGATATGTTGAGTGTTGAAAATCAACCTTTGTATTTCGGATGTGAGAAACATTATCAGTGGTCTCTAGTTGCCCATCTCATGAACCTGAAGGCAGAAAATCGTATGTCCCAATAGTGATATGATTAAGTACTGGATTTAATCAAAGAAGTTGTGTCGAAAGATAATCATATATCAGATGACTTCTACAAGAGCAAGAAGTTACTGAGGGACATGGTCGAAAAGATCGATTGTTGCATCAACAATTGTATGATCTATTAGCGAGATGATTCTGATTTGACCATTTGCCTTTTTTGCAACCATCCTCGATTCAAACCCACTAAGCAGGAAAAATCAAAATGACAGAAAAGTAGTATTGCGTATAAGAAGATGTATTATTTTCCATTAACTCCTTGTCTGCAAAGGCTATACGCATCTGCAGCAACTGCAAAGGACATCGGGTGACATGCTGAACATGTTGTTGACGATGGTGTGATGCGTCACCCATCAGATTCAGAGGCTTGGAAATATTTCAATCAAACTCATCGGGATTTCGCCGAAGAAAGTTGGGATGTAAGACTTGGCCTTTGCAGAGATGGTTTTCAACCTTTTGGTTGTTTCAGGGTGTAATATTTCTCGTGGCCGGTGATATTCAGACCATACATCTTGCCTCCATGGATGTGTATGAAAGAGCAATACATGTTTCTGAGTGTTCTTGTTCCAGGTCCCAAAACCCCGAAGAATAAGTTGGATGTGTTTCTGCAACCTGTAATCGTTGAGTTGAATCAGCCGTGGACTGTCGGTGTACCCTCGTATAATATCTCTAAAAATAGAATATTCAATTGCGGGCATCACTCAGGTGGACAATTAGCGATTTCCCCACGTACTCCATGTTGTCTAGTTAGAACACGACTGGCAGAATGGCATGTCCATGTTGTATGGAACGTTCGAATGAATTTATTCTCAAGTGCAGCGGAAAACAATCTTGGTTTGATAATCATCGGAAGTTTCTTGATTGTGGTCATCCTTTTCGAAGAGATAGAAGGAATTTTCTAAAAAATAGAGATAGAAAGTTTGGGGCTTTTAAAAGCTATTGATCTAGATGCAGAAGCCGTCAATGGACGCATAGAAAAATCAAGTGGTTGGAGGAAGAGAAGCATATTTTGGGATTTGTCATACTAGAGCACAAATTTGACTCAGCATAATCTAGACATTATGCAAATTGAAAAGAATGTGCTTTATAATGTTTTCAACACGGTTATGAATGTCAAGGTGAAGACAAAAGATACTCCCAAATCCAGGGATAAACTGAACGAATATTATTCTCGGCCTGGCCTACAACAAGACGCAGCAGGAAAGTATCCTAAAGCTTATTAAACACTAGATAAGACATCAAAAGTTGTCTTGTGTGAGTGGGTGAAAGCTCTTCAGTTTCCAGATGGATATGCATCAAATATTGGGCTTCGAGTTGATATAAAGGGATTGAGAATGTTTGGGATGAAGATTCACAACCGCTATATGTTCATGCAAAGGTTGATACCAATTGCCTTTTGAAAACTGCTTCCTCATCCCGTGTGGAAGGCCCTCACAGAGCTGAGTTTGTTTTTCAAGAGCCTCGGCTGCAGAGTGGTTGAGACAGATGATATGAGTAATTTAGAGCGTGATATTCCTCTAATTTTGTGCCATCTTGAAAAGATCTTTCCGCCTAGTTTTTTCAACTCCATGGATTATTTGCCAGTTCACTTAGTATAAGAGGCGAGAATTGCAGGTCCAGTGCAATATAGGTGGATGTATCCATTCGATAGATCTTTTCTCAAACTGAAGGACAGTGTGAAGAACAAGGCGAGCGTTGAGGGCTTGATAGTAAATGCATATCTCATCGAAGAGGTGTCAACTTTCACTTCGTACTATTTTGAAGATCACATTTTATTGAAAAGGACAAATTTGCCTCGTAATGATGATGGACAAAATGGTGAAGATGGTGATGACGACGTTCCCTTGGTTTTTAAAAAAATACGGTGAAACATTCGCAACATCGGGGAAAAGATTCTTGATCAAAGAAGAATTCGAGGCACCAAGAATTTATGTTTTACTGAACTGTGAGGAAGTACAAGAATTTATCAGGTTTGAAATGTCATCATTTATAAAATTTTAATGAAATATTAATCATATAATAAATTAAGACAGTTTTTAACTTTATTCATACGCAGTGTCTTCACGGAGGTTATAAAACAGTCTCAACCAAATATTACAGACGATGGACAGAACAAAAAATTGGAAAGTGAATTTGCCGATTGGTTTTAGAGATATGTGAGTTATTCTAAAATAATTATATAAAATTGTGACATATATATGCCATTTAAATCGATATCTTAATAAATAATATGTTTATTACTTTCCGTCTTTATAGGCACAAGATCCCTTGAACAATGTCATCGACAAGTACATTAAGAGTGTAGCAGGAGTTTCATCACGATGTGTGACTACATATCATGGTTGCAAGATTAATGGATACAAATTCCACACAGTTGCATATGGATTAAATAGATAAACTTCAAGCACTGGTGTCTATATAAACGTAACAAACTACGGGGATGATGAGTATGATTACTATGGTCGTCTCCTAGAAGTTGTTAGACTCGATTACACTGGCTTGCCTTACAATAGCACACTCATGTTTAATTGTGAGTGGTTTGATCCAACTCCCACAGGCACAAAGGTTCATCCTCAGTATAATCTTGTCGATGTCAATTATAAGTGTAGATTCATCACTATGAGCCTTTTGTACTTATTGCCCAAGCTGTTCAAGTTTACTACTGCTCGTATCCAAGTTTAAAACAAGATAAGATGGATTGGTTGGCAACATGCAAAATTAAAGCGAGATCGACAATAGATTTTATCAAGCCTATGATGCCTAATCAATCCTTGCAAGGGGAGCAGATAGAAATGCAAAATTCGATATAATTAGAGGATGGAGATTTACAGTTACATGTCAACCTTATTATTAATGAATCGGATGAACTTGTAAATGAGACAGAGGAGGAGAAAGAAGATGAGTTTCTAACTGATAATGAAGATACAAACAAAGATGAGTTTGATGATAACCTAGATAGTAAAAGTGTCGGTTCAAGTTATTATAAAATTAATACACACACACACACACATATATATATATATATATCTGTATATATAGTTGAAATTATATTAGATTGATAGAATGGTAGTTGGTGGAGAAAGATCTGAGTATATATGATGATGGATATAGTTACGGTGCTCTAGAAAGAATCTCATCATTAATTACTTTTTCCGGTAGAGTTAAAGTGGTGAATCGGAAAAAGTAATTAATGATGAGATTATTTCTAGAGCCCCGTAACATACCCATCATCATATATACTCAGATTTATCTCTTCCAGCTACCAACTCAATCAATCTAATCAAAATCAATTATAGTAATTATTAGATGGATTTTCATTTATCCCAGTTTAATTGTACTTAAATTTTAAATTTTTTTAGATGAGTGATAGAGTTCGTGAGCGTTCTTCTCTAGGCCCATCGTTGGGCTGTGCTTCTCTTGGTTTATCATCATCATCTCATCGTCACATAGACAATGAAGACAATGATATGATTGACTTATCGACAGGGACTTCGCCGATTGTTCCAGCCACCCCGCCTGATGCTAGAACATCGAGAGGCCTCATGCCACCACGTCCAAGTATGATCGAGGTCTATGTCGTCCCCCCGAGGTAAGTAACTTTAATCTAATTTTTAAATTTTTTATTTCAATATATTACCCTAATAAACTCTATATTTCACCAGGATACGCAGTGACTCGACGGAGTTACCGACGATCCTTTGGCTGATCCACAAGCATATTCTTGATTCTCATCGTCAGTTGTGGTGGCCCGAGATTTTGGTAATTAAACTAATATTATTTTTGAAAGTGATTATATATACTTATTTTAATTAATCAAAATTTTTTTTTTTGTAGAGGTGTTGTTATTGGGATTCGAGTGTATATTTTGAGGATGTCATACGACATGACTTCTATAGTTCTATGGCCACCTCGTGGTGCAACCGTCTCAATGAGTGGAAGACGAAGAGGAAAATGGAGGGAAGGGTGCCCGCGTGCGTGGACGAGGAAATTTGGAGGAGATGGGTGGTGGAGTTCGAGAAGCCAGAGTACAAGAAGCAGTCGGAGCAGGCGAGCAGGAACAGGATGAGCGAGCTTAGCGGACCTGATACTGGGATAGCCAAGCACAGAGAAGGGTCTCGCACTGCGATTGGTTATGCAAGTTGACTTGTAAGTAAAATTAAAATATATTTGTAAATTTAGGTAATTAATTAGTTTATAATTAGTGATACATTAAAAAATAATTTAGATATTATATACAGCGTGAGGATCTGAATAGGGAACCCAATGCATTCGAACTTTTCTTGACTATGCATTAGAGACCCGACGGCTCTTTCACTGATCTTCACTAGTACAAAAACAGGATTCTAGAATAAACATTTAAGAACGCCTCAGGAGGCGGCGTTCTTGAATGTCAGGCGGTGGCATTTTGTAATAAAAGTGTCACATACCAGAACGTCTTTTTTAAAGACGTTCTGGTATACTGGATATGTAGAACGTCGTTAAAAAGACATTTTGGTATATTAGATATCCAGAACATCTTTAAAAAAGATGTTCTGGTATTTTAAATATCCAGAACGTCTTTAAAAACGACATTCTGGTATTTTGAATATCGAGAACGTCTTTAAAAAGGACGTTCTGGAAAGTATTATTCAGAACGCCTTTAAAAAGGCATTCTCGTATGTCATATTATTTCTGATTAAAAAATTAACCTTAAAAAAAATCCTACCCTCTCGTCCTCGTATGTTTGCAGCCTCCTCTCATTCGAGAATCCCCTTCAACACAACAGTCCTCCTGTCCCCTTCTGTTTGTAGATCTAAATCCACCTCTAATCCTCCAATCCAAAAACAAAAAAAGACTCAAAAACCTCAATAATAAAAAAAAAACAGCTTCAATCAGGCCCACAACTCGCTACACGTCTGAACAACTCCACGACCCATCCTCGTCGGCTAAATTCTCCACGTCACGTGCCGTGGCCCAGAAAAAATGATGCTCCTAACATTAATTTCACCTCCATGGTCAAGAGATTGGTGTAAAGTAAGAAGACCAGCAAGAATCCCGACCGGGGGCCGAGATTTGTGGTCGCCGCCGATCTCGTAGCGGCAGACTTGAAGAAGAACGCGAAGAAGAGTTCTAGGCTGAGTGGGCTCCACAAGAAGCTGCTCAAAGGTCCGACTGGGTCGGGGGCGGGGGTGAAAAGAGGAGATGAGAGCTCGAAGAAGGCACTAATGGAGGTGAAGAGTAATACGGTGAGAGGGAGCTATTGATTATGAACAAAAAGCAGGATGAGCAAATTGCCGAGCTCAAGATATCGCTTCTGGAGAAAAATAGAGAGGTAGAATTTTTATTGCTTTAGGGTTTTAATCACTCTGGTTGCATTTGGGGATTAATTAGAAAAATAGCTGAAATAAGATCTCAAGAATTTAAAATCTAAGTATGTCATAAATAATAATCGAATCAAGCTCAATGGGTTTGGTGTGTGTGTGTGTTGGTTATTTTTGGTTGTTGATTAGGAAAAACCGAAGAAATTGATTGCCATGGTTATTTGTAACAATCTTTACAGGAAATATGAACTGAATGAAGATGATCACTTTTATTCAGATAATTTGAAATGTCTTGAGTTGATGGGAGGAACAACAAAACTGAGGTTCTTGATTTCCTAATTACTGTGAGCTCTATATTATTTAATGGTTATAATTTGATATTTATTTATTTATTTATAAGATTTTATTAGGGCTAATTTAGATAATTCGAAATGTCTTGGTTGATGGGAGGAACAACAAAATTGAGGTTCTTGATTTCCTAATTACTGTGAGCACTATATTATCTAATGGTTATAATTTGATATTTATTTATTTATCTTTCTTAATTGTTTGTTCTGTTTTGGCAGGTTGCTTGGTATTTTCTGCGTAATCAACTTAATAAATTACATAGATCGCGGAGCAATAGCAAGTAGCGACGTAAATGGGAACCGTAAATCTTTCTCCGAAAGTGGTGTATGCACATATGGTAGTGGAACTCAATAAGTTCAATTACTTCGTGATGGTGGGCTTGATGTCTGCATGTTCTCAATTGGGCTCCTTGGAGTTGGCCAAATGGATCGAGCTGTACATTAGTGACGGGTCATTCGACTTGACCTGGTCCCACGTCGCATCAGCTCTCGTCGATATGAACGCGAAATGCAGGAACATGGAACGAGCGGCTATGCTATTCGAAAAAATGCCTCAACGTGATTTGATTTCATATTGCTGGATGATGCAGGGGCTGTGCATTCATGGCCATGGGGCCCAGCGGTTCTCATGTTCGATCGGATGATAGAAGAAGGGGTAAGGCCCGATGACGTGGCGTTCACCGTAATCTTGGCCGCGTGTAGCCATGCAGGCCTTGTTGACGACGAGTGCCATTTTTTCGACTTGATGACTCGTGAATATTTTATTAGCCCGTCCGCTGATCATTATGCATGCATGGTGAATCTTCTTGGTAAAGCTGGGAAACTCGAAGCTGCCTATGAGCTTAAAAGAAAAACCCGAACTTTTCTGAAAAAATCATCAATCACAGATAAGAAATAACAACTTCCACCTTGGGTGGGTTCTCTAGCTGGACCCCACGCATCAGCATGCAAATATTCAAGTATTTCAGTGCTTTTAGATCTATTGGGATAGGGGGAAATGGGGAATTGCACTTTATGCTGCTTTCCTAACACGCAAGAGTCACAAAACGGCATGCAAGACAGTTTATCATTACCAAAACATCCAAATTTATGCAGAATATCAAGACCCTTACCACTCGTATGACCTAACCGTTTATGCCACAAATCAGTTTTGTCCACAACAGCATTTACAGAGTTAGCTACAGCATTAGACTCAGCAACACAAACATACAAATTGTTACGTTTGACAGCTTTGAAAATCACAAGAGACACTTTCAAAATTTTCATCAAACCCTTCCCCCAACAACCCTCTAAACCATCATCTTCCAATGCAACACATGAAATCAAATTATTGCATAAATCAGGCACATGTCTAACATTTTTCAAAGTCACACCATAACCGGAATCAAATTTCAAACAGACGTCACCGACACCAGCAACTTGACACTTTTTCTCATTAGCAATAGAAACAGACCCATGCGACACTTCCTTATAATTTGAAAATAACTTTCTAAAAGGAGTCATATGAAATGTGAAAGCAGAATCAACAAGCCACTCATTTTCGCATGCAGAAAATGACGACTCAAAATTCACAGCATCAACATTTTCAATGACCATAAAGGCATCACCATTATTTTCACTACTCGAAGCCATATTAGCCTGGTCATTTTGCTGGTTTTTGAAATTTTGATTTTTGTTTTTCTTAGGCAGAGGACACTCACGAATTTAATGACCTGTTTCACCACAATTATAACATTTTCGGTTCTTTGGCCTAGACTGAGACCTAGACTTGCTTTTGCCTTTCTTATTATAAAGGGTTTAATTATTTTTGTCAAAGGAAGATTTTTGGTTTTGAAAGCGGCTTCGAGATCTTCCTCTAACAAAATTAACCTCACCGGAACTCCTAGACCCTCTATTGTTTTTCAAATCTTATTCCTTGCCTTTTAAACCATCAACAACAGCTTCAAGACTCACATGATCCCGACCATACTTTATGGCAGATTTAACATCAGAGTAAGAGTCAGGAATAACATTTAGGAGAACAATAGGAGTGTAATCACCAATATGTTTATCTCCGGTTTGTTTAATATCTTGCACAAGTTTGGTAAATTCATCAAGGTTATCATCAACGTCTTGAGACAAATCAAGTTTAAAGTGGAAAATTTTTTCAAGTAAAAATAACTTGTTCGGAAAAGAAGTTTCGGTGTATAACTCTTCATGTTTTTCCCATAACTCTTTTACCGTATTAAGTTTACAAACTTTTTGCAAAATAGAATCAGACAAGCTTAAAATAATCGAAGAGTAAGCATACTCATCCATTTCAAGATTTTTTTCTGTAATTTCTCCCGAAAAACCACTTATCGCTTTGAAAACCTTTTACTGAATTAAAATCTCTTTCATTTTCTGTTGCCAAATGACAAAATCTGTTTTATCATTAAACGGAGGTAAGTTAAAAGCAGACGTTGATGACATTTTTGAAAAACACAAAAGTTTTGGAAAAATAAGACGACACTCGACAGCAAGTTACACACATGCAACACAACAACAAATGACAGAAGAGTGCGAACACGTAAGCAATTAACTTAAACAACAGATCACACGAAACACGTAAGTCACAGAGACGATCAATCGCTGGACTGATTAGATCACAACGGAAGCTCGTCGGTACACTTACTAACTTATTACACAAGTAGGTTGGTGACCTTATCACAAGATTGACAGCCCACGCCCCTCAAGATCCCTTATGGTGCTGACCGGCCTGGGCAAGAGGGTTTGACGTGCGTGGACAGCCGAAAACTAAATTACAAATGAAAGAGATAAACACAAAACGAGAGTAGATTAACATAAAACAGCAGATAACAAATTAAGCATCGATAAGAAACAGAAAACGAGAGCATGTAGCAATCAATCGACTAGCCTAAATCTAACTTAGATCTACTAGCTATGCCTCAAATAGTTAATAACTCGCGACCAGCGGTATTTAGCTACAGAATTTAAACAATAGAGAGGTTAAGCCAATATACCAGAGCGGGACCCTAGGTAAGGGCCCCAGTTCACATGAGCGTCGGACAGTCGACTACGCTCTGATACCACTGTTGGGTATCGTCGAGCGTTGATGACGCATGGTTGGTCGATTTTGTGTATGCACAACTGATCACTAAGAGCAGTATTGTCCTTTTTAATTTTTGATCTTTGTTTAAGGCCCAGACAGTGATCAACTCTGTCCGTAATTAGCCACACCTATCGAAGCCTGCACCAACCCTTCTGTCTTCGCTGCAGCCCTCTGTCCATCCCGTCCCGAATCCTTGACAGCAGCTGTCTCCAGCCCGTTTTAGCACAGGCCCGTTCCAGCAGCTCACACGGCCTGAACAATCTGCAGCGACCCTGAAAGATGGAAATAATAATCAGGAGTAAAACGAACGACAAGACATAAATATCAAAGAGAATCGAACAATACACAAAGACAATGATAAAACAAAAAATGATACCGCCTTTATTCATCGATTCACCGAGAAACAACGAGAACCAATCTTTCACGTGAATTTGCCGGAACAGGGACAGAGTGTAGATCTGAAAAGCCCCGACTCAGATCTCCAATAACACGGCCCCTTTATACACAGTAGTAAACCGATAGGCTTCCCGAAATCCCAAACCACCACCGGCAGCAGCTAGCACCCCTCGGACGACGACCCAAGGCGGCGCTCCGGAGATTCCCGTTGACCCGAACCCCAGCACCACTCTCACACAAATCTGACTCTCAGAAGGATCACGTTATCTTCAAGGACACGGTCTGAATTCTACGGCAAAGGAGGAAAACCAGAGAGAGAAGACCAAAGATCGAGAGAGAAAAAGATCACAGATGAAGAAAGAGAGAGAGCAAAGGGTTAAAGTAAGGCTAGGGTTTCGGGCTGAGGGGATATAAGGGGGTGATCAATGGTCCAGATGTAATACCTAAAATGGGCGGCCGAGATTAAGTCGTAGGGGTGGATTCGGAGAGCCTGAACCGGTTGAATTGGGTCGTGGTCTTGGGCTGCCAGGTGATGGGCTGCAGTAATGGGCCGGGATTAATTCATGGATGTGACTTGGGCCATTATTATAACAATCTCTAGGTTCACAAACTATGTATTTCAGTTTCTAAATCATTCTCTTTGGCTCAATATATAACACATGTCAGTTTCGAATGAAAAGGTTTTCAGACTCATCGAGTAGTAAACATCTCCAAACCGACACTCTCTCCCCATTTTGCAGTTCCATAAATATTCTTCTTATTGAAACCCCAACAAATTCGCGTTGTCTGTAACTCTCTCTCTCTCTCTCTCATCCTCATCCTCTGATCCAGAGATACTCAATACATCATAGTCTTTACTCAAGGAATCAGAGGCTGCTCCATCGAAATCGTCCTCTTTAATGATGTTTTTTCCAGTAATGCTTAACTTTATATGAGATACACACACTACCATATAAAATCAAGATATGAAATAAATACACATACTCACTTGCTATAAAGGAAAAGCAACTGCACTACTAATAGTGAAATGTAAACAATTATTTAGAATAATTATACCCTTAAACTCAATCCAACTCAATTAAGTCACAAAGGTTCAATTTTATTATTCTTTCCGCCCTATAAAATTACAGAGTGACAGAGGAAGAAACGTACATTGAAACGATGGAGATTAGATTTGAATTGAAATCGCTGGTCTTGGAGAGAATCAAACTCCGCCTTACAAGTGAAACGGTGGATTTGAAGTTGCGGCGGCGGAGGTGGTGGTGGTATCGTCGAAATTCCAAGGTGGGAGGGGAAGGCTAGTCGTCAACCCTAATGGAGTTGTGTTCGTACTTGTTTAGAGTGGCGTATCTCATTGCTTGAAGCGCCATTACATTTTTTGCACTAGTGCCCTAAAATGGAAAACTAAACCAAAAAAAAAAAAAAATAAATAAATAAACCGTAAAAATAGAAAATAAGCCCTAAATGTAAAATGAAACCTTAAAATAGAAAAGTAAACCATAAACTCTACATTTGTGTCATATATATCATATATAACTGACACATATCATCACATATAACTATCATATATCACTGGATGATAATATATTTATGTAAGACACACCTAGAAAGATGTATCTAGATTCATGTAATAAATTGTCCCGTTCCCATATATACCTGAGTATGTCAGATATAAATTCTTCAATTGTTGGAGCGTCTAGAATTGCCGCTATAATTGTTAAACGAATACGCAATCTGACCCAAAATTTTAATTAATTGTGGTTTTAGTGAAATTTCAAATATATGATATTTAAGTTTTCAATTTATATGTATTTGGACTTTATAATCACATTATATATATATATATATATATATATGTATGTATTTTGAAAAATTTATATATATATATATATATTTTAATTTATATTTAATGTGGTAGACTGATTAATACATGCGGTGTAGCCGGACGCCCTCGATGGAAATTGAATATATACCTGTTTCGAAAATAATTCATACATCCTAATTTTAAAATTTCAGAAATGGCCGGATTTCTACTCCTGGCGGCCCACTTATCTTGAGGCCCATCATTATGAGCATGGATACGTATAGGCCCATAAGATTTTTGAATAAACAGAATCTTATGTTATGTATCTATTCCATAATGTTTGCATGTAAAATTGTGCAAGAAATCTGTCAGACTTTTCATAATATCGATAAATTCAAAATCACCAGAAATAAGTTCAAGGAGTCGTGCTTTTTGGGTTGTCTAGTGGAGTTGGGCAAAATTCTGAGACCAGGGGTCTCAGATAAATAAATAAATAAGCAAGGGGAAAGGTAACGCGCTTTAGCCTTTTTGCCATTCCATTTCCATTGATATTTTCGATTATAACAGCCCTGGCCAATCAGGAGAGGTCACTTTCTCACATTTTTTACTCCATAATGAAAGTGACCTTTTTTTTTCAAAGCTTCCAAGAAAATATCACAAGTTGAAACAACAAGTAATACTAGAATACTACTACTAAGAAAAGCACATGCAACCTAATTAAGAATTAATTTACACACACATTATTATATTAGCCCTCAAAATCGTTTTTTTTTTTTTTTTTTTTTGGGTTGGTTTGTTTTTCTAATAACGTAGAACTTGTGACCACTACTATTTGGATGTGCACTGAGCCTATAAATCAAGTCGACATGTATGGACTCAAACTTGAGACGACCTATAATGAGTAACATATGTGTGTATAATTTATTAGAGAGATGGAGAGAGAGTATTGGATATGGTCTATGAGGTATTGATACTCTCTTTTGATAGCTTCAACTTGGAGCTTCAACTTGTAGATGTAAAGAAAAGCATCCATGATAATGGAACTCTTTGTCA
>BMAC01000465.1:925054-992352 GCA_014905375.1 Phtheirospermum japonicum
TAGAAAGATGTATCTAGATTCATGTAATAAATTGTCCCGTTCCCATATATACCTGAGTATGTCAGATATAAATTCTTCAATTGTTGGAGCGTCTAGAATTGCCGCTATAATTGTTAAACGAATACGCAATCTGACCCAAAATTTTAATTAATTGTGGTTTTAGTGAAATTTCAAATATATGATATTTAAGTTTTCAATTTATATGTATTTGGACTTTATAATCACATTATATATATATATATATATATATATGTATGTATTTTGAAAAATTTATATATATATATATATATTTTAATTTATATTTAATGTGGTAGACTGATTAATACATGCGGTGTAGCCGGACGCCCTCGATGGAAATTGAATATATACCTGTTTCGAAAATAATTCATACATCCTAATTTTAAAATTTCAGAAATGGCCGGATTTCTACTCCTGGCGGCCCACTTATCTTGAGGCCCATCATTATGAGCATGGATACGTATAGGCCCATAAGATTTTTGAATAAACAGAATCTTATGTTATGTATCTATTCCATAATGTTTGCATGTAAAATTGTGCAAGAAATCTGTCAGACTTTTCATAATATCGATAAATTCAAAATCACCAGAAATAAGTTCAAGGAGTCGTGCTTTTTGGGTTGTCTAGTGGAGTTGGGCAAAATTCTGAGACCAGGGGGTCTCAGATAAATAAATAAATAAGCAAGGGGAAAAGGTAACGCGCTTTAGCCTTTTTGCCATTCCATTTCCATTGATATTTTCGATTATAACAGCCCTGGCCAATCAGGAGAGGTCACTTTCTCACATTTTTTACTCCATAATGAAAGTGACCTTTTTTTTTTTTTTTACAAAGCTTCCAAAACAATATCACAAGCTGAAACACCAAATAATACTACTACTGCTACTTAGAAAAGCACATGCAACCTAATTAAGAATTAATTGAAGTAGATGTTTTTCCCGGTTTGTGTTTGGATAACCTTGAGAATAGCTTGATTCAAGATTGTAGCATCAATGTCATTAGCTTCAACAATGGCCTCCATCCCAAAAAAGTGTTTGCACGTAGCCTTGGCTTGCACTACATTCACATTCAATTTCTCAAAGGCTTCCAATATTGAAACCATCATTTCTTCACCTTTCTTTTGGGTTGGTTTGTTTTTCTAATAACGTAGAACTTGTGACCACTACTATTTGGATGTGCACTGAGCCTATAAATCAAGTCGACATGTATGGACTCAAACTTGAGACGACCTATAATGAGTAACATATGTGTGTATAATTTATTAGAGAGATGGAGAGAGAGTACTTGGATATGGTCTATGAGGTATTGATACTCTCTTTTGATAGCTTCAACTTGGAGCTTCAACTTGTAGATGTAAAGAAAAGCATCCATGATAATGGAACTCTTTGTCACCTTAACAAGCAACAATTAATATATATCAACCAAATGAAATACATGTTAGTTAAAGCTTGTACGTGAACACACACACAAAATAAAAACAAAAACTGATAAGTATTGTAATTAAGTTAAAACATGATCATTACTGATTTGGATTTGGTTAGAGCTCTCAAAATTTGAAGCTTTCTGCGCAGTGCCATTCTCCTTTGCATTTTAGATGCCATGTGTGTGTGTGTGTGTGTTTAGGTCTGAATAATCACTACTTACTACATATAGAGTGCTAACGAGCGCATGCTTTTTATAGACTGAAAAAATGAGAGTGGGGAATGAAAGATCGATGATGGGGTTTTGGAGTCACGGAATGTCTAGATATGCACCGACATGCACTTTTGTCCTTATCCTAAATCTATTTGTGTATAGTAATAAATTTGAAAAGCACTTTAATTATTACTACTAATCAGTTATATAATGATTGCGACTGATCAGGCAAGTTAAGCCAAGCGAACTCCTGCCTGCCTGCCTGCCTCCATTCCTAAATACATTTCGTTTTAGCAAAAAAGAATAAGAGAGAAGAAAAAAAGTTGTTCAAATTAAGTAATTTTTGTTTACGTTTTAAAAGTAAATTTGTATTCAACTTTCCTAGAGAGAGAAAGTAGGAAAGAGACAGACATTTGAATTTTTATTTATTTTTATTAAGGGCATTGTAATAATGTACTTTTACTCCTTAATTTGTTTGTGCAAACGTAAAACATGTATTTAGGAATGTTTGTAGTAGTATATGAAATAAATAAATAGGCAATATAAAATTACTCAATCTCTCATAAAAATATATGACATGTTGCTATATCGAATGTTCCAATCTACTTACTTTTTTATTTATTTAATTTCATGTGTGCCTTTACTTAATGATTCTATTAAAATTACATTTTATAATAACCGAGTATAAAATGAATTTACAATTAACTAATCATAATGCCGTTGATGAAAAAATAATGGTAAATTTATTTCAGGGATTAATAGATCATAATCCGTAATAACATCTAACCATGTAGCATGATGTTTGGTATAATGACTATAATATAAAATATTAATTTTTTTATTATGATATATTAGTTTTTGTACAACACACACACACACACACACACACACACACACACACACACACATATATATATATATATATATATATATATATATATATATATATGATTAGTTTCAAATGTGAACCACGTCAATATATGCGAATCTAGAAACCAATTCTAACCTTAGATCTAATAATATGTGTGGACCAAATTTTTTCTATTTTTTAAATTCATTAAATTATATACATGGAAGGACAAGGGTATTTATGTAAACTTACACAATCCTATTAATCAATTTATATCCCAACCCCGTCCCAAACCCTATATCGTTCTCTATATCTCACTCTCTCTTCCAAATCGGCTGTTCCCAGAATCGGCCGACCACTTATCCTCCTCCAACAATGGTGGGCGAGGAATTTGTCGACTGCAGCAGCGACCAATCCGCCTTCTCCGAAAATCGACGGCGGCGGCGAAGAATTTGTCGACTGGCAGCAGCGACCAACAATGGTGGAGAGGCTCCGGTTTAAATCGGCAGGCGACCTCTCCGCCTTCTCCGAAAATCGACGGCGGCGAAGAATTTGTCGACTGGCAAGCAAGTGACCATCGCCGATTGAAGCCGTCGCCATTGCCGCTGGAGCCGAGCCACGCAGGAGCCGACCGTCGGCCATTGCCCGCTGGAGCCGAGCACGTGGGTCGCCGAGCACGCTAGAGCCGGCCGTCGCCATCGCTGCTAGAGCCGAGCACGCGGGTCGCCAAGCACACTGGAGCCGTCACCATCGCTGCTGATTGGGGTTCTCGGGCCGTCCTGGTGGTTAGCAGGCTGTCGCCATTTGGGGTTCAATGGTTGTTGATGGTTGTTGGCGATGGTGTTGATGGTTGTTGGCGATGTGTTGTTGATGGTGTCCCCGGTGCTTTTGGGAGAAATCGGCAGGGGCAACTAGGTGGCGACCAAGGCTTTTTTGAATTGGGGCCCTGGTGCTTTTGAAGGAATACCCCGGTACTTTTGGGAGAAATTGGCAGGGACACTGGGTGGCGACGGTGATGGGGCTGTTGATTGGTTGTTTGGGTTTTTGGTTGTCGGAGATGAGCTCGGCAGTGGGTGACGGAGGGTTGCGTGGGGTCGCCGGGGGTGGTGATTTGGAAGCGGCTTGTGATGGTGCTGCAGTTTGGCACTTTTGAATCGGGCTTCAGCTCC
Organism: Phtheirospermum japonicum; assembly: GCA_014905375.1. NCBI lineage: Eukaryota > Viridiplantae > Streptophyta > Magnoliopsida > Lamiales > Orobanchaceae > Phtheirospermum > Phtheirospermum japonicum. The sequence goes on from BMAC01000465.1 coordinate 928,724, forward strand.
GGCCAGTACATCGGCTGTGGTTGTTGGCCGATTTTCGGTGGTGGTGGTTTGGACTGTCGGTGGTAGTTTCGGTGGTTGTTTGGATTGTCGGTGGTGGTGAAATCTGAGCTCTCGGTTGATGGTTGTTGGCGCTGTTCGGGTGGTGAGTCGGGGCCTTAGTGATGGGTGACGGAGATGGGTGATGGTTGTTGTGCTGTTCGGATGGTGACGGCGAATTTGGATTTGGACGGCGGTGATGTTGAAAAATAAAAAGTAGTGGTAGTGTAGTAAAAAAAGCGTCGCAACAATATTAAGAAAGCACTCCAAAAAACTAGCACTGCCAACATAAAAAAAAAAAAAAAAAAAAGCACTGCTGAAGACTTGTGTAGTGCTATAAATAGTCATATACAATGCTTTTAATATTTAGATTTTTAAATTTAATTATATTTTTTTTACATATTTAAATATGCAATATGTATCTTAAATCGTAGATCTTGAGAATGTGATTAATTTGATATATATTTCATTAAAAATGAATAAAAATTAAAAAAGTTATGGTTCGTTGAAAATTTGAGTTTTATTATAAATTTTTGAATTTGCAGTTATATATCCGTTGTGCTTTCTAAAAAGTAATTTAGTGCTCTTCATAAACGTCGTTATATGTCCAAAATACCCTTTTTAATTATTTAATAATTTTTTAAATTATTACCATGCTGACATGTCCATAATCTCAACCATCAAGATTATTCAATCTAATGGTCAAGATGAGTCCCTAGGTTCTCATATATTGACATGGTTCCATTTGATCCCAACCCTATATATAATTGCACTGTACAATATTTGGAGTGCTTTTTCTTATATTGTTACGGTGCCTTTTGAATTACACTAAACACTGCTTTTTTTTCAATGAAAAAAATAATCGGCCAACATCGTTGCCGGAGTCTCGCCATCGCAGCCATCCGAAACCACCACCGACAATCCAAATCGCCGTCCGAGCCAAACCACCACCACCACTGTCGTCCAAATCCAAATCGCCGTCCGACGAACCAAACTCAACCAAACCCGGGCACTCCAAAAAAGCCACAACCGCCGTCCGAGCCAAACCACCACTGGAGGCCCGACTCACCACCCCGAACAGCACAACAACCATCACCCATCGCCATCACCCATCACCAGAGACCCGACTCACCACCCGAACAACGCCAACAACCATCAACACCACCGCGGGCTCAGATTCCCCAACAACCATCAACAATACCGCGAGCACAGATTTCCACCACCCGAATAGCGCCAACAACCATCAACAACTATCAACATCACAGCGCCAACAACCATCAACACCATCACCGGAGCGCCGGGGGAAGAAGGTTGGAGCCGCGGCGGTGCGTGAAGAGCAACGGCGGACGCGGCAGGCACTGCCAGGAGACCCAGGTGGGGTCGCTACCGGTGTCGGTGATTAGGAACACGCGTTAGAGAGGGTACCGAGGTGGAGGGAGACGAGGTACTGGCCGGAGCCGAAGGACGCGGCGGAGGTCACCGGGAGCCTGGGCGCAGGAATGGCGGCGGAGGGCGGAAGTCTCTATTTAGGGTTCTCACACAGTCGATTCGGGGGAAGTTGGTTGGAGCCGCGGCGGTGCGTGAAGAGCAACGGCGGCCGCGGAAGGCGGCGCAAGAGACCCAGGTGAGTGAGGTCGCTACAGGCCGCGGCAGGCGACTCACACAGTCGCCGGTTTTTGGTGAAGGTCGCTGGACGAATTAGTGGTGGAGGCGGCAGATGATTTTTTATCGGTTGAAGGTTTTGAGGTTTGGTGGAAAATACGGGATCAGACTTGGTATTTAATCTGATTAAGAGTATTTGTAAAAATACATAAAAACCCTTGTCCTTCCATATATATAATTTAATGATTTAAAAATTAGAAAAAATCTGGTCTACACATATTATTAGATCTAAGGTCAAGATTGGTTCCTAGGTTCACATATATTGACGGGGTTCTCATTTGAACCCAATCCTATACACACACACACACACACACTAGTTTAGACCCGTGTATTACACGAGATTTATAAAAAACTAAATATAAAAATTATTTTGAAAATTACAAAGTTTTAAATTTAAAATAAAAAATTGAAACGATGTGTACTCAATCCGCGCCCTATTCAATTTATTAATTATTATAATTATTAATTAATATTATATTTTAATATTTAGAATAAATTTGTTAATAATTATATTTACATACTTATACAAATTTAAAAGATGTCACATTTCCAAATCGTATCTAATCTATATTAATTAATTATTATTAAATCATTTTATAATTTATTTTTATATTAATTTTATTAATAATTATAGTTACATATTTTGAAAAATTCAAAAGGTGTCATACTCTCAAGCCTTCTCGCATTGTGCCATTGTCTAATAAATATTAGTTAATTGTTATTATATAATTTTATTTTTTTATATTTAAAATGAATTCATTACTAATATTTAGTTACATACTCCAATTATTGCAAATATATCATATTTACCTATACAGAATATTTAAAATTCCCAAAAATAAATTATTTCAACTTTTATTATAAATATAATTTATTATATTATTTTTATAAATAAGTTTTTCTTTTGTAATTAAAATTATTGATATGTAATTTGTCTTTTAATTAAAATAACTAATTTTGATTTTTTTCTACTAATTATATATGACCTATTTATATTTATATATTAAGAGTATAAAAGATTTATTGAATTAGATAAAATATAATAAAAGAAAACTATTAAGTTAGGATAAATATAATAAAAAGAAAATATTAAATTAGACAAGATACAATAAAAGAAAAATATTAAATTAGGTATATATTAGGTTCGGATGACACATAAGCAATCGAAGCACCAAAATCTTTTATTATTCAAGCGACGCATACGAATCATACACATAGATTAGGAGGATTGTACATTAATATATACTTGTTTAACACTCGTGTATTACATGGTACTTATCAAAAGTTAAATATAAAAAATATTTGTGATAATTACTGGATTTTAAATTTAAATAAAAAATAAAAAAATAATGTATTCTCAACCCATGCCTTGTACATGTCTAATCTATTTATTAATTATTATAAATATTAAATAATTATGTATTTGATGTTTAAATTAAATTTATTAATAATCTTAGTTACATACGTACAAATATTCAAAAGGCGTCACATTCTAAACCTGTATCTAATATCTATTTTATAATCATTTTATATATTAATTTTTAGAATAAATTCGTTAATAACTATTAGTTACATACTTTGAGATATTCAAAAAATGTCATACTCTCAACTCGTGGCGCATTGTACTGATGTCTAATCAATGTTTATTAATTATTAGTATATACTTTATTATTTGTATGTTTAGATTGAATACATTACTAATATTTAGTTACATATTTAGATAATTATAAATAATTCATATTTTACCTATACAAAATACTTGAATCGTCAAAATAAAACTATTTTAAATTCTATTATCAATAAAATTTATTTAATTATTTTCATAATAAAGTTTTTTTTGTAATTAATATTATTTCATATGTAGTTTGTCTTTTAATTAAAATAATTAATTTAGATCTCATCTACTTATTATATATGACTTATTTATATTTTTATATTAGTACAACCAATGGAAAGTATTGAATAAGGAAAAATATAATAAAATAATTAAATTAGGTAAGATACAATAAAAAGAAAATATTAACTTAGGTAAATATTAGGCTTGGATGACACATAAGCAAACGAAGTACCATAATTTTTTATTTACCAAACGAAGCATACGAAGCAGACACATAGGTTAGGAGAATTTTGCATTAATATATAGGGGTGATATATATATATATATATATATATATATATATATATATATATGAGGACTTCTATAGTGCCGTAAATGTATTATTATTCACTTAATCAGAACCATTAAATCAAAAGTTGATTATGAATAATAGTAGATCAATGGATGTAAATGCAATGGGGGTGGGAGGCATAGTGTTTTCACAGCACCGTAGTCATTTCCTATATATATATATATATATATGAAATTTTAATCTAACTAATAAAACTTTAGTCTAAAAAATTATTTATTAATTTGGCTAGACAAGAATGTGGCTAAAAACAATAATTTAAATGTATTAATATTTGTTTTTAAATTATGAGATATGAAATAACTGTAAGCCCGCTTTTTGGGAGGGGAGGTTAATTTGGCTCAACAAGAATGTCGCTAAAAAACAATACTTTAACTGTATTAATATTTGTTTTTAAATTATATGATAAGAAATAACTGTAAAGCCCGCTTTTTGGGAGGAGAGGTAACAAGTAACAAAAGAATAATAACGGATTAGATTTCATTTTCAATCATTGGTTATAATCCTCTTTCTCTATATAAAACATGGATATTTAAGAAAAAAAACTCTCAAGTAGGAACGGATCCATAGTTCTTTTATAGGGAAGTTCTACGGTGTCGTGAAGGCAAAAATTTTCACCTATTTATAATCATTTGATCAATTTTAGGGTATAAATACTAAAAGATGGACGGATGTAAATGCACGAGGGGTGGGGGGCATGGTACCGTGAAGGCACCGTAGTCATTTCCTCTTTTATAACGATTGCACAAATAAAGCAAATCACATATTCAATGATATTAATTAATTCAATGATATTAATTGAAAGCATCTTAAATAAATCTATTAATTCAAGTGTGAGAATTATTAAAGTAAATAGATATTTATGGGGGTACAATATATATTTTTAACTAATTATAATATTTTATAAATAAAATATTAAAATAATAAGTTTATAGGGGCACATGCCCCACATTGGAGCATGTAGCTCCATCTTTGCCACTTAAGACAGAATTGACAAATTACTATGTACTCGATTATCACTTTAATATTATATACGATGGTGTATGAATGTTCTATGAGATAGTATATAAATATTTTATATGCCTACAAATCTCGTCAATCGGATATCGACAACCACTTCAACGGTGTTCGCTTACACTTTTTCGTCGACTGGATCTCGATGGCAACTTCATCGAATGATATGAATTAATATTTTGTGCGATTGTATATATATGTGATAAATATATCTGTTGGCAATACGAGTCTTCCCGTCGAATATTTCGCTGAGATTCGTCTAAAAGAAACCTTGATAGTAACATGAAAGGAAAAGGTGAAACAAACAAACATCATGTTTAATATAAAGCCGAAACTCATTGAATGATATTGCCACAAATGTTCAAGCAGGTTTTGTTACATTGAAAGCATCATGTGTTCATTCCTTTTATAGACTTAGTGCTAGGGTTTTGAGCTTGTTGCCGCATGCCAGCTGTTGCTATTGCATGAGAGCCGTCCAGATGAAAACAAGTGTCATTGTGATCCTTCAGTCCGTTGTAGCAGTGTTGTCCTTCTTTCCAGCTGTCACTATCTGTTGCTTTTGGACTGTTGCACTCATTTGGATTGTAGTGATAATCTCTCACGCGCTCATCTGCATCTGCATCTTTTACTCGCCCCCCCTCCCCCCAAAATTCGATTGTGCTCCTACTGATTATGTTAAGCTTGTTTATGAGCCTCGAGAAGAACTGCAAAGACAAAGGTTTGGTCAAAATATCTGCAATCTGTTCAACAGCAGGAATGTGCTGCACTCTCAATGTTCCAGCTGCAATCTTTTCCCTAACAAAGTGGTAATCAAGTGCTACATGTTTTGTTCTAGCATACAGGATAGGATTAGAAGCTAGAGCTATAACACTAAGGTAGTCAACCCAAATGAGAGGCACTTTAGCAGGAGATAGCCTGATTTCATCATTTAATGAGTTGATCCAAGTTACTTCACATGCAGCATTAGCCAGGCTTTTGTATTCTACTTCTGTACTAGATCTTGACATAGCAGCTTGCTTTCATGAACACCATGATACCAAACTGTTTCCTAAATAACCTGTGGTTGATCTTCTATCATCCACATCAGCCCCCTAATCAGATTCAGAAAAAGCATTCAAATTGAGATGTGAGGATTTTCAGATGTCCAAACCATAATTCCTTGTTCCAGCCAGATATCTCAAAATTCTTTTGATAACCTTCCAATGTGTGTGTAAAGGAGCTGGCATGTATTGACAAACTTTATTTACACTGTATCTCAATTCAGGCCTTGTCAAAGTCACATATTAGGGTTCCAACAATGATCCTATATTTTGTCCCATCTATTGTAGGCATTCCTTGATATTTGGACCGCTGCAATGAGAACACCATTGGAGTGGGAGTAGGATTAGCAGATTCCATTCTACATCTCTCAAGAAGCTCCTTGATGTATTTTTCTTGACACAAGTGTATCCTCTCTTCTGTTCTAGTAATCTCAATTCTAAGAAAGTGGCTCATCTGTCCAGATTTTTAATAGAAAAATTCTGACCAAATATCTTGACAATGTGATCAATCCGGAAGGGATTAGATCCTGTAACAAGGATATCATCAATATAGATTAGCACAAAGAGACAATCTCCCTTTTTAACTCTGTAGAATAGTGAACAGTAGTCAGCCTTGGAGTCACTAAAGCTCATTCTGATTAAAACTGACTTTACTTTGCTGAACCATGCTCTTGAAGCCTATTTCAATCCATACAAGACCTTGGACAATTTGCATACCACTTGATTGCTGCCCTTCTCAAATCCTGGTGGTTTCTCATGTATATTTCTTCACTCAATTCTCCATTAAAGAAAGCATTACTTACATCTAACTCTCTCACACTCCAAGAATGGTTGACAACCAAGGTGAGCATGATTCTTATATTGCTATGTTTCACAACAGGACTAAAAGTCTCAGATAATTCAAAGCCAGGCATTTGAGAATACCCCTGAGCTACCAATCTTGCCTTATACTTGGAAATATTTACATCTGCATGCCTCTTTATCTTAAAGATCCATTTGCTCCCAACAATATTCTTTCCCTTTGGCAAATTAACCAATTTTCAAGTTTTATTTTTCATCAATGCATCTATCTCTTCTTGCATGGCCTTACTCCATTTAGTAGAGCCAAGAGCTTAAGTCAGAGAGCAAGGCTCGATTTCCATTGTAATAGTAGTATTGACACCTTAGGCTTATGCCTATCTTTGATTTTGTAACCATGGGGTGCCTTTGAGGAGTCTGTGGGGCTGGACTTTCTAAATCATTGTTCATAAGAGGTAACTGCACAATCAGTGGTATGGCTGGAATGTTTTTCTCTGAGTTGGGAGAACCAATAACAGAAGGTGAAGTGTTCTTTGATGTTGAAGACTGATGATTGTCTGAAAAATGATGATTAACAGAGCTATGATTAGGAGAGGCATTTTCTGCAATGTTTTTACCAATTCCAGCCTTAACACTTGATCTATCTAGGTTGTTTGTGATGGGGACAACGGGAACTACAAGTGGATCACTGGGATATACAACCTTTTGCATACTGAGTTTCTCTTTTGTAAGGAAAGGTTCCTTAATAAAATATTACATGCCTAGTGATTATAATAGCAACACCTTGTATCCCTTATACTGATTACTTTATCCAAGAAACACTACAGCACATGACCTGTATTCAATTTTGTGTCTGTTGTAAGGTCCGAGATGGGGATATCATAAGCATCCAAAAACCTTCAATCTCCTATAATAAGGCTTATGAACATAAAGAACCTCAAGTGGAGTTTTAAACTATAGTGGTTTGCTGGGAACTCTATTCAGCAGGTAAGTGAAAGTAACAAAAGCATCACCCCAGAAATTCAGAGGCAGTATTGAGCTAGCAAGGATAATCTCATATTTACAATGTCCTTATGCTTTCTTTGTGCAAGACCATTTTGTTGACATATGTAAGCACAAGACATTCTATGTGTTATTCCATTGTCTTGGAAAAAATTGTCAAGTGCAATATACTCTCCTCCACCATCACTCTGTACCATCTTGATACTTTTACTAAACTGGTTTTCAACCTATGCTTTAAAACTGGTAAAAGCACTGTACACATCACACTTAGCCTTCAACAAGTATATCCATGTGAATCTGGAATAGTGATCAATAAAACTCATATAATAACTACAAACATTAGAAGTTTTGACATGACAAAGACCCCACAAATCAGTGTGAATAAGTTCAAAAGGAGCATTATAGATTGAATCAGAATCAATTAAGGGTAATTGATGACTTTTAGAAAGTGCACAAGATGGACAAACACTGGAACTTTTATTGATCTGAAAAGGTATATTACAATGCCTGAGGGATCTTTTAACATTGTCTAAATTAGTGTGTCTAAGCCTTTGATGCCAAAGATCAAGGTTGTAGCACTGATTTATTTTAACAAAAAAGGGAAATGGCTGAGAAGTTGGCTCAGCTGGTACTTTATTGTCAATCTTGTGATTTTGAAGGTTGAATTGATATAATCCATCTTTAAGGGTACCCTTGAGCAGGATTTCTTGAGTGGCTAGGTCTTTGACAAGATAGAAAGAAGGATGGAATCCAAAAAACACTTTATTATCTTTGGCAAATTGTGAAACAGATAAAAGATTTCTAGTGATGTTGGGAACATGAAGAAGATCTTTGAGAATGAGTATTTTAGAACTAATGGATTTATCAGAGTTTTTGAGTAAAGAATTACCAAAATGAGCAATGTTTTCTCCTTCACTATTTCCCATCTGCAGTTTGTTGTTACCATGATATTCAGAGGCAATATTTAGATTCTCAAGCTCATTTCTCTTAAATCAGGAAACCAGCTCATCTTAGATCCTACATCAGAATAAGCACTTTGTCCATGCATTTGAACAAGATTGAGAGTAGGATTTATTTTTGCAGCATATTTCCCTCGTTAGTGAGAGGAAGGTCCATTGTTGTTGTCTTGATTGTCATATCTATACCAACACTTATCAGCAGTGTGGCTAACACCTTGGCAAACCTGACAGAGAGGCCTATTGCCTTGGTTTCTCCCCCTTCCTCTAGAGCCATTTCTCCCTCTAGTAGACTGGTTGCTATACCTTCCGCCTCTTTCTTGACCAAAATTGGAATTATACTCTCTATTATTCTGAGTAACAGTGTTAGCAAAATGCTGAGATCCTTCAGAGTTGAAAACAGAGCCATGATTCATCTGTAATCTAGACTCATAGGTGAGGAGCAGGGAATGGACTTGAAAAGGAGTGTGAGGAGGAAATCTGGATGTAACATTTACCACAACAGAATCATACTCAAATCCTAGACCAGTGAGGATATGAAGGATCTTATTCTGACCAGATAGTCTTTCTCCAACAACTGCAAGCAAATCACTGCAACCTTTTATCTTGTTTAGATATTCTCTCATGGATAAAGTGACCTTCTTTAGGGTTTGCATCTTCAACTTATATTGCATAACCTTAGAGAGAATTGGCTAGCAAAGTTGGCTTCTAGACTCTCACAGATCTCTCTTGTAGTGTTCAATCCAACCATCAAAATCATTATCCCTTCAAACAAATATGACAACAACCAAGAAGCTAAGAGCTAATCCTGTCTTATCCATTGAAGATAGTCTGGATTTGGCATTTGTTATCCGGATTGTTCATCAAGAACAAATCTTTATAGAGCTACAGAGGCTCCATTGATAAAACTTTGAACACCATATCCACGTGTGGCTGTTATAACTTGATGTTTCCAAATGAGGATGTTTGATTCATCAAACTTGGTAGAGATAAGCTGACTGTTTGAATGAGAGGTGTTTCATTGCTTGTTTTGATGTTATGTGTATTAGAGGTAGCTGTATCAGACATGATGAAATATTAAAGGTAAAACAAGGTTTATATATGGCGGCAGGATTATGTGGCTCTGGTACCATGAAAAGAAACCATGATAGTAACATGAAAGGAAAAGTTGAAACAAACAAACATCGTGTTTAATATAAAGCTGAAATTCATTGAATGATATTGCCACAAATGTTCAAGCAGGTTTTGTTACATCGAAAGTATCATGTGTTCATTCCTTTTATAGACCTAGTGATAGGGTTTTGAGCTTGCTGCTGCATACCAGTTGTTGCCAGGGGTGGATATAGGATTCTTCGTTCGGGGAGGCCGCGTATTAAATGACAAAAATAACTTGGTAAAATGGTGAGCACCGACTCGTGTTATATCAAGGGAAAAATATATTTTTTTAACCGTTTTGGTGTTATAATAAATTAGAGAGGATATGAAATATAAAATAAGAAGGAAAAAAAAGGAGCTAGAGAGGGGTGAAGGAAAATAAGAAATATATGTTTTTAATTATAAGTTGGTACCATTAATTTGTGAAGATATGGAAATAAAAAAAGGAAAGGTGAGGAAAAAATAGAGAAATTGACGATATTTTTTTTAGTTTTATATTATTGTTTTTTAAGGTAAAAAATGAGAAAGAGAAAAAATAAAAAGATAGAGGGAGGGGTGATGTTTTTAATTCTATATTATTGTTTTTAAATTTAATTAATGAAAAAGAGAAAAAGTAAAAAAAAGTAAAATGAAGGATAAATAATATATGAATTAGTGGATAAAAAGAAAGAAAAGAGAAGGGAACTAAAAAGAAACAAGTGGTAAAGAGGAATATAAAAATAAAGATAAAATAATATAGAAAAATAAGAGATAAGAAAAGAAAGAAAAATAGGCAAGAGTAAGAGTTGAACCATGAACCATTTGAGAAGAGATTAAGCCACAAAACACTAGACCAAACAACAAATTTGTAAGTTTTGGGAGGTTAATATATATTAACTACAAATAACAAAAAAAAATCATAAATAATATTTGGGTTTTGGATTTTTTTCGGGGGTCGTGGCCCCCTTAATTACCAAGGTAAATCCGCCCCTGGTTGTTGCCATTGCATGAGAGCCGTCCAGATGAATACAAGTGTCATTGTGATCCTTCAATCCGTTGTAGCTGTGTTGTCCTTCCTTCCAGATGTCACTATCCGTTGCTTTTGGACTATTGCACTCATTTGGATAGTAGTGATGATCTCTCACGCGCTCAGCTGCATCTGCATCTTTCACACCATCGACGTGAAAATGTAAGCGGAGGTTGTCGAAGTGGTCGTCGCAATACGATCAATGAGGTTCTTAGGCATACAAAATGTTTCTATATTATCGCATAAAATATGCATACAAAATCACATATTATAATTGGGTACGCAATGAATGGTGCACTCAGCTGCACCATATATCATCTCGATCCTGATTACATACTATTTACAATATAAATAGTAAATAAATAAAAATCATTATATAAAGAATATCCCTAAGATATATTTGAGTTATAATAATAAGATCATATGCTGAGATGGAAATATAAATGTCATAAAGACAATCAAATTTAAAGACATTATACATGATCACAATTATTATATATATCGTTATATATATGACAATACATTTATTGAACTATTATTTTGATTGTTTGTGATTATTCATATAAATGTTCTCGTAGAGTTCCTGTTGTCATTGATATGGTGAGATGTCAGTGATAAAACATTACTCTTAAAATAACTCTGACTATGATTATCAAGATTGGGATATTGATAATATAATATATGTCGGCATGTGGTCTGCATCACATTCTTAGAGAATGAAGTTAGTCTCACAACTGCGAATAATAGTTTACTGAGTGGTGTACTTTGACCATGAACAATGCTTGCACTCTCTTTCGGGGTAGATATGGCTTGTGTTGGGTACATCATGATGTAAATGAAGGTGGTAGTTGAACCAAGAAAGAATTTATTTCTCGATTGGGATTTCGAAGAGATCAATCATAATCTCTATATTAAGTCGACTAAGTCATTGTTCAATGCAAGAGATATATTTAATATAGTAGTTGAGTATGGTCTAGTTATCGACTAATAAAGATGAGATAAATTGATTAAGCCATTGAGATAGACACTTGGATAAATCTTAAGTTTAATCGGGTGATTCGGAATGAAAGAAATTTTACCAAAGATTTATATAAAGGTTATAATTCACTGAGTTCAAGTGAATGTTCTTTATATATCGAGTTTGTCCAACTAAGCCGTCTAGGGGTTTTGTTTGGATAATCATTAGATTGATGTCATATATGAAGGCTTATAGAATCACACTATATGCGATTACTTTTCCGACTTAAGAGTGTATCAAGAAAGTAATAAATACTCAATTTGGAATTGTAATATTTAATTGTTAATAATTATGATGTTAATTTCTATTTGATAGAAATTATTTAATTGAATTTAGATTTAATTATCTATGTTATATTAATAAAGGTACTTGGGCTAAAATTATTTTGAACTCATGTCTTGGACAGTTCCATTCTTTTTAGGATTAGGGTTCTCTTATTTACCTAGTATAAATATAATATAAAGTCATAAGTTGAAAAAATATAAGAGAGTTACACAGAGAGAGTTTTAAAAACATCGTAACAAATCCTGATTTTGATATTGGGAGAGTTCTTGAGCTTTCGTGAGATTTCCTAACTTTCTTCACGTTAGCAATACACTGAAATTGGATCTTCCAGTTGGAGAATTAATTGTATGGATACCTTAGTATTGAACTCGGATCTGAACTTACTGTAAGGATTTCATGCTTTTATCTCGTTTATTTATCATATAAATATATTCGTTCATAGTATATATTTGTTGGATCTAATAAAATTTTAAAACTTCCGCTGCACAAGCATGGTGTTCGTCTTTACAAATTTCAACATGAGAATCTTATGTATAGTTCATATAATGTTGCTTAGAAATATTATTATATGAATACCACATTTATAATATCAAAATTATTTTATATATGACGATCATCGATTTGATATGTAATACAAGATGAAACCTTGTAAGAAGAAATCTTGGATCCATATTGCAATCTTGGGCCTAATATTAATAGAAAACGTTGTTTTATTAGTCCCAAGATTTGCAAATTTAGAAAGAAAAAAATTCTAATATAACCCAAAGTAAATTATTCGATCAAAATATAATTTATCAATCTACCGGACCAAAGTGCAATTTCTCCCTTTCACAATCAAATAAAAAGAAGTGTCAATGTCAGTAAAATAGGTACATGCAAATGAGCTGGAAAAAGTAGCTGCATATATGGAGCAGTAGAGACCGAAGTGCAGGCACCAAAAGCATATATCGGGCAGATGTGTATGCAGGCATAGGATGTGAGAAGCTAATTTTTGTAGGGGCCTCAAATTTGGAGAGAGTGTGTGTGTGTCTATATATATATCCAAATTGCAATATATATATAAATATATTTTTTTTGTATTGTTTAATGTAATGGGCAGACCGAAATTCAGATATCGTATCATATATATAGCAGCATACATATGTGTTTCTTCCTTTTCTTTCTTTCTCTATCTACTTTTATTTTTATTCTTATTTAAGATGAAATAACTTTTGTCCAGTCTCAGATCACGAGCACCCACATTCTACTTCTGTCCTTTAAATCAATGGTTTTGGTTCTGTTTTTCAAATTTTGTTTCGCCGGCGCCTGTGAATAATCACGTGACCTGACAATTATTGATGGACCAACTATCTGCTCCCACCCAGGCTTTTTTGGTTCTTGATTTCTTATTTCACCGATTCACCTCAAATTGATTAATATATCACTTGTTTCAATTTCAAGTTTTGTAAGTTTGAAATTACGCAGTTAGATATAGCAAAATAAAACCCTCACAACAATTTGACAGGCTACTCATATATTTTATAGTCTCGAATAATTTGGGCCAACGTTGACTCGATCTTTGGTATAATTTGTATTAGAGATCGTTGAGATTGTGGTATTTATGATTTTTGATATTTCAATATTACGTGAATAGTAACAATCAAAGTTTGTTATATAATTCAATTTTTTTAATTATAAATTTAAAATCATGTATAAAAAATAAATGATACTATATTATTAATTGTATGTAAAATGTTAAGTCTAAAAAGTGGAGAATGTTATTATCATGTTATATTTAATAGTATTTAATTATTTAAATTAAATAATAGTAAAATTAAAGAGAGGAGTACGCGTGAATATGACAGTACAAGATAGAAGTTAGTTATAAAAAGTTATCGCGCACAAGTATTGAAAACTTGAGACTTGACACAAACGGGTGAACATTCTAAATCCCAAATCCAATATTATTATTTCTTTTAGACCAAACAAAGCCTCAAATAATTACAATAAATGTTTTCATGGTCTAATTAGGGTACGTATTTTGCGGGCCAAAAGAAAATCAGCCGGTCAGTTTAGGATTTGTTAAGATTGTGAATCCTAGTATTTAGAATTATGTAAATAGTAAGAATCATTATTTATTGTAAGATTCGGAATATTTTACTCTTTACTGTAAATGTCAAATCATATTTGAAAACTAGATTATGATGCATTATTATATTATTTTAATGTCATATCATATATGAAAAGTGAATGATGTATGTGATTAAACCGGTCATCACACCGGTTTGGTTTTCATGTTAAAATCGGCGTGCATGAAAACCGGAACAAAACAAGTCAAACCGGTCATGAATCGGTTAGACCGGTGAACCTGTACCGGTTCAACTTCATTTTTTTTTATATTTTTTTAAATCGTTTTCTTATTTTTATATTAATTAAAAACTGACGGGGTCTTATTTTTTTATTTGGAGTACAAATAAATAAAGATTATGATGGTTGATTTTATTCATTTTGAAGTTGTTGGACTTGAAGTGGTGATATTAGACTTGAACTACTTTATTTGATTTCTCTTTATTGTAAGTAATTCAACTACATTTTTCTATATTGTATTGTGGTTGATGAACCCATATTTACTCATATAGACTATTTGAACTGAAATTTAGGAAATTATATAATCATGTTTTTTAGTAAATTAGTTTAATTTATTTATTTATAACATATTTAATAGTGGTATATATATAAATTAAAACTGGTCCGACCACGGTTGGACCTGTGAACCGCTGAACCTATAACTTTAACGGTTCGATGACCGGACCGATTTTCAGAACAATGGAAAAAAGTTATTGGTTGAGTAATGAAATTATAAGTCCTGTAAAAATGGAGATAGAAATTCGAAATCTCAATCCTGAATCGAGAGATCTAGACCAAACATGGTCTAGATGTTGCACTACAAATAAATATGTTATTGCCAACAGGTTATATCGAGAGACTCAACCCCTTGGTAAATAACGATGGATGGTATTACCAACAAATTTACTCAGGGATGCAGTAGGTACTGCTACAATCGAGCTAACAGCTCGACCATTTGTGTGTTCATTCGCGCCTAAAATTTCTGCTACTGCACACGTAATAGCTCAGACTGATTGTACCTGTCTTCCATTGCTTGCGGAGCTCATCTCATGGCCTCTAACTCTTCCCTTTGCGTCTGGAGCTCCCTCTCTTGTGTCCAGTCATGCTAGAAAGAGGAAGAACCGCTACCTCTAAAACCCTTCATAGAAGTCACCAACTTCCCAAAGTAGTCGATTCCGTAATGTCGATCCTTACTCAACTCAACAACGTCGAGATAAATAAGGACAGAGTCAACCTCGTTATCTGGATCATGTGAAGAAAAACGTGCTTCATCCAGACGTCGCTGGTACTCCCCCTGAAATACAAGTCGTTAATTGTATATGTAAATCAAGAAATAAGTTAAGTTATAACTATTTAAAGTTAAGTCATAACTATTTAACAAAAAAAGATAGTTACATTAGAATTACTAGATCTCGTATCGACCTACGTGCCATCGCCCTTCTTGTGCATACGTACAAAAACCTGGTACGCAGTGGCCGACTCACCCATTTTCCGCTCCTCTATCCAAATGAAACTATCTAATAATTAACATTAAATAAACAAATAAATAATGTATTATGATCTAAAGTTACTTACAATATCATAAGAATAATCGATCGTTAGATTTAAACCCCCTGTGTGATTCGACATCTCAGTACCCGTATTAGCGGGCTCGTTTCTCCTATTGGCTCTGCATTGGTTAGACAACTTCTTGTTGTCGGGCTTATCTCACTCTACATTTCATGCCCTAGTTGAGGTGCATGATAGATAGATTTATATCATTAATCATTTATAATAATAAAATTTTATAATTTAATACAAATATATAAGAAAATCATTTACCTCAAAATGCCCTCGTCAACGATCCTCGATGGATGTCCAGTCTTATCACGAGTCTGCTTATACTCGTTGAGTCGCTTCCCATACTTGTCCCCCATCATGTGAAAAAATGTCATCTATACAACTCGTGGACTATATAACTCCGTGTTCTAATAACAAAGTTCCTACAAAATAAAATAATTATAATTCAATTGATTGATTATATGATTTTCTTATGCAGTTATATTTTTAAAATAATTTTTACTATTTTTTTTTAATTTAATGGGATTGAGGGGATGATTTCTCCATTGAAAAAACCCGAGGAGACAACTTTGCCCTTGGGTTTTTCCAAGGGAAAACCTCCCCTTGGTTTTGTTAAATGAAAAAAAAAATGTATTTACCGACCAATTACTATTTACGTGGCTCTAAAACAACAAAACCCACCTCGTGAAACATTCACAAAAATAACGACGCTTCATTAATTTACGTTTCCAATAGAATAAGTCGATCGCTCATATCGTGGATATTATTGATCGAATTAAACGATAAGTGTTAATACGTACATGTTCGATGGTATTTTTCTAGTAAAACCTAGGTTAAATTATTTTACGTACTTAAAATGATATGATATTGTTTATTTTTAAGCAAATATATATTTTTTAATAATTCTTACTATTTTCTTAAATTTAATGGGACCGAACCTGAGGGGACAACTTTGCTTCGAATTTTTACAAGGGGGAAAACCTCCACTCGGTTTTTCTAAATAAAAAATAGAAAAAATGTTATTTATTGATCTATTACCATTTCTCGTGGTTCTAAAACAACGAAGCCCACCTCGTGGTACCTTCACAAAAATAACGACGCTTCGTTATTTACGTTTCCATTGGAATAAGTCGATCGCTCGTATCACGAATACTATTAATTAAATTGCACAATACATGTGAATACGTACATATTGGGTGATATTTTTCTAGTAAAACCCAGGTTAAAATCAACTTACGTGCCTAAAATAATATGATATGATTTATTTTTACTCAATTATATTTTTTAAATAATCTTTACTATTTTTTTAGTTTAATGGGACCGAACCCGAGGGGACAACTTTTCCAGTCAAAAATTTTCAAGGAGACCCCCCCCCCCCCCCCCGGTTTGTTAAATATAAATATTGAAAAAAAAAGAAAAAAAAAACGTATTTATCGATCAATTATTATTTCTTGTACTTCTAAAATAACGAAACTCACCTCGTGATACCTTCACAAAAATAACGACGCTTCATTATTTACGTTTTCAATGGAATAAGTCGATCGCTTGTATCATAGATACTATTGGTCGAATTACACGACACGTGTCAATACGTACATGCTCAGTGATATTTTTCAAGTAAAATCCAAGTTAGAATCATCTTACATGCCTAAAATGATATGATATGGTTTTTTTTACTCAATTATATTTTTTAAATAATTTTTACTACTTTTTTTAAAGGGACCGAGGGGTTAAAACGTAGAACTCGTCCATTAACTTTTTGGACTTGTCAAAAATGGTCAACTAAATACAAGGGTGGCAAGTTTAGTCAATCAACTAAATCTTTGTCACCCATGACCCACACATGACACATAAAATTGCACGCGACACACACATTACCCAAAATTGGACTAAATATGGAACAAAAATGTAATTGGTAGATTAAATTTACCACCTTCTGAATTTCGATCGGCGGTGTCTTTGTCAAAATTCCCAAAATCGGACTAATAAAATTTAATTGATGGACTAAATTTGCCACCCTTATATTTAGTGGACCATTTTTACGAATTCGAAAAAACTAATGGATGAATTCTAAATTTTAGTCGGGACCGAGGGAATGATTTTCCCCTCAAAAAACCTGAGGAGACAACTTTGCCCTCTGATTTTTCCGAGGGGAAATACCTCCCCTCGGTTTTGCTAAATAAAAAAATGGTAAAAAATTTATTTATCGATCAGAATATTTCTCGCGATTCTAAACAACGAAGACCACCTCGTAGTACCTTCACAAAAATAACGACGCTTCATTATATATGTTTCCAATGGAATAAGTCGATCGCTCGTATCGTGAATACTATTGATCGAATTACACGACACATGTCAATATGTACATGCTCGGTGATATTTTTATATTAAACCCCAGGTTAAAATCATATTACGAACATAAAATGATATGATATTGTTTATTTTTAAGTAAGTTTTACTTCTTTTTTTTTTAAATTTAATGGGATCGAGGGGATGATATTAGTTTTTACCGAGGGCAAATAATGCTCTCGGGATTTTTCGAGGGGAATATGCACTCGGTATATATGCCCTCGAAAAATCCTCCGGTACTGCTTTTGGTAATAATGGTGGCCAATATTGACGCCGTGTATTCGAAAGATTTACAAGGTAAATTATCGAAAGTATATCCCTACGGTAGTGCTTTCAGTAAAAATTTTCCTTGGTATCGCCATCAGTATTATCAATGGCAATTTATCCATAGGTAATTCCCTCGATATTTTACTCTTTTTGTTGTTGTTGTTGTGTGTGATAATTGAGAGATATAATGATGAAAATTGTATATTGAGTAGATAATAAAAAATGAACGTTGTTTAATGAGACGCAACATTTATAAAAATTGTATATTCAATATATAAAAAAATGACAATGTTATTTAATGAAATGCAACATTCATAAAACATATATCAAAAAAATTATATCGATAAAAATAATTCATTATAGTGCTCTACATATTCGTAATATTTTCATCCTCGCTAATGACTATTTTCAATCAATTGGTAAGTACTTCAACCCTCTATGTTATTATAAAAATAAATTGTTCTTATTTTTAATATATATAAATTAAAAAACACTGTGACCGGCCATGTTTATTTTTGAAGAATGACGATCAAATATAGTTTTGTTTGTCTGAAGACAGAGCTTGTATAGTGGTTTAGTTTAGGTTTTTTCTTACAATCACAATTTTGTTTGTAATAATGGTTGGCTACTGTTGAAGGAAAAATACAATTAGTGTGCCTTCGTCAATAAATAACTGATGAAGGATAGTTTAGGTATTTGTTATCTTTATGTATTATGGAAACATGTACTTTGATACCCTATATAAATGGAGTCTTTGCTGAATAAGAGAACCCTAATTTCTATCGCCTCTTTCGTCTCTCTTTTATGTCTTCTCCTTATGATTTTACATGTTATCAGCACGAAACTCTAACCTATTGAGAATGATCGAGAATAAGCCTCCATACCCTATATACACTCCATACCTTATACACAATTTTCGTGGGTCAAGTTTCTAACTACATTATATGTTTGAAAAATCGGTTTCTCGAGTTTCAACCGTTGGATCACTCTCAAAATTTACAGAAACTTCAGAACCTCTCGAATTACATTCTGAACGGTGGAGATTGTGTTCGGAGTTACGGGGAAATATATATAAAATTTCGAATAGAGCAGATTTTATTTTCATAAATTTCTGTGTAGTGATTTTAAAAATACGATTGCGCACAATTGAACCTTTGGATCAAGCCAAATTTCGGATATGTTGTTCCAAACATATACAGGTTTAATATGGATGGTAGAGATTCGAATATGAAGTCTTAAGAATCATATAATGAATTTTGAACAGAGCTGATCCTGTTTCTCAAAACTGTCTACACAACTTATTTTAGAAATTCAATTACGCACAATCTAACCGTTGGATGAAGCTGATTTTGTTTATGTTATTCAGAACACGTATAGGATGAATTGGAACGGTGGAGATCAGGTTTGAAGGTTATCTGTCATCAGAAATCAGACAAGCCTATTGAAAAACAAATTTAGGAAAAAATCATGACTTTCCTTCAAGGTAATTCGAATTACTCTATTATTTATTATTTATTAAATGCAGCTAATAAATATTTGGCAATATGAATATATGTCATGGTATGTATTGTTGTGCAAAGCATGTATGTGCCACGTATGATTATATGCATGTGATGTATTGACAAATATAAAACTTTTCAATACTTTAATAATATTCATAGAGTACATAATATATTAGTATTCATGCTCTTATATGATTTCTAATTTAGAAATCATAAATAAAGCTATTTACATGATTAGATGAGAGATTGATCATGATTTTACCAATATTTTTAGTTCATAATGAATTTCGATGAATTGATTGATTTCATATATGTTGATCATGAATTTCGATGAATTGATAGATTCATGTTTGTTGATCATTTCGATGAATTGATAGACTCGTGTATGTTGTAATTCTATTCAAGCTAATTTATAAGCAACTTTCAATATGTATCATTGATTGTACATTTGTATATTTTCATGATAATGAAAGTTCATGAACGATACAAAATTGTATAAATAAGTCTTGTGATAAAGTATATTCACATGATATCAAAGAAAGATTATTACATACTTCAAATTCATTATCTAAAGAAATTGATTAAACTAACTCAATCTAAATAAAAATTAATATACTCAAAAGAAATTGAGTACTACCATCATTGGTTTGATGTGGAAACTAAAAGAACTATAATTCCACATTAATATCATCCAAACCTCTAATTGACAAAGAATCGTCAAACTTAGTCAAAGTCAATTCTCTAATGAACTTGAGAATTCGTTGACCCCAAATCTTATATGGGAAGTATATGTAGTTTCAAAATCTCAATAAACTTTGGGATGTACTCTAAATGAAAATTTTAAGAATTTTATGAAACACTACCTCCAAGCATAAGAATTTAGTGAAAAGAAATTTGTTTGCTAGCTAAAAGGGTCAATGACTTTGATATGATGTGACTAAAAACATGTCTTACCATATGTGAAAAAGAAAGTCACTTTAAATGACAATAAGTATTGAGAGATACGATCTCACTCTATTTTTTTCCCACTTATGAATTATAAAAATAAGTCATTGAGAGACATTACATTATTTTTCATAATACCAATGTTAGACCACCGGATAAAGGAACTTTTTGAAACTAACTAGGATTGATATAAATAGTGGAAATAACCTCAAAGTAAAGGGGAAGAGACATGTTGATCTCCGTGGAAGAATGAACCACAAGGTAAGATATGTAAGAGTTCATCATATTTATTGGTCATGGAACCTTTCTTAGTCAATGGATATCCTCTATTTTGAACAAAGTATGATCAATCATTCATATTAGACTATTGTGTTTGGTCTTAAAGTTTATTTTGAGTTAGATTTATGTGATGTGGCCTGATTTAATTATTTTTGGCTTATTGGTAAAATTTGGATTTCATTCTAAAGCATTGAATGTAATTGAGTTTATTTACCACACATTCACATACAAGGCTCATGATCAAATTATTAGATATAATGTAAGATATCTAGTAAATAATATAATATATTATAATGACAAGTATTTCATTTAAATATCTCTGAAGAATGTGAGGATTTTTCGATGAATAGACAATTACTCACTTAATTGATATTTATATGTGACAATGTCTTGATGCCTAGTGGCACATTGATTAAAGTCATAAAAGCTCATTATGGACCAAGAGCGAACGAACCTTGTTCAGTTTGATGATATTCATGTTGATGATTATCATTAAGAAGTACATTATGAGAATGGAACTATACTTTTAATTTATGTAGAAGAAAGCACGTTTTAGAGTCAATCTAGTAATTTTACTTTACTACTTTTTGATTATTCAATCATAATATAAGACCAACAAAGAACTTTTGAACACTGACTCATTCAAGTTTTGATACGATTGGTATGGATCCTTTGGTCTTCGTGATATAATGGTCCATATTATAAGAAATTAACATGGACATCTTTTATTTTGAGTGAACACAAAATGAGATAGAAATTTGATGCACAGTATAGTGTTGAACTAATGTTGTCAATTATAGCTAGTACATTCTAAAGTACTCGAAGCACTACATACATTCATATCTCAAAGATACATCACTCATTTTTTCAAAACTTGTTCATTAGCAAAATTGTATGACTGAGACCTGCATTTGCTAAAGATACAAAGTATAATATTTCATTCTTATAATTGATAATTGGTGATACATGTGGACATGACCATTCACAATGCGGACCATTCAAGTATTTTTTTGGTCGATGCTTCGGCCCGTATTTTCCATAAAAATATTGCATTTGCAAAACTTCTAGCACATTTAATATAATTGAGGACTCACCACCCTTATAAAGCACCAAAAATCATAATGCTAGAGGGTTTACATCAAAAGTACTTGATATCTATTGCGTATTAATAAAGATCGATGTACTGGATCTTGTACCCTAATGTGCATATATAATAAGGTCTCAAAGAAGACACCATCAAAAGGAATAAGATGGTGACTAAGACAATATTTATGCGCACTCATTTGTCTTTGCACAGGGTTATGCAATATTGCACACAACTCTTATTTATTCGTTTATGAACCCCTGCTAACCAAATATTTTGCGTACCAGTTGGTAACTGGATATAAGCCTGATAATTCATATCTACGCATATTTGATTAAGCAGTTTATGTGCCTATTGCGCCCCCACATCGCATTCTATGGGTTTTCAAAGACGATTAAGTATTTATATTGGATATGAATCTCCAGAAATCATCCGCTATTTGAAACCTTTGACAGAAGATCTCTTTATCGCTAAATTAGTGAACTTGTCACTCTAATGAGATAGTCTTCCCGTCGTTAGGGGGAGATAAGAAAAAGTATTTTCTAATGGAACGACAGGAATAGTTTCATACTATGTCTCATTATGATCCCCGCATTTCACAATGTAACGTGAAAGAAAAGTAAAGTGAACAATTTATCTTCAAAGTATAGAAGACTCAATTTTCAAAGTGACGAGATCATATATATACAAGTTGCAAATGTGTCTGCAAGGTTAAAAGTCCCTGTAAAGGGCACTATGTCGCAAATTAAGACATTGCAACCATACTTAGTGGATGTGTGGTTGAGGTCGTGAATCCCAAAAGGAACAGGGGGAGGTCACTTGGTTCGATCAATACTCGCCAAAGGAATAAGAGGGCATGTATGGCACAACTTCAATTGATCATCAATGAAGATAATAACTCTCATGAGATTATCTCTGATTATACTTATGTCCATGAATCATTACTGGAGGACGCTCCGAAGTTAAATATGATTTCAGAGAATAAAGAAATCTCAATGTACAATGAGAGTTTATAAAGAAATCTCAATGTACACATTGATGATATATACATTGTTGCTCAAAGAATCATAGAGCACAATAGTATCGAACACGCTCTATTGAAATATCAATGTAGAGCAAATTGACCTAAATGTAAATAATTAATCTAGGTAGAAATAAATTCACTGACAACAAGGTAGGTATTTGGTTTGGTAGTGCTAACATCACCAAGTGTAAAGCCTGTAGGACATAAAAAAAGTTTTATCAGAAAGCGTAATGAGAAAAATAAAGCCATGAGATGAAAATCTATACTTGAAGGACAAAGTTTCTCAAAACGCGATATGTACTCCCCCATAATAAATGTTATAATTCCAAAGAACTGAGAATGCAACTTATACCTGTGGCTACATCATATCTCTATGGGGATCATAATTTAGAGATATATACGAAAGTGCTTGCTGGCCTTTCATTGCCAAGGCAAGTGACTCTAAGCCACGGAGTGCATTTGCAATAAACTCAAAACACTCACTTTATGGATTGAAACAATTCAGAAGGATGTGGTATAACTGTTTAAGTGACTACTTGATTGGGAAAAAAATAATCTATGCCCTTGCGTATTTATAAAGAAAATAAGTTTCAAATTTTCGATTATAATTGTATATGTCGATGAAAGGAACATAGCATCCACTCTTAATGAAATAAGAGATATCGCTAGTTATTTGAAATTCTTAATTTGAGATAATGCATCATGGGAAAACTCGGTCATGTTAAGGCATTAAACTAAAATCGAGTTTGTGGAATACTAAATTCTACAGTTTGCATATGTCCAAAAGATGATCAGGCAATTAAATATGGATAAGTGCAATATGTTAGCACTCCTATGATTGGTCAAAGTGAAGATATAAGCAAATATCAATTTCGTTAATGGAATGACGAAGAACTGTTGGGAGCTGAAATTCTCTACCTTCGTACAATATGCGCATTATTGTACCATTACTAATACACTTGACCAAATATTACTTTCTCAAAATTGTTATCTTGATTTAACTCAAGAAAGCTCAATGTCACTGGAATGGAAATGTAATTTGATACCTAAAAGAAACCATTGACGCGATTTTATTTTTCCCATTCATAAATATAATTGGGACTGCAGATGGTCTTGTAATCCCTATAGAAAATGTTGAGTTTACTTCCTATTATGAAACATCAAATAGTATCGTTAATGTTGGTTACTCATTCGTCCATGTAAAGAGATCATTATCATACATGTAGTAGTTTGTGAGTATCTACGATAAATGTTATGATCATTCATATATCTGATGATAGTGGCTTGAACTCTATCACTAAAGAAAATGTGATAATACGAGTAATATCACTACAACTATTCTAAAACCAATAATTATGCACTTTCTCAAGAATCAAGTAAATTGAGGAAGTGGAGACTTTCAAAGTTCTCTTGATAGATGTACATATCAGAGAGAGGTGTACACTTTAAGGGGAGTCTCAACATAGGTGTGTTGTACTCTTTTTCCTTAGACCAAGTTTTATTTTTCCCATTGGGTTTTGTTACTTGGCAAGGTTTTAACGAGGCAACAATGAAACACCATTTCACCCTTTGACTTGGCACAAGGGGGAGTGTTGAAGGAAAAACACAATTAGTGTGCCTTCGTCAATAAGTAACTGATGAAGGATAGTTTAGGTATTTGTTATCTTTATGTATTATGGAAACATGTACTTTGATACCCTATATAAAGGGAGTTTTTGATGAATAAGAGAACTCTAATTTCTATCGTCTTTTTCGTCTCTTTTTTATGTCTTCTCCCTATACTTTTACAGCTACCAATTTCTTTTTTTTTTTTTTTTTTAAATCAACATACCGTCAAAATCAAACACAACGTAGTTGGGGTTTGAAAGTCTGGATTGGAATTAAGTATTTCAGTTTTTCTATTTTAAGAAATAAATTAATCATTAAAAAACACAATAACCAATCATTATATGAGCCGTATTTTTTCGTATTCTATTTTTAAAATTTGAAGTTGAATTATACTTTTGTTTTGGGCCACATAGTTTGTATGGTGATTTTAATTCAGCTTTTTTCTTTCTTAGCACAATTATGTTTGTGATAATGGCTAATTATTGTATTTTTAAACAATTAAAAAATTTCAACATATTGACAACTCAAAACAAAGTAGTTGGGGATTAATATGTGTGAAACTAACATTTGGTATTTGATTTTTATGTTTTAAAAAATAAATCATTATATATAATATATATATATATATATATATATATATATATTATATATAATATATATATATATATATAATTTAAAACAATAAATCAGTTATTATCATACTTTTTTTTTTAATTTCATTTTTGAAAATTGAAGTTGAAGTTTTTTTTTTCTTTTGTTTTTCTAAGTATCATAGATTATATTTTAATTTGGGTTTTTTTTTCTAAATAAGTATATTTAGTGTGATAATGGTTGGTTATTATATTTATTAAATAAGAAAAACTACAACATATTGGCAATCAAATAAGGTAATTAGGGGTTGATGTGTGCAAACATCTGGTATTTTAGTTTTTTCTTTTCTTTTTGAAAATCATTATCAATCTTGATTTGTAGATTTACTTATTTATTTTTTAAATGTACACCGATGTTTTAAGAAACATGTAGTTAGTGTAAATGGAAATTCCATACCGATAGTTGTTAGAAAATTAGTTTTGTTGAAACTAATGATGGCTAAATATTCAATTAATATAAAATTAAATATTATAATATTATTGTACGTATTGAGTAGATAATCGTAGTGTATTTATTTTCTTAAAATTGATTTTCACCGAGTGGGAAATAAATTGTATAAGTTAGATATTTGAAAAGGGGAATGAGTATAAAATCTCATATTGAAAATGTAAGAAAAATTCATACACGTTATACGTTAAGAGAAAGTTTAATTGAGGATCATGTGATTAAACCCATGCTTAGTTGGTTTTAACTTTGGGCATGGGTCTTGGCCTTAGCCTTAGATTTTGGAAATTGACTTGGGACTTGAGACTCTTTAGGTCTTGTGCTATATGAGATTGGTTTTGAACCAATTTAATTTTATTTTTGGATTCTCTAAAGGAGAATAAGCTCGACCCATTAAGATGCTCAAACTTTTTAGTCAAGTGAAAATGGGTTCGACCATTATCTTTAGTCCAACAAGGTTGTGACTTTTCAACTTTATCAGCAGCATTTGAGGAGTTTCAAATCTGAGATAATGGAGGTAGTGGTTGTAGTGGGGAATTAAAGCAACCAATTGTAGCTGTTCCATCCTTTCAAATTCTCAATTCAGTTTTATTTTTGGACTATGCAAAGGAGAATGGGCTTGACCCATTAAGATGCCCAAGCCTTTTATTCAAATGAAGATGGGTTGGACCATTCACTAAAAAAAAATCCGGAGTTACTGACGGCCTTAAGGTCGTCAGCATTACTGGCGGATTTCCTGGCAAATAACGTTCCTGAAGGACTTACTAACGGCCTAGACCGTCAGCAACCCCTCAGGGAAAGAGCGGTAATTTATCCCGCTTAATTATCCTGATGGCCTTGCCCGTCAGCGTATTTCCTAACGGCCTTACCCGTCAGGATATAACTTTTTTATTTTTTAAAAAACATGAATATATATACTGACGGCCTTCCCCACCTCATTCTGTCAAAATAACTTAACAAATAAAAACTCCGCCTCCCCCTCCTTCCTTCGCCGCCTGCCGTCCTTCCGCCGCCCAGGTGTTGCCGTCCGTCGCATTCCACCGCCTCTGCGTCCCTCCCCGCCCAACCGCGCCCTCTGCCGTCACTCCTCCGCCCAGCCGCCGCCCTCTGCCATCCCTCCGTCGTCCGCCGCCGCCTCCACATGTAATTTATTATTATTATTATTATCTTAATTATTATGAATTATTGTTAATATTTTATAATTAGGGTTTGATTTATTATATATATATGTTTGATGTTTGATGTTTGTTAATGGAGTTAGTTTTGATTTGTGTTTAATTATGTTTGATTAGGTTTGAATTAGGGTTTGGATTTTTTATTT
This sequence comes from Phtheirospermum japonicum, assembly GCA_014905375.1. Taxonomy (NCBI): domain Eukaryota; kingdom Viridiplantae; phylum Streptophyta; class Magnoliopsida; order Lamiales; family Orobanchaceae; genus Phtheirospermum; species Phtheirospermum japonicum. The sequence goes on from BMAC01000465.1 coordinate 956,022, forward strand.
TAATTTTAGTTTTTAATTTGTTAGTATGAGTGTATATTTTAATTTTAATTTGTTAGTATGAATGTAGGTGTATTTTTTAATTTTAATTTAAGTTCTTATTTTAAATTAAAAAATATATATCCAATTTTTAATGTAATATAAATAAAAATTACTAATTAAAATTCTGTCATTATTTTTAGTTTTAATTAAAAAATCTATTTTATAATGATTTCATCATTTTTTTAAATAAAAATCTATTTTTTTTTGTTAAATCAAATTTGGGATTTAAATAATTTTAATATAAATAAGAGTTAATTTATCATTCTGTTTATATTTTAATTTGAAAATAGATTTATAGTTTTTAAAATAATTTTAAATTAAATAAAGATTTATTTAAAATTCTGTTTTTATTTTCTAGTTACATATTAGGTTTCAAGTAGAGTTTAGTTTTGAAATGAAGTTTTGACTTCAAATTAGGGGTCTAATCGTAAATAGTTTGAAAATTAGGGTTAAATGGGTAGATTAGGGCTCTTACACTTTCAAGCGAGTTCGGGTCACCTTGCCCTGATGCTAATGCTACCTTTAAAATATTTGGAAACACATGTAGATCAACAATTGATGTTTGATACTTTGACACTAAATTAGAAGAAAACAGAAGTAAATGATCTAAATTAATATATATATATATATATATAGAAAAAGTTTCTTGTCAAATTTAATTGCCATTTTAGGAAATGCGTGATCGATTTCTATTCAAATTTGTTTATTAATTATTGTGTTAAGTTGTGTCCAATTATAACGTTTGATCTGTAATTAATTATATTGTGATATATATATGCACCCATTATATTGTATATATATTGTTCATGCATGGGAGGCCGTGGTGATCGGTCGGGATTTTAATAAAAATTGTATATTTTACATGCATGGGAGGTCGTGGTGATCGGCCGGGGTTTAATTTTGTTTATATATATTATTGTCATTGGTGTTGTTAGTTGTATACCGTCAGATGTTAACGTGGGTTACGACGCCGACTGGGAGGTGTTGTCCCTCCAATAGCGGGTTTTCAAATTTTTTTAAAAAAACGTGATAGGGTGTCATGTGATTTTATTTAAATTTTCAAAATATTTTTCAAAAATGTGACGGTGGTAATTGCTTATTTGGAACCTTGGCGAAGTGACGCGATTCATATTGTTGTAGAGAATCAATTATATATAGATCACTCGTTTGAGAATTAATATCAAATAGAGAATTTTGAAACTAAGTTTTGAATTATTCCAATATTCCTTAGACCCGTTTGAGATTTAGCATCAAATATATAGTTTGATACTAAATTTCAAATTGTCCCATTTTTGGACAGTTTGAGAATGTGACTTGCAGTATGGTTATCTTATGTGTTTTTTTTTTTAGTTTTGAAATTTCGGTTTCTGCATCTCTCTAATTGTTCTCAGGTGCACTGAAATATACGTGTACTACGAGAACTGAGGGGAGATGCTGCCAAAATTTTGAATCTAACAAAAATGCATATTTTAAGATAATACATACTACTAAATGTCACGTTCTTGAATGCGATAGAAGCCTTACCATTTATAACTCGAAGTACTCATTCTTCTCGTAATGCTACCGAAATTTTACCTCGTTCTTTTCCTCCCATTGATTCTAGAATCACGAATAACACTAAAAAATCTTAGGATGGCTTCTGATCGTAGTTGGATGTACAAACGAAATATTGCCGAATTTTTAAATCCGGCGTTCGTGATCAGTGTAGATAGTTTCGTACAATTTGCACTCACGCATGATTCTGCAGAGAGGGGCGGTGATAAACTAAAATGCCCTTGCCCACGAATTAAGTGTAGGAACTGTAGTTATCGATCTATCGATGAGATAAAATGTCACCTCGGTACCAAATGGTTCATTGCTGATTACTACGTTTGGACTCATCACGGGGAAACAAACCTCGTCTCATCGCCTGCTGATATTGAGTTCGAGGGATCATCATCAAATGCGTACATCGATATGGTGCAAGATGCTTCTAGTCCCGATTTCTATATAAATGATATTGAGTTAGAGGAATCACCTAATCCTGAGGCGAAGAATATTTTTCGATATTCTGCAAGCTACAAAAAAACCTATGTATCCCGGTTGTGAGAAACACAATCAGTTGTCTTTAGTTGCCCGTCTTATGAATTTGAAATCGGAGCATGGCATTTCTCAGAAATGTTATGATCAATTTATTGATTTAATCAAAGAGATCTTGCCAGAAGACAACAATGTTGCAGATAATTTCTATGAAAGTAAGAAGTTGTTGAGAGGTATGGGGTTACCGGTAGGGAAGATAGATTGCTGCGTGAAAAACTTCATGATTTATTGGAAGGATAATTTGAAGCTGTATAAGTGCAAGTTTTATGATCATCCTCAATGTTGTCTGGTTGGAGTACGGCCGGTCGAATGGCTTATCCGTATTGTATGGAGCGTTCAGACGCTTTTACCCTGCAAAAGAGCATGAAGAAATCATGGTTTGATAACCATCGTAAATTTGTAGAATGTGATCATCGACTTCGTAAAGATAAAAAACTTTTTTTAGGAAAAATAGAAAGGTTGAAACTTTGCCGCCGCACGTCCGTTTTGGAACAAAAATTTTGGCCGAAATTGAAAGGCTGGGAATTCTGAAAGTAACCGATGAAAATGCAGAACGGGTAAACGGACTAATAGCAAAGAATAGTGGTTGGAGAAAAAGAAGTATTTTTTGGGATTTGCCTTACTGGAGCACTGAATTGATTCGTCATAATTTAGACGTTATGCACATTGAGAAAATTATTTTTGATAATGTGTTAAACACGGCGATGAATGTCAAAGGGAAGACAAAAGACACTTCAGAATCAAGAGATGAGTTAGCAGAATGCTATCACCATCCCGAACTTCATGCAGACACATCAGGAAAGTATCCCAAAGCATCGTACACGCTCGATAAGCCGTCGAAAGTCGCATTATGTGAATGGTTAAAGGCTCTTAAATTTCCAGATGGGTACGCGTCAAATCTAGGTCGTTGTGTTGATATGAAAGGATTGAGATTGTACGGGATGAAAACCCATGACTTTCACGTGTTTATGCAGCGATTGATCCCAATTGCATTTCGAGAACTGCTTCCTCATCCCGTGTGGAAGGCACTAACAGAGCTAAGTTTGTTTTTCAAAGATCTGAGTGCAAGAGTTATTGGAATTGCTGATATGAGTCGTTTAGAGCGTGACATTTCCCTAATACTATGTCAACTTGAGATGATATTTCCACCAAGTTTCCTCGATTTATGGAACATTTGCCCATCCACTTACCGTACGAAGAGAGAATTGCTGGTCCAGTGCAATATAGGTGGATGTATCCTTTCGAGAGGTATCTGCGCAAGTTGGAAAATAACATAAGGAGTAAAGCGTGTGTTGAAGGCTCGATAGCAAACGCATATCTAGTTGAAGAGGCGTCGAATTTAGTTTCGTACTACTTCGACGATAATGTCTCCTCAAAAAAGACAAACTTAAATCGTAGTGAAGAATTTCAAAATGATGAAGACGATCCAGACGTTTTATCTATTTTCAAAAATAATGGTGAAGCTTTCTCATACGCAAGGAAGAGATTCTTGTCGGATGAAGAATTGGCTGAGGCTCGAAGATATGTGTTACTAAATTGTGCTGAACTCCAACAATTTATCAGGTTAACGATTAAAGCTCGTTGTAATTGTAATTATCGAAATCTATTAATTAAATATTATAACAATTCTCTATTTTAAACATAAATGTGAAGTTTGTTCGAAAATGGTGTTTGAACGTCACCAACCAAACATTACAGTTGAGGCACTGAATAGAAAATTAGAGGCTGAATTTTCTGTTTGGTTTGAGAACTACGTGAGTCTTAATTATCTTTAATATTATGTGGCAATTAATATATATTATAATATTTTAAAATTTAAAGTTATTATAGGCACGAGATCCTTTGAACAATGTAAATGACGATTATATAAGGTCCATTGCGTATGGTCCATCACGTGTTGTGAATGCATTCAACGGTTGTAAGATAAATGAATATAGATTTCACACGCTTGCGTATGATTCTGAACGATCAACGCCGAGCACAGGAGTTTTATAAGAGGAACAAATTATGGGCCAGATTATATAGATTATTATGGTCGTCTTCTAGAAGTGTTTAAATTGGAGTATCACGGGCTTCAGACGACCGGAAGCTCGCTCTTGTTCAAATGTGAGTGGTTTGATCCAACTCCAACCGGCACGAAGATTCACCCTCAATATAAGCTCATTGATATCAATTAAAAATTTAGATTCACTCGATACGAGCCATTCATACTCGCCTCCCAAGCGACTCAAGTGCACTAAAGTTCATATCCGAGCTTGAAGCGAGACAAACTAGATTGGTGGGTAACTTATAAAATTAAAGCTCGATCAACGGTGGATTATATCGAGCCTTGCGTGCCTGAACAACAGTCATTCTAAGAAGATGTTGTAGAAACATTTCCTGCAATACAATTGGAGGATGTCGACTTCCAATTAAACGACCCTCTCAATCACGAAAACGTCGAGTCGGTCGAAGATCGTGATTTAGAAGAGTCAGAAAGCGAAGAACTAGTATTAAATTAAGAAGACGAAGAAAGCTACAAAGATGAGTCTGAAAGTTAGGGTTGAGGTTCGAAAATTTTATGAGTGTTAATGATAATCTGAACAATCATATATATATATATATATATATATATATAATTAATTTACTTTATTTATTAATAAAATTGTGTTGTATGTTTGATGCCTGGCAGGGGTCCGCATAATCGTCGGACTTCTCTCGCCTCGTCGTCCTTGGGACCCCACGAGGATGACAATGATGCCGTCGACTTATCTATTGGTGATACTGTTCCACCTACCCTGTCTGATGAGGCGGGGAGCACACCTGGTACAGAGGTCAGGAATATAGGGATCGAGGTATTCGTGCTCGAAAGTAGGTAAGTAACATTTTAATTAATTTTTTTATGTGTTCAATATATAATTTAATTATTTTACATATATTGAAATGAATTTATTAATTTTTAGGTTACGAAGTCCGTCGAAAGAATTGTCGACCTATTTGAGGACTATACACGAGTCTCGTATCCACCCAGTAGGGTGGGAATTTGAGCACATTCTGGATAGCCATCGTCAGACGTGGTGACCTTGTTTTAAGGTGATTTTGTTTATTTATTTATATTGTGTTAAGTAAATTGATTAATTATTTTGTTTAATTGTATTTCTTTTGTAGGGTTTGGTGTGGTGGGACAGAGGTATATACGATGAGAATGCCATCAAGATGACATTCTATATAGCGATGCGGGATTCTTATAAGAGTCGTATATACGAGTGGAAGAAGGCTTATCGATTGGATGGGATGATACCTTCCTGCGTAGGGAAGACAAACTAGAATAGATGACTGGTGCAGTTTCAGAAGCCTGAGAAGGTAGAGAAGTCTGAGAAGGCTAGGCGCAACAGATTGAGCGAGCCCGGAGGCCCTTCGACTGGTATAGCAAAGCACTGCGGAGGGGCCTAGGCCGGCAAATCGACAAGTCGCCGAAATTGTAAGTTGATAATAATTTTATATTTTAAGTAATTAATTATATTAGTGAATATGTATAATTTTATATTTTAATTAATTCATTATATTATTGTAAATGTATCTTTATATACAAGCTGCTCGGATGGGTATACAGCCTAGTAATCACGACCTTCTTTTGAAGTATCATCGAAATTCCGACGACACATTTACGGATCCCAAAGCCCATAGTATAGCTTTAAGTTTATATATTATATATATCTGAGTTATTTAGTTTAAAATCTGTTAAAAGTTGTTTATTAATAGTAGCTGAAAATCTTGATATCAGGAGGACTATGAGAGGGCTTTGGAGCAAAGACGTGCCTCGTTGTGTGATGATAGCGGCACTCAGGTAGACCCGAACGAGGTCTATCTACAGGTTGTCGGGAATAAGAAGGGTTGACGTTAGGGTCTTGGATTCTTCGGGAAGGCTCAGAAGGGCAGTACTTCTTCCACCTCCACCGCCGATGTTCGTCAGCATCAGACGCAACTCCAGTCCCAGCAGACGCAGCTTGATCTAGCCAACCAGGAGATTCAGCGGATCCGCGAGGAGCAGGAGCGTTCCCAGTTGGCGCTCCAGTAGTAGATTGATGCGGATATTGCCCTGGCCATGTCTCGTCAACGTCCTACTCAACCTCCTACTGATCCGACGTTCGATGGTGATAATAATTAGATGGATGGAGAATTCTGAATTTTTTAATACTTTGGAATATTTGAGTAATTTTTTTTTGATTTTGAAATATTGGATAATTTTTTTTTGATTTTGGATTGTTAGATAATTTGTTTTGATTTTTAATTATTGGATAATTGGATAATTTATTTTGGGTTATCTAAAATTTTATTTGTTTATTATTTTTTTAATTTAATTATTAATTAATATATCATAAAATTTTATAATATTTTAATTTCTTACTGACGACCTACTGTCGAGTGGACCGTCAGTATATTTTATGACTTGCTGACGGCCAACAAACCGCCAGCAATACTGACGGCCACTTAACCGCCAGGAATACTGACGGCCAACCCCGTCAGGATGGCATCAGATATTCCTAACTGTTAAACTCCGCCAGGAGTACTGACGGCCATTTGCTAACGGCTTGGGCCGTCATGAATACTGACGGGAACGTTTACCCGTCAGGATACTATAATTCTGACCATGAGAATGGTGACGGCCAATATCCGTTAGGAAGCCATCAGTATATGGAATACTGACGGCATCCTGACGGATATGTCCGTCAGTAAAGTCGGAATTTTTTGTAGTGATTATCTTTAGCTCAACAAGGTTGTGACTTTTCAACTTCATCAGTAGCATTTGAGAGTCTCAAAGCTAAGATGATGAAGGTAGTGGCTGTAGTGGGGAGTTAAAGCCACTTATTGCAGTTGATTGCAGTTGCTCCATCCTTTCAAATTCCCAATACCGGAAAGGTGAAGTTTATAAATAGATTTAGAAGTTTTAGGCAGATATAACGAATCAATTTCATTCTGCATATTTCTTGCACTAAAAGCTTCGAACATTTGTTTAAAATTTTTTGCTCGATTTCACACTTTTCAAGTTTTTTGGAACATTGAAGTCTGGTGTGTTACAACTTCAAAGGCGTTAGTCATTGTAACTTTGGGGACATTACGTCAGTTCCGTCAGCATTACACGTGACGTATATGTCTTGCAGATCTTTCTTGCCTCTTGCTCATCAATCTGATCCGCTTCAAAAATGTGTTAATTTTTAGTTTTAATTATTTTTCAATTTTGTTTTTAGCATTTTTAAAAATGGAATTACATTTTAGTACCAATTTCTTTTTCGTATTATTATTTTGTAATAATAATAAATAATATCATTATTGTATGCTCAAATTTTTAGATACAAATGGATTCTAATTTCCCAGGTTATTTTTATATTCTAATTATTGTAAATGTTATATAATGTTAATACCAAAATTTAATAGACATGTCAAAAATGGTTAGAAAATATTTTGAAGATTAAATAATCGAACCCATGTGAAGAGATATTAATATGAAATTTCCGATTGCTTATCGAAACTGAATTTTCGATGCTCTCAAAATAAAAGTTTGAATGGTCAGTATTAATAGAATTTGAAAAAACAATTACTTTCATGATAATGTTAGTAGGATTTACAATTTCGAAATAAACAGGACATCAAAACTGACTTTCAGCAAGTTTTAATTATAGAATTATATAGTTTTAAAAATTAATTATAAAAGTTGAAGGTGTAACGTTAATGGCAGATTATAAAACTAACAAAAGGTTTTAAAAAAAAAATAATAATAATAACAAAAATCAATATTTAGGTGGGATATTTCCTAAGTTTTCATCCAGATTGTCCTTCAACAGTTATGAACTACTAAACTTGATCAGCCAAGTTAATTAATTCCAAATTAACAAATAAATATTTCATTAAGATTGATAATATCCCACGTTTAATCGGATATTCATATTCTTTAAGGAGATTAATATAATTTTAAAAACTAATTTTTATTGCGATAATATCAATTTTTATCAGAATAAACATTATTATTTTTCAAAAGAAAGACAAAAAAATCTATCTGGTAATGGTATAATTTGATAAATCTCGAACTTGAATTTTTTTTTTTGAACCATTAAGTAAATTATTTAATGTGATACGGACTAAAATATCCATACATAATATTATTTGATATATGAGGGTATTTGTGGTAAATGACCTCATTTCCCGAAAAGGGTGTTCTTCTGGGAGGTGAGCGAGCTGAGTGGTATCTTTGGAGAAGTGGGCGAGTTGGTTTGTGGGGTAGCGACCTGAAATATGAGGATAAGTTCTCATATAGGGTCGCGACCACTTATGTTTTGTGTTGTGTTTGAATTCGGTTATGAGCTTTATAAATATCGAGCCCATGGGCTTAATATGAGTGGTTTATGGGGTCCTGGCGTACCATATTATTATTATTTTTAATTAAAAATTATATCCTGACGGCCATGGCCGTCAGCGACGCCAAAATGATATACTGACGGGCAATGCCCGTCAGTATAATAAAGGGGGATAAACTCCCGCTTATTCGCTGACGGTTTATTGGCGGCCTCTTTTGCTGACGGCCATGGCCGTCAGCAAAGCCGCCAGCATTGTTTTCTGCCAGTAAGTCCGCCAGTATTGCTGGCGGCTTTTTGGCCGTCAACATGTCCGTCAGTATCGCCGATTATTTTTGTAGTGAGAGATCTATTATCTATGGGAACTTGACATATAGGAGGAATCCTAATTCTGAGTCGGTTGTAGTGTTGAGGTATTTATGGAATTGTGATCGGAGAAGGAAACCCTTGGCTTGGGGAATACTTCTCTTGTCTCTATAAAATTGTCTCTATAAAAGGGGTGCATACCTCTCTTTATTTTAAAAAGTTAAAGTTGATCTTGCTTTTATCATATTGTGAGCGCTTTTGAACTACCACTTGCTTTTGACTTAAGTATCGGAGGGCCTTCGCGGGTCTGAAATCCAACCCGCTTGAAGGTGCTGTTTTGCAGGACCAGCTAGGTCGCCAAGAGGATATTCAGAAGCTTAGAAGATCGACGTGATGTATACGAAAGCTGTTTCAGGTCGTTGATCTCATATTTTGAGGTTAGTACCGCATAATCTTGTTAACCAATCGATTTGGATTTATCAAGTGGCGCCGTCTGTGGGAAAGAGGGACATCGAGTTCTTGAGCGAAAGGCGTGAGAAAACTAGTAGACGAAGCATGAAGGATAACAACATATTACCCAGAACCTTACACTATGGTTCTGGATCGAACAAATAAAAGAAGAAGAACAGAGCGGCGGATATCAATGAAGAGGAGACAATAAGAGACGGGCGAACGCCTTCTCAGGCGGATCCAGCGATTCAGGGTATGGGTGGAACACCGCCGCCCTCTCCAAAGCGGCGTGACGGGAAGAGACCGGCAGAAGATTTGGAGGCGAAGACGCCGGATGCTGTAGCGCAGAAAGCGATTCGTATAGGAATAAAGGAATGGAAGGATATGCCCAAGGATAAGCACTGCCAAATTAAAAAAAGGTTTTTAGAGGGCTTATGGATTTCGTGCCCTTGGAAAAGAGGGAAGAGTTGAACAAGTACATATCATGCGAGTGGGGTACTCTGAAAGAGAAGGGCGATGGACCATATAGAGAGCAAGAAGAGGGGTCGGCAACCAGGAAGGCAAAGCAAAACGAGAGGTCTCTGTCTAAGAGACCTTCTCAAGGAAGGAGAGGTTGGAGTAAGCGAAAATATGAGGACACTTCCAGTTCTACCTCATCAATAGATTCTCATACTCATAAGCGGAGAGAAAAGGGAGTGAAGGTGAAGCGGAGCCATTACAGGCGTAGGGGTCGCCGACACGGCAAGCATACCAGTGAGAGCGGGACCCAAACCTCAAGTACAAATGGTGAATCCCGAGATAAAACCCGGAAGAGTCGTAATGGGTACAATGAAGAAAATGGTGAAAATGAGGTGGGGCCAGGGAATAAGGATTTTAGAGATTTGCAGGAGGCCATGCTAAAATTACAAAAGCGAGTAGACGGAGAGAAATTCGACGGAGATGAGGGACATCCCTTCTTAGATGATATGTTGCAGGCAGCAGTACCTAAGGGGTATAAGGCGTTAGAGTTTCAATATCGGGGAACGACGGATCCAGTCGAGTATTTGAAGCTCTTAGAGAATGCGAGGATGTTACACAATTACACGGATGTTGTGGCGTGTCAGGCCTTTGTATCCACTTTGAGAGGAATCGCAAAACTGGTTCTATCAGTTGCCACGGGGGAAGAATTACCAGTTATCAGGTGTTGCGAGCTGCTTTTTTGAAGCGGTTTTCCAGCGTGAGGCAGAGTGCGAAGACGGCACAGTCGCTTTTCACTATGGTACAGCAACCTAATGAGACATTAAAACAATATGTTAACAGGTTTATCAGCGCCACTCTGAAGGTACATGTTGCTATTGATGAGATGAAGGCTGGAGCTCTGCACTAGGGATTAAGGAGGGAGGACATACGTAAGTCCTTGGTCAAAAAGGAGGCACAGACGTATGATGAGGTTTTGGCAAGATGCCATAAGTACATACAGGTGGAGGAAGCTGAGGAAGAACATCGGGCGCATTTTGGCAGGGAGGTCGCGGATATAGGAGATAATATGTCCAGAAGGGAGTTAAGGAGAGAACCAAGAAGAGTAGTACGTGGTCTCTTGACTCTGAGTCCTTTGGTTAGCAAAAAACCGGAGGTAGATATGCGAGATTGGAGGAGTGAAGATTTTACACCATTGGCCTCCCCGCGAGCTAAGGTGTTCACTATTATGGAGCGCTTGATACCCAATATTATAAAGTGGCCAGAAGATCGCACACCGAATCCTACTCACCCCAAGACTAACTCCTTTTGTTTATTTCATAAAAATTACGGGCATTTTACTGAGAGTTGCAGTCATCTCAAGGAGGAGATAGAAAGACTCATAAAGGCTGGGCATCTGAAGGAAGTAATTTACTAGGATAGGGAACCAAATGAGAAGAGGCGACCATTGCCTCCACTACCACCAAGATATCTGCCCCAGGATCAGGTCGCGAGACAACCGCAAAAGGGAAATCATGGACATAATGGCCCACGGAGAAACAAGGGGAGTATAAGTATGATCTCGGGCGAACCGACGGATGGGGACTCTAATCATGCCCGGAAAAGACATGCTAATTCAGCTCGCCCACGAACATGGGATGTCACTAGTGTTAGTCGGCGATCTCAGATGGTGGGACCAGTTATCTCTTTTGTCCCTAATGATCGACGCGGGCTGCAGGAAGATCACAATGACGCGTTGGTAATTGAAGCTTAGGTGGCAGGATACGAGGTCAGCAGAATCTTTGTGGATAATGGGAGCTCGGTGAATATAATATATACAGATTGTCTTGAGCAGATGAAACTGGAAAACAAGGTGCGACCTGTGAACACACCCATATATGCATTCAATGGGGCACAGGTAATTACGGAAGGAGAGGTAATGCTGACGGTGGAATTAGGGAAGGATGAGTTACGAGCAAGAAGGAGTTTAAAATTTTTGATAGTACAGGGAATGTCAACATATAATGCCATACTAGGGCGGCCATCCCTTAACACATTTCAGGCAGTAACGCCGACTTATCATATGAGTATCAAGTTTCCGGTGGGAAATAGAGTAGGGGAAGTAATTTTCGAACAGCAGGTCGTGAGATCATGCTATCACCTGACGGTCAGAAGAGGATTAGTGGAAAACAAATGCGAAAGGGATGATGATCGGCCGGAGGGAGTGCTTAATGCAAAGAAGATGAAAGAACAGGAGAATTCTGTTCAACAGAATGAAGAACTGGTGGAAATTTCGTTAGAGGAATGTCGCCCAGAGTATACTACGAGGGTGGGGACCTTAATACCTGAAACATTGAGGGACGCGCTGGTGAGGTTACTAAGAGAATTTTGGGATGTATTTGCATTTGGGGACGGAGAGTTAACAGGGGTGTCCCCGGAGGTCGCGCAGCATCATTTAAATGCTGACCCGGAGGCAAGGTCGGTGAAGCAGAAGAGGAGGCATTTTGGGCCGCAGATGGATAAGGTGATCGAGGAGGAGGTGCATAGATTGTTGAAAGATGGTCATATAAGAGAAATTCAATTCCCTGAGTATTTGTCTAATGTTGTGATGGTGCCAAAGCCGGCACAAAAGTGGACGATGTGTGTAGATTTTCGCGATCTAAATAAAGCTTGCCCAAAGGATCATTACCCTTTACCACGAATTGATCAGTTGGTAGATTCGACTTCAGGGTGTGAGTTGCTGAGCATGATGGATGGTTCACAGGGGTATCACCAAATACCTCTTGCAAAGGAAGATCAACCCAAAGTGAGTTTTGTTACTTCTACGGGAACATATTATTTTGTGTCCATGCCCTTTGGCTTGAAGAATGCTGGAGCGACCTATCAGAGATTGGTGGATCGGATGTTTAAAGATCTGTTAGGGTCCACTATTGAGGTTTATATTGATGATATGCTGGTCAAGAGCAAGAAAACAGAATCCCACGTGGAGGATTTACGGAAGACATTTATTATACTAAGACAATATGGGATGAAGCTTAATCCAAAGAAGTGTGCGGTCGGTGTGCAGTCTGGGAAGTTTTTGGGTTATATGGTAACAGAGAGAGGAATCAAAGTTAATCCAGAGAAAGTGCGAGCTGTTCTGGAGATGACACACCCTCGCAGTGCAGGACGTCCATGTGCTTACAAGTCGTATTGCAGGGCTCAGTCGTTTTATCTCTAGGTCGGCGGAAAGAGGCGTTCCATTTTTTAGGGCACTTTGGAAGGGATCCAAGTTTGAGTGGACGAAAGATTCTGCGGATGCGTTTGAGGAGCTAAAGAAGTACTTGGCTGAGATACCACTGTTGACTAAGACAATGCCTGGAGAGGACCTATTCCTATACATATCGGTAGGAGAAGTCGCAGTGAGTTCGGTGTTAATCAGAGAAGAGGCGGGCACACAAAGACCTATCTATTATATTAGTAGGATGTTACGGGGAGCTGAATTGAAATATTCCAAGCTGGAAAAAGGTGGTTTCGCTTTGATTTGTACAGCAAGGAAATTGAGGCCGTATTTTTTGAGTCACAAGGTGAAGGTGCGTACTAATTTAGCTCTTAAGTAGGTTTTAAGTAACCTGAATGTATCTGGACGACTGGTGAAATGGGCTGTAGAGCTAAGCGAGTACGATGTGGTTTACAAACCAAGGGTGGCTATCAAGGCGCAGGTGTTGGCAGGTTTTTTACAGGAGATGGTACGTCCATCTGACGCGGGCGAGGAGGTAAAGGCATGGACACTATACACTGATGGTTCGACTATGGTGTCGGGAGCAGGGCTGGGTATTGTGTTAACTAGCCCGGAGGGAGAAAATTTGGAGTTCACGATCAAATTGGGGTACAAAGCGTCTAATAATGAGGCTGAGTACGAGGCTATTTTACAGGGTATCAAAATGGCAGGCGATCTGGGAGCAAGAAAGGTGTGCGCCTACACGGACTCTCAATTGATAGCTCGTCAGTTCAATGGTTCTTTTGAAGCCAAGAAATAGTAGATGGCGGTGTATTTGACCAAACTGTGGGAAGAGGCAACACGTTTTGAGGAATTTAAACTGAAAATACTCGAGCGGATCAGCTCGCTCGGATAGCAGGAGCGCTGGGGGCTTATGATACTCGGAAAATCACACTGATGGAATTGAGTCGTAGTAGTGTGGAAGAAGGGAAAAAAGTTATGGAGCTTGAGGTTAAAGATGATTGGCGTACAGTTATATGCGATGTCCTGGGCAAAGCGAAGGAAGGCGCTGAGAGATTGACAACAAAGGAGGCTAGAACGGCAGCTCGCTTTTGTGTGATAAATGAGGAATTGTATAAGAGGTCGCGTTTTGGACCTTTCCTGAAATGTTTAGCTAAGGAACAAGGGTTGGAGGTGCTGAAAGAAATACATGAGGTATATTGTGGTGATCATGCGAAGGGAAAGGCATTGGTGGGTATAACGTTGGGGGCTGGTTTCTTTTGGCCAGGAATGAAGAATATGGCTAGCGAGCTCGTGAGAACGTGTAAGAAGTGCCAGATGCATGCTTCGGTTATTCATATACCGGCTGAGGAGATGATGGTTATGAGCTCGCCGTGCCCATTTGCGCAGTGGGGTATTGATATTGTGGGTTCTTTTCCAAAGACCCCAGGCAATAAGGAGCATTTGGTCGTGAGAATTGATTATTTTACGAAGTGGGTGGAGGCCGAAGTTGTTATAGGCATAAGCAAGCAACACATGATGGATTTTATTTTTAACAATATATTTTACAGGTTCAGTGTGCTGCGATTGTTGGTGTCTGATAATGGAACCCAGTTTAATGGGAGAAAGATTCGAAAGTGGTGCAAAGAGATGGGGATGAAGCAGCGATTTGCTTCTGTGGCGCACCCCCAAACTAATGGCCATGTGGAGGTTACTAACCGTATAATTTTGCAGGGAATCAAGTTGCGATTGGAGAAAACAGGCGGGCTTTGGGAAGAGGAGCTCGCATTAGTCCTGTGGGCTTATCGAACAACTCCCCGAACCTTCACGGGAGAGTCGCCCTTCAGTTTGGTGTATGGTGTGGACGCAGTTATTCCAGCAGAGATAGTAGGAGGGTCGCAGCGCTTAACAGCATTCAATGTGGAAGAGAATGAAAGGTTAGCTCGGGGAGCGATCGAAACGATTGATGAAATACGAGATAGGGCTGCAGCTCGGGTTGAGCACTATAAACAAAGGGTACAAGCTGCTTTTAATAAAAGGGTCAAGCATCGCTGTTTTCAGGTCGGCGACCTGGTACAGAGGCGAGCTGATGCATTACGTATAACTAAGAAGTTGGAGCCAAATTTGGTGGGGCCATTCAAGGTGGTAAAAGTGTTGCAAGGAGGAGCTTATATACTTGAGGATACAAGTGGAAAAATCTTGCCTAGAAGCTGGAATGTGAGTCATTTGAAGAAGTATTATACCTAGAGGGTGGAGGTGATGTGTTTGGGCGGGAGAGGGTAACTCTTGTGTGGAGGGAACCTCTCCCATAGTGAAAGTTGTTGTTTCAGTGGGCTGACGCTTCTTTTAGGTCGGCGATAGCGGGAGAGGGTAACTCTTGTGTGGAGGGCACCTCTCCCATAGTGAAAGTTTTTATTTTTGTGGATAGCGGGCTGACGCTTCTTTTAGGTCGGCGATGGCGGGAGAGGGTAACTCTTGTGTGGAGGGCACCTCTCCCATAGTGAAAGTTTTTGTTTCAGTGGGATGACGCTTCTTTTAGGTCGGCGATGGCGGGAGAGGGTAACTCTTGTGGGGAGGGCACCTCTCCCATAGTTAAAGTTGTTGTTTCAGTGGGCTGACGCTTCTTTTAGGTCGGCGATGGCGGGAGATGGTAACTCTCGTGTGGAGGGCACCTCTCCCATAGTGAAAGTTGTTGTTTCAGTGGGCTGACGCTTCTTTTAGGTCGGCGATGGTGGGAGAGGGTAACTCTTGTGTGGAGGGCACCTCTCCCATAGTGAAAGTTTGTGTTTTTGTGGACAGCGGGTTGACGCTTGTTTTAGGTCGGCGATGTGGGGAGAGGGTAACCCTTTTTTGGGGGGCACCTCTCCCATAGTGAGAGTTTGTTTTTCCAGGAGTATATATGTATTTTGCGGAAGACGTATCTTGATATATAATAAATGAAGTTGGGCGAGCTATTTTGATGATTTTCTATGGCTAAGTGGTTGTGATGTTTGATTTACATATTTTTCTCATGTTCTTATGGATGGTTTTTTTTTGCGAGCTAATCTGTTCTGAGTGTTGGTTGATTGTAGTGTCTTCAAGTTATGGTTTAATTGTTTTTAGGATCATGCTTTTTCGCGGGATCTATGTTAGCTAAAGAGTTTGTTGCATATATGATTTGCGGTTTTTGCATAAATTTTAAAGTGCAGGATTGTGAGTGATTTGGAATTGGTAAGTTATGCATATATTGAATAAAATCGAAAAGTGTTTGCAGGAATGAAAGATTATTTTTACAGGACTCATAGCATGAGTACAAGTCTTTCAAACAGTTTTATCAGAAGTTGCAGGTGGGGGATTTTTAGTGCTGGGTTCAGGTGCGGGTAGTAGGTCGTCCAACAGCACTTTTAACTCGGAGGATAGTCCGGTAGATAAGACAGCTCGATTTTGGCATGATAACCACCACTTCGCGTCAATCGGTTGTGTCCAATCGCCTTTGAAGCTGATGAATGGGGTTAGTTTGTTGATGAGGGTTGGGATGTCGGGGTTGTAGGTAATGTTCAGTGTTGCGACCTCCTCTTTGGTTATTCCGTCAGCTATGAACAGCCACTCCTGAGCACCAGCAGCCATCGTGCCAAAGTAGATGGAGGACTTCTCGTATGCCTCTACGAGTTCCTTCCTGTAAGCATCGATGAATTTCCTGCCAGCTGCACTTGTGAGGAAGGTTCGTAGACCTTCAGACACTCCCTCCTCTCAAACTGTTTCTACCTGTTCTTGGAGCTTCTGATTCTGCAGTGTGAGCTCCCCAGCCTGTTTTTGCACGTCCTTGAGCTCGTTGCCTGAGCGAACTCCCTCGTCCTTCAGGCTGTTCACCTGACTTTTCAGAATTAATATTTCTTTCTCACGAGCCTTCAACAGCTTGGTCGCGCAATCCAGCTCTCCTTGTGTTAACAATAGCTGCCGCGTTTGTTGTTCGGTCTGGGCGGTCATCTCGTCGCACATCTTTTAGAGTTCTCTCTCCTAGTCGAACCATTAACTCCGCAGAAAGTTTCGAAACCAAGGGACTCAGCTGCACCATGACATTTTATAAGAATTGGCCTGTGTGAATTGTGTTAGAATGAAGGGTTTTTCGAAGTCTATCTGTTTGGTTATGCGTTCCTTGAGGAAGTCCTGGATATCCTTGGCATTGTCACATAGAGCTAGGCCTATGCTCAGGTCGGGCGAGCTGACAGAGGTGGCAGCATGAGTCTTCTGGAGGCGTCGACGATTTTTTTTTGGCGGACTTGGCTCTTAGCAGCCGGTTTCAGAGGGCGTTTTCCCTTGGCCTTTTGGGATCTTTTTATTAGTTTGATCTCCTCCACATTGTCATCTACAGTTTCGGTCCTGAAAGCCTGCTGCAATGCCTCATCCACGTTGACTTGGGGAGGTACAGGGGCGATGGCGGGCTGTGGAGAAGGCTGTTTCTTGGCTATCTCAGCGCGCGATGCGGCACAGGTATTGATGAACGCAACTGCAGTGGTAACAAGAGGTGTTATTATTCAGTTTTAAATAGCGGGGGGTGATGAAATATCATAAGACTTGGGGAACCTACCAAAATCAGACTCAGTAAGGGCAAGATCTGGTTCGACTGGGAGAGAGTCGATGCCCACATACCGGAAAACATCAGATCGGCTGGTGAGTAGCACCATGTCGAATGGGCGCTTGCTCCATTCTGCTAGCTGATCAAAGTACTTTTTGTATAGAGTGGGAAGATATTTGGGGCTGGGAGTAGGGGATTGTTTTGGAGTGTGGTATTGAAGTTCGGTCATAAAAGGCCATTCCTCGGTGTTGTGTATAAAGAAAAGATTCCTTTTCCACTCGGGCACTTTGTTCGGAGGATTCACTAGGAAGCAGGCTCTTCTAGTGCGGGTAGAGAAGTAGAAGGAATGGCTCTGGTACTTTATTCGAAAACAGAAATGGAAAAAATCTGGGTCAGGCTGTGTCTTATAATATTTACATAATATTACATAGCTCGCTATGTACTTCATGGAGTTAGGGGTCAGTTGTAAGAGGGGTATTTTGTACATAATGGCTGACGCTGTTTATCAAAAGATCTGAATATTCAATTATATATTAACTGCAATTATCAACCACAACGAATGATCTTAATTCCATTTTTTAAAACTCCTATCAGACTTTTGCTGCCGCTTATCGATTTTTCTATAAAATCAGATAGGGATTCATTATGAAGCTCTATAGATAACATGACATTCACCCCTACATGTATATATATATAAAAAAAAGAGAAACAGATAAGAAAAAAATGATTAGAGGGCTTGAGTTTTCCCATGTGGCCCGCCATGTCATCTATAGGCTCTATAATGGAGCCCTATCTGGTTTCATAAAAATACCGTACTACTTATATAAGGTAATATTGTTGAAATTCCAAAAACCGTCAACATATGGTGATGGCCTCTGATGGCCTACCATTTGCTGATGGCAAGAGCCGTCAGCGAGTAGCCCATCAGCTACCCGTCAGTAAGTCGTTAACATATTAATTGGGCGACGGGTTTGATGACGGGCACCGTTGCTGACGTGTACCCGCCCGTCAACGAAATTTAAAAAAAAATGTTGACGGGTATCAGCCTGTCAGCAATATTTAAAAAAAATATTGACAGGTGTCATACCCGTCAGCAAATCTATTTTCGCAAGAGGGGCATTTTACGACCTATTACTTCATCCAGATTTAGCGATAGATGTTGTGAAGGAGAGAATCGTTGACCAACTCTCAATTCTTTTTGAAGTGTATTGAGAGACTAATGAGGATGTGAACTTACCAACTGGTTTAACGAAGTCCAAGAGATATCCGAACGTCTTTTTTTTTGCGACGAGAACATTCAATGTCTAAACCAGATTTATTTAGATCTCATCAATCAGGCGGCCGTTCGGGATTCTGGAGGGAGGGGAAAGGCTTGGGCCTACCTATCCCGATAGGACCCTATAAAAGAACGGGAGCTGTTGAGAGGTTCCATATTACCGAGACGAAGGGCAGCACTTTTGTACGTGATCGTAGTATGTCACGTCGTCTCGTCCCCGCTGCATCGAAGAGTACCTATGCACTATGTTCCGATTCACTGATAAGGAAGATAGAGTTGGGGTGGGGTCTACGATGTGATACTCAAGTATGACCYGGGGAGATACATGCTAACTATGGGTAGGAAGCTGTAAAGCAGATCGGATCTGCCTCCACAAACAGAAAGAAGAAGCAACAAGAATTAAAAATAATATAAAAATGTCGCATCAGCCCAGTTATCCCGCCGCCGGTCGCCGCCGCTCACGCCCACCTCGATCGCCCGCCGTTCACCAGTCGCCGCCGCCAAGCTTCTCCTTCCGCCGACGTCAAGGTAAGGCTTTTTTGTTTTTTTATATTTTTTATGAATTATTTTTATTTGTTTGATTTAATTAAAATTAATGGTTTAATTAGGATTTAATTTGGAAATAATAATATAATAGGGTATAGCTTAGGGATTTATGTATAATTAAGTTTAATTTAGGGGTTATTATATAATTAGGGTTTAATATATGGTTATTAATTAGTTTTGGAATTATTATATAATTAGGGTATAATT
Organism: Phtheirospermum japonicum; assembly: GCA_014905375.1. Taxonomy (NCBI): domain Eukaryota; kingdom Viridiplantae; phylum Streptophyta; class Magnoliopsida; order Lamiales; family Orobanchaceae; genus Phtheirospermum; species Phtheirospermum japonicum. The sequence continues at coordinate 975,443 of BMAC01000465.1, forward strand.
TAGGATTTTGTATAATTAACGTTTAATTTAGGTATTTTTGTAAAATTAGAGTTTAATTTATGATTTTTTTGCATAATTAAGGTTTAATTGAGGTATTATCGTATAATTATCATTTATTTAGGGGATTTTATATAATTAGGGTTTAATTTAGGAATTATTATATAATTAGGGTGTAATTTAGGGATTTTTATATAATTAATGTTTAATTTAGGTATTTTTTTGTATAATTAGAGTTTAATTTAGAGGTTTTTGTGTAATTAAAGTTTAATTGAGGTGTTATTTTATAATTATCGTTAATTTGGGGGGTTTTGTATAATTAGTAATTGTTTGAGATTATTTATTAATTAATTTAAAATTTAGGGTTGAATTATAAATATTTATATATTTGAAAATTAGGGTTAGTTTAGGGTTGAATTGTAAATATTTCATATTTGAAAAGTTTTAGAATGTTTGTGTTAGTGGTTTTGAAATGTCGTGGTGATCGGCAAGTTGTGATTAATTAATATTTATGTTATGATATACATGTTGTGATTGGTTGGGGTTGACTTCGGTGATGACGTGGTGTACGGCGCTGATCGGGAGGTTTCGTCCCTCTTATAACGGACTTTAGTATTTTTTTTCAAAATGTAATGGTGGTTTTAAAGAATTTTAAAAAGTGTGTGGTGGGGGTTTTCAAAAGCCGTGGTGATCGGCAAGTGAATATTTTGTTTAATTTCTATTTATGTTATACGATATGTGATTAATATATATGATCTGCTTGGTGCAAGTTACACGTGAAGTTGAATTTACAGATATGCTCTTTGCTTTATTCAGTCGGCCCATTTTACGTGGTGTACTCAAAATTCACTATACATTAATTAAAGTCATTATATACTAACTGTTAGTAAAAAATTAATATTTGACTCTTTCATTTTATACGTATAGCGTACTCTACCAAATTATAATAAAAAGCTGAGTATGCTAAAAAAGACGTGATATTGAAATAGAGTTCACGAGTGTTGAAACATCACAACACAAAGTTTAAGAGGTTTATTTAGCATCAATAAGAATAAAATCTTTATACACAGAAACACTTACCTTATACCCGTTTGGGATTTAGTATCAAATAAAGAGTTTGATACTAAATTCTGAAATGTCCACTTATTTGACTGTTTGAGAATGTGGTTGTAATGTGATTATCTTACGGTGTGTGCAGTTTGTGGACTTTTGAATTTCAGTTTCCATCTCTCCTTTGTTCTCGGGTGCACTGCAATATATGTTTACTTAGAAAACTAAGGGGAGGTGCTGCCGAAATTCTCAGGTTCTCAAATTATATAGTAAGATAGTTTTATTATTGAACATTACATTCTTGAATGGGATAGGGACCTACCAAAAATTCAATCATTTTCTATAGGCAACCTCATAGCACTCGATTATCTATAATTTGGTCATCTATATTATTAATCATAATTAGGATATTATAGGATGAGTTTTGATCGTAGTTAGATGTACAAACTGTGGGTACACGATTATCTGTCAAACGCATTTGTGGAAGGGGTTGAGAGTTTCATACAATTTGCATTCACCCATGGGGTAATGAAGGATGGGAGAAAATTAAAGTGTCCTTGCAGTCATACTAAATGTAGGAATTGCAATTACCACGATGTAAATGAGATCAAATCTCTTCTCATTAAAATTGAATTCGTACCAGATTACAATACCTGGACATTTCATGGTGAAATAAATCTTGATTGCACGCATCGTATCGACCCTGAGGTTCCCGTTAGAGGATCATCTTATGATGCACCTGGAGAATACTCAAATGCTACATCAATATGGTTCACGATGCAGCCGGTTCGAACTTTGTATTTAGCCTTAATGTTGAAGAACTGCCTAATCCTGAGGCCCAAAAGCTCTACGATATATTGAGTGCTGGAAATCAACTTTTGTATCACGGATGTGAGAAACATTCTCAGTTGTCTCTAGTTGCCTGTCTCATGAACCTGGGGCAGAAAATTGCATGTCCCAGAAGTGCTATTATCAAGTACTAGATTTATTCAAAGAAGTTGTGCCAAAAGATGATCATATACCAGATGACTTCTACAAGAGCAAGAAGTTATTGAGGGGCATGGGCCTACCGGTTGAGAAGATTGATTTTTGCATCAATAAATGTATAATATATTGGAGAGACGATTTTGATTTGAAACCCATTTAGTAGGGAAACGCATAACAATAGAAAAACAACATTGCGTATAAGAAGATGTATTATTTTCTAGTAACTCCTCATATACAAAGGCTATACGCATCTGCAGCAACTGTAAAGGACATGAGGTGACATGTTGAACACGTTTTTGAAGATGGTGTGATGCGTCACCCATCAGATTCAGAGGCCTGGAAATATTTCAATCAAACTCATCCGAAGTTCGCTGTCGAAAGTCAAAATGTAAGATTGGGCCTTTACACAAATGGCTTTCAACCTTTTGGTTGTTTCGGGGTGTAATATTTCTCATGGCGTGTGATAGTCACACCATACAACTTGCCTCCGTGGATGTGTATGAAGAGCAATAAGTTTTTTTGAGTATTCTTGTTCCAGGCCCAAAAAACCCGAAGGATAAGATGGATGTGTTTCTACAACCTCTAATTGCTGAGTTAAATCAGTTGTGGATGGTCGGTGCACCCTCGTATGATATATCTAAAAAACAGAATTTTCAATTGCAGGCTGCCCTCATGTGAACAATTAACAATCTTTTCACCTACTTCATGTTGTCTGGTTGGAGCACGGCTTGGAGAAAAGCATGTCCATATTACATGGAACGTCTGGATGTATTAACTTTCAAGAGCCTCATCTGTAAAGTGGTTGGGACTGCTGATATGAGTCATTTAGAGTGTGATATTCCTGTAATTTTGTGTCAACTTGAAAAGATCTTCCTGCCTAATTTTTTCGACTCCATGGAGTATTTGCCAGTTCACTTAGCATACGAGGTGATAATTGTAGGTCCAGTGCAATATAGATGGAATTATCCATTCGAGAGATTTTTTCACAAACTGAAGGATAACATGAATAACAAGGCGAGCGTTGAGGGCCCAAGTTTTTGGTAATTGAACTAATTTTTTTTAAAGTCATTATATATAATGATTTTTTATTAATAAATTGTTTTGTTTTGTTTTGCAGAGGTGCTGTTATTGGGACACGAGTGTATAATTGAGGAGGTCGTACAATGTAACTTCTACAGTTCTATGGCCCACTCGTGGTGCATCCGTCTCAATGAGTGGAAGATGAATTGGAGAACGGAGGGGAGGGTGCCCGCGTGCGTGGGAAAGGAAATCTGAAGGAGATGGGTGGTGGATTCCGAAAAGCCAGAGAACAAAAAGAAGTCTGAGCAGGCTAGCAGGAACAGGATGAGCGAGCCGAGTGGACCTGGTACTGGGATAGCCAAGCACAGAGGAAGGTCTCGAACTTCGATTGGTCATGCACATCAACTCATAAGTAAAATTAAGATATGTTTATAAATTTAACTCTTAAGTAATTAATTAGTTCAAAAAAAATATAAATTAAAAAATAATTTAAATATTGAATATAGCGTGAGGATTTGGATAGGGAACCCAATGCATTTGAGATTTTATTGATTATGCACCAGAGTCCCGACGGCTCTTTCAGTGTCCGCTTTTGCAGCAGGTTTTTGTAAGTATTTGTTTAGATGTAATTAATATAAATATATATCTTTCATTTCTAATCCTCGTAACGGTAAATTATACATCAATCAAGATATTTTAGGAGGAGTATCAGAGAATTATAGAGGAGTCTCGTGCTTCATCACAGGATCCTACTGCCATTGATGAGAACACGGTCTATCTACAGATCTTCGGGGTGAAGAAGGGTTGTCGGTTTGGCACGGGATGTTTAGGAACTCTTCTGACTTCGAAGAGTTCCAGAGGCGGTACATCCTCGGTTCCAAATAGCCGTGTCTTGGAGATCTAGACGCAGATGGAGGTTTTGAAGATTCAGGTCGAGAGTCATCTCGAGGCGAGCCTCCGGGCACATCAGGAGCAGCTCCAGGCGAGCGAGCGTGCACATCAGGAGCTACTTTAGGCAATGCGTGAGGAGCATTCACGTCAGCAACTCCAGCTGGAGGTGGTTATCCGTGAGCGGGTGATGTAGGAAGTCGCCGCAACGATGGCAGCGCGATGTCGGTGGCCTTCCTCTGATGCTCCAGGTGGTTCTCCAACTGATGATGATGATGATGATAATGAAGTGTAGTTGTTATAAAAACAATTAATATTTATGTTTCGTATTTTATTTAAACTTTATACGTTATACGATATAATTGTTAATTATATTTAATTATATATATATATATATATATATATATATATATATATATTGGAAAATGCAAATTAGTTTTCATATTGGATTATTGATTTTTGACATAAATAAAGATAAAAATAACAAATAAAAGAAAATAAAAACAAAATTAAAAAATAAATTTATTTGAAAGTGCTGACGAGGCGGAACCTGTCATCATCATTTGAAAATTGCTAACGGGTGGAGCCTGTCAGCAAATGCTAACGGGTCCCTACTCGTCCACAAATGTTGATGGGTATTGGATTATGTGCAGGGGCATTGCTGAAAGAACTTACCCGTTAGCATTTATTGACGGGTACGTTAATCGCGTCAGCAAGAATTTGTCGACGCCAAAAATGCTGATGAGTCACGCGTCAGCAAATTGATACTGACGGGTTTGCTGACAGATCATGCCTGTCAGCAAACGGCAGTTTTTTTGTAGTGGTTACTTATGTGACACACTTCTAATTATATTTTTTGGAGTAAAGTTTAGAATGGAAATGAAATGACATGAATTCATTGATTTCTCTCTCTAATGCACTTGATTCAAGCTTTTATGTACCTACTTTTATAAAGATATGTCAAAATGTTTAAAGCTTGCTTGCAAAAGTACGAGCTCGCGTGTAGGTTGGTAAGCTAAACCGAGTTGATTCTCAAGTAACAAGCAATCGGGATTTCCAATGTTTGTTTAATCACAAAGTTGCACACGAACATATATAATTGGGGGTTCTTTTTGTTTTTGATTTATGAATTACGAATTTAAAAGCAAGAGAAATTAATTAAAACTAATTAACTTGAACTAATTATCTTAAACTAATTCACCAACCAGAATTTAAAAGACTTAATTATATAAACACGATGAACTAGGATTACGGAGTTCAAAGAGCAATTAAATAGCATGAATAAATTCTACGATAATAAATTGTGAAATAAGAATGATGAACGCAAATTAAAAGCAATTAAAGATTCAAGGACTAAATAAATTCTAAGATTATCAAGCATGAATGAAACAACGAAAATCTAAACCGAAAGATTACTAATTATATTATCCAAGATATCCCAAGTAACAAGCATGAAATAAATCAAGATCCGAAAATAAGAGCAATTTATCTAAACTAGAATTAACTAAGAAAGCAATGAAAAGTTTAGAGTTCTTATTGGAACTAGGAAAAGCAGTAAAAACATCCAGCTATTCTGGAGGAACGAAGTGGATCTTGGTCGAAGAACAAATCACGAACTAAAGAACGGAACTTGGAACTTGTGATTCTTGGATCTTCAATTTTGATCTTGAATCTACGTAACGGGCAATGGAAATGAGCTCTCTCTATGCCTCTCAGCCCTATAAATATGTGTGTTGATGTTTAAGACGGATATATATAGTTTTTCCAAAACTTAGAGAACAAGTTTCCTATTTAATTTCCGATCAGGCACGCTAACGGTCAACTTAGTGGTAAGGGTTACCGCTAGCGCTACCGTTAACCTCTGGCTGAATGTCTCTCTCCGCACTTAACGGTTGGTCTAGCGGTAATGGTGACCGTTGAGTGTGCCGCCTAAACTCTCTGTAGCTTCCTAACGGTTGGTCTAACGGTCAGGTAACCGTTAAGTCTACCGTTAATTTGGTGTGGGAGCTCCCTATCATCCTTTATCAGTTAAGGTAGCGGTATCGTGACTGCTAGGGGCTTAGCAGTAGGTCTTAGCGGTAAGGGTGACCGCTAACCCGTAAAACTTGCTACTTCTTTGCCGAATAGCTCAATTTCGTCTCTCGGTCGTCAAACTTCATCTATTTAGTGCTGAACTCCTCCGGTTACTTAGCTGTATGGGGAAGAATAGAGAATAATCACCTGTTTGCATCAATAATGATCAAAACACGGTGAAATAAGTTGGAGATACAAAAATACGGAAATACGCTTAATCTATCCAACTTATACCAAAATTAATAACAAAAACTAACTAAAATACTAGCTAAAATAAGGACAAATTCATGTTAATCAACTACCCTACGCTTTATTGGTTCGTTCTCGAACAAACGATAATTTGAAAGAATAACAAGTATGAAAACCAGCTCAAGCAAAGAGTCGTGTCGAGCTACATAGATAATTTTGAAAATATAAATAAGTGCAAAGAAAATTCAAACACTCGACCATTATTACATTGTCGCTCCAAAACAAAGTCATGTATCCTCTCAAAGGGGTAATATATATTTGTACGCTCAAAAGCACTCAAGAAATTTTTATAGGGACGTATTTATGCTCAAATCATCAAAATACAAGCACAATAAACAAGAACTAAAAACAAAAAACTTCTCCATCGCCTTTAAGTGTGTAACTAAACAAATAATCAGAAAAGGTCTTTGCGGGTTGTAATGTAGACTCTTTGGACGGGTATGGAATATGTAAGTCGTGTGGCTAACTCATGATCTAACGTGATCAATAACTCACCCAACCTATTCTAATCACAAAGCAATGTGCTTTACCTCATTCAAACGAAACCTCACTTAACTCTCATAACGTAGCCTTTATACTTTGGCTATTTCTCAACTCATAACCCAAAACCGACTTCTGAACAAACCACCTAAATAATTTAGAAGCTTATGATACGCTTCTTCTTTCATGCTCAACTCTTGCCTCTTAAACATTAGGCTTCATAATAAAATCAATATAATACTAAACAAAAGACTTTATAAGCATAGACAACAACTCAACAAGATTCATCATCCTCTTTATTCTTTCTTCCCCCCCTCCTTTTTCCTCTTTCTTTCTTTCTTTCTTTTTTTTTTCTTTTTCTGAAGGATGGTGATCCTTAACACTTATTTCATAAATCCCTGATCATGATTCCAAAACACAAATAACAAATAAAAAAACAACTAACTCTTACCCCACGCTATTAATGACGTAGGAGTTAACTCATAATCACTCATGGTTATAGGAGATGGATTATTTGGCTATGATTGGCTCATTCGGAATTTATAGTGGCTAATATATATGGATATGGCCAGAATAAGGGTATTTTCTGTGCCTAATCATCATGTTCAAAGCTAACTACACACAGCGATTTCAAAGAGATCTCAAAACAGAACCTACTCAAGTGTATGCAATGATGATAAACACTCAGGATACTCACAGGCTTTTTTCATGAAAAGATTTTGAATTGACGCTGCTTCTAAGGTTTTGCGAAATCATTTGCGTCCAAGTACCGTTTTAAGGCAGGAAAGATTATGCACTTATACATGCTCAAAAGGCAAAAACTTTAAATCATACATAGTCAACTTCGACAGGCAAGCCAGACAAACACAATTAAGCGCAGGAATAGCATTTAAATCACATTCAATTACTAATTATTACAGACCAATTAATTCAAGTATGCACATTAATGAATTACAAACCACACTCGACTACCTCCCCCTCTTGAAAATCTCGGCAATCTCCGGATTGCCACAAATACATAAAGAAGTAAAAAGAGTAAAGGAGTAAGAGAACATCCCTGAAGACTGAAAATAGTCGAGCCGCTTTACGTGGAATTTGTGCAAGTAGCCTTCATCTCGATTCTCGTGATTTTTGATTTGATTGTCCTGACTAGAAACTACAAAAAACAAACTAACAAAGAAAACAAATTACAAATTAACTAATATTTTTGGTTTTTTGAAAGTTTATAAGAAAAAGAAAATAAATGAAAAGCAATGAAAGATAAAACTCCAAACGATCGCCAGCCTCGCTCAATTGCTCGGTGGCACATCATCAATTGGACCTCGCAACGGATCTTGAAATGGAGCTTGAAATGGGACCACGTCCATCGAGTCCAGAGGAGGAGCAGGCGGTCATCGCCCCATGAAATCCATGCGAAACTAGGCAAAGTTATTCGTCAGGGCCACCAACATCTCGTGATTACGCTCGCTAGCTTCACAAGACAAATGCACATACTCATGCGCCAGACGTGCCTCCTCATGAGCCTTACGGGCTTCCTCAAAACCTAAATGGGCGTCGTCCCTAGCCCATCGAGCGTCATCCTCCACCGAAGACAGTCGATCGTAAACATTATTTTTAAAACCCGCATAGTCGGACAGATATGCGTCAAAGTTGGCCCTTCCAAAATGCGACGACTCGCCTACCATCCCATAAGCGGATCCAGCATTCATCCCAGTAAATGCCCCAGCAGCAGACATCCCAACATCATCCCCAGAAAACATCTCAGAGCCCGTCTCAGCGTCCTCATCATCTTCGTCCCTCTCTCCATACTTCCAAAGTTTTGTCACCAGCATCTTCATTTCCCTTGGTTTCCCCATAATTCTCACCACCCGTGACGCGAAATTCAATGGCAAGGGTTCGTGTTCAACTTCATCATGCCTCGGCGAGTACCCACACATCATGGCTAAGCTCGTGATGAATGTGTCGTGGGTCATCAGAACTAGTCTCTCCACGCTCATCTTCTTCATGTTTTTCAAACTTCGTATAATAAGGGGATAGACTTGAACATGTTTCCCCCTCATCATGCACACAGAGCGTACATCTCTTCCTTATTCATTAACGTCGACTCCTCCTTGCCGAGCATGCAGCATTAGAAGAACCGATAAGCAGCGTATAAGGCGTTGTCTTGAACTAAAGTAAGCGGATACTGGTTCCTTGCCTCAATTCCTGGGAGCTTAATCCATTCCTAGAATTGGCGCTCATTATATGTGCGGTCACTCAAGTTCAACATCATTCTGCCGTCAATGTCGAAATAGGCCTTGATGGCGTTGGCGGTGAAATTGTACTCTTTCCCTCCGAATTAACACATCAGTCTGTAGTCGGCCAATATCTCGAATGAAGTGTAAAAATCAAGCATTAGTTGCTCGTAGGTCGGGACTCGGATTCGAGCCCATTGAACATAGCTGAGGGCCTTGACTTAGCCCACAAAGTGCTCGGTGAAAGGATCATTAAGTTTGGCTTGGGCAAACCAATAGTCGATATTGACTATCTTTGGGTTGATAATTATCTTGCTCGTCAAGGAGTTGTAAAGGTCGACCTCGTCATCGAACACCTTGAATTTGGCTCCCAACCTCTTCTCCATATTCTTCCGCTTCTTGTTCGAAGAAGAGGACATGGTGTTGGTAATGAGTGGTAAATGGCCGGAATGCGGCTGGTATCTGTTTTCGGAATGCGGCTAGAAATGGTTGGAATGCGACCTTGAGCTGTGACACGAAAATCAATCTGGAAACTGGCCGGTAGAATACATAACGGTTAGGGCTAGCAGTAAGCTGAACAGTTACTTCTGACCGTTAGAAGTTAGCGGTATGCTAGCGGTCTCTGGTACCGTTATCTGTAACCGCTAGCAATTAACCGAATAGTTGAAGTGCCCAAAAATTTCTCCGACGTCTCACTCCAATTTCAACCCAAAATAATTTTAAACATGCAAATCCCAACCAGACAGTTCAATCGAGTTTCAAGTTAAGCTACCCTTAACCCAATCGCTGAGAAGATGGTTTGTTTCCTTGCTTCCATGAAATCTCCAAAAAGGATTGTCGAGAATTATTGGGATTCGCTGGAATTCAGCGGTATTCTCTTCGGTATGTGAGAAAAGGTGAAGGTTGCGTCTTAGCAGTGGGTTTCCGTGGAGTAGCGGTTGCTGGGAGCTGAGATAGCGGTTAGGGTTTACAAATTAAACGATCCCACCCCCCCGTCAATCCTATACTTGTAATTCCAACTTCGGGACGGGCTTTAAATGCATTAACGGTAACCCTAATGGTTAGGGTAACCACTAGCCATACTGCTAACTGAATCTGCTTGCAGTTAATGGTAGCCGTAGCGGTAACGAGTACCACTAAGCTACCGTTAGGTGTCCAAAATTTGCATGTTCTCCAATTTTTCTGCACATCGCACCACAACAATTTTCTTAATTTAACAAAATATATACAGAAAATAAAAGAAAGAAAACGAATAGAAAAATTAAAAGAAAAAGGAAAAGAATACAAACGCTTGAGTTACCTCCCAAGAAGCGCAACTTTTAACGTCGCTTGCTCGACGTGATTTTGTGCGATCAATTTCCAGCTTGAGGCGGATCCTCAAACTCCACTGCATCTTGAGTTTGAGACTTCGTCATAAATTTTTCATTGGGGATGAGAAAATCGCTCTTAAGGTGACTATGTAGTGGTTTCGATTTCGCCTTCGGCTTAAGTTCAGGTGCGATAGACATCTCGCACATTTCAACTTTAATATCTTGGAGACCAGCTTCAATATCACGAAAATCGATCCCAAGTAATTCAGCTAAATCTTCCCCATTCAAAAGATCCTCATCGGCCTCGACGTATGACTTGTCCAAAGCATTTATGCTTTTAAGCTCTTGTATGCAAGAATCAATAGGATCAACAAACGAACACTCATCGTGCATGAAAGAAGGAGTGTTTTGGATATCCTTTAGTGAAAGTGTTACCGATTCGCCCAAAACCGACATAGTCTTCCGACCTTTATTCACATCTATCACCGCATGAGACGTAGACATAAATGGACGACCCAACAGGATGGTATGCTCATTGTTTTCATTCGGCACCTCTCCAACATCCAAAACTACGAAGTCAACCGGAACCACTAACTCACCAATTTGCACCTACATGTCCTCAACAATACCCAAAGGGTGCTTGATCGATCGGTCCGCCAATTGTAGTTGCATGATGGTCGGTTTCAACGACCCAAGATCAAATTATTTGTAAATAGAATAAGGCATCAAATTAATGTCGGCGTCGAGATCAAGCATACCTTGTGTCATCTGCCCATTCCCTAGTGAGATACTGATACAAAATCTCACTGGGTCTTTTTCCTTAAGGGGCAATGGTTTCTTAAAAATTGTACTAACCTCATTCGTCAAATCCACTCGGTGGTTAGTTGCCAAACGCCTATCCCTTGAAACGAGCTCCTTGAAAAATTTCACATAGGATGGTATCATCTTTATCACATCCAGCAGAAGAAGGTTGATATTAACGATCTTCAGCAAATTGTAAGGCTCCATGAACTTTTTATTCTCTTTAGTTGGTCGTAGGCGACCGGGAAAAGGAATTGTATCGTGAATTATGGGTGTCAAAGGTTTCGCTGCTGAGTCAAAGGCTTGATGGGATCATTAATTGTCATTGAAGTGGGGATGTGGTTCGGAATTTTCCCCTTTAATGATCCCGGAACATATGGATTTGGTGACTTGTGCATTTGGTCCACGGGTTTAGGTTTACCTGCTTTAGGCAGGTCCGTGGTCGAAATATCGACCACCTCTTCTTCTTCTTGCTCATCTTGCTCGACACCATTATCTATCTTCTTTCCACTTCGCAAAACATGAACGGCTAAAGCCTGCTCGGTTTGACTCAGGAATTTGCCCTTCTCGTTCTCTTATTTTTCCATAGAATCCGCCATTTGACCCATTATTGTTTCCAACTTCTTCACACTCTTAGAGATGTCATCTAACACTTCTCCCTGCTTATTCACTTGCATAGGCAATTGCTCCATGTTTTTTCATATTTTTGGATAGGTCATTTACCTACATAGTTAACTGCGCAAGTCCGTCTCGATTTCGAATAGTCTCAGTGACCTGGTTTTGCTGCCAAACTAACATCTTATCATTGGGTTGCACTGGAGTAGGTGTAGGCCTCTTCGTCGGATATTTGTTTAGTGGGGGTGGTGGTAGGTACTGCGGGTCATTTTGTGGTGGCATCGAAACATAATTCAGACTCCCAGGGCCAAACATGAAATTCGGGTGATCACGCCAACCTGGATTGTATATTTTCGAGTAAGGTTCATTATTCTTCGTATATTTCTTCCCGGAAGCATACCATTTGTAAATCTTCACGATGAAGTCCCAAAGCCGGAATTCTACTAACTTCGGCATAAGATTCTTTAAGAAATGCCAACGGGTCCTCATGAGCAAGACCATGAAACCTCGGAAGGTTATTAACTTGGTGAGTCTTCAACTCAAAGTCTCTGGCAGTCCGTCCCAGCACGATGCAGGACTGTAAGGGCCAACTTGAGGGGTTGCCAAATCATGCTGTCGAGGCTCTGGTGCGCGCCGCGGAACTCTATCTCGGTCATGAGGCCTCTCGTAGTGATTTTCATTCACCTACCTCTCATAATTATTGTCGTGCGTGTATCTCCCATGGAAATTGTCTTGGTCGTAACCATGGTTCTGATTTGCCAACCAAGCATCTAAACATCCATTTCTCTCTTGATTGTCAGCACGTTACGCTGATTATTGATTTCTCCATTCTTTTCCTCGTTTTCGCCCCTGTTCTCCATATTTCGCTGGATGTCTACCCAGTAAGCTTGAGGCTTCACTGGTCCTCTCAAATGAGTTGGTTCACTACAGTATTCATCTCTATTGTGGCGTGGAGGGGATCTGGGTGGCTCATTATCGGCGTATTCATTACGAACAGAATGCGCTCCTAACATTGTTTCAGGAATCTCATCGCAAACAAAGTCAGTAGTGATGCAAGAATTACTCGAAGGAACGGAAATAGGCCTTGATCTTGCTTAATTGGAACGATGAATGTTGTCATGTAATGGTGCAAGCTCAGGTCGAAGTGATCATCTCCCCTACATGCACTCAACAGAAGATCAAACGTACCAAATGGCAAAACTTGTCCTAAGTTAAATTATACAAATAGACGGTTAAACAAAAAGTAACACAAACAAACATCTTAAAAATGTTTGCTTGTTCCCCGGCAACGTCTCCAAAATTCTGCTTCAAGCTTTTTTTTACCTACTTTTATAATTATTTTTCAAAACATTTAAAGTCTTCTCGCAAGAGTACGAGTTCGCGTGTAGGATGGTAAGTTAAGCCGAGTTGATTCTCAAGGAACAAGTAATCGGAATTTCCAATGTTTGTTTAATCATAAAGTTTCACACGAACATGTATAATTGGGGGTTCTTTTTGTTTTTGATTTGTGAATTACGAATTTAAAAGCAAGAGCAATTAATTAAAACTAATTAACTTGAACTAATTATCTTAAACTACTTCACCAACTAGAGTTTAAAAGACTTAATTATCTAAACACGACGAACTAGGATTACGGAATTCAAAGAGCAATTAAATAGCATGAATAACTTCTACGATAATCAATTGGGAAATAAGAATGATAAACACAAATTAAAAGCAATTAAAGATTCAAGGACTAAATAAATTCTAAAATTATCAAGCATGAATGAAACAACGAAAATTTAAGTTGAAAGATTACTAACTATATTATCCAAAATATCCCAAGTAACAAGCATGAAATAAATCAAGATCCGAAAATAAGAGCAATTTATCTAAAACTATAATTAACTAAGAAATCAATGAAAAGTTTAGAATACATATTGGAACTAGGAAAAGAAGTAAAAAAATATCCAGCTATTCCGGAGGAACGAAGTGGATCTTGGACGAAGAACGAATCACGAACTAAAGAACGGAACTTGGAACTTGTGATTCTTGTATCTTCAATCTTGATCTTGTATCTACGTAACGGGCAATGGAAACGAGCTCTCTCTATGCTTCTCAACTCTATAAATATGTGTGATGATGTTTAAGATGGATTATAAGAGGGTATATATAGTTTTCTCAAAACTTGGAGAACAAGTTTCCTATTTAATTTCCGACCTGGCACGCTAACGGTCAGCTTAGCGGTAAGGGTTACCGCTAACGCTACCATTAACCTCTCGCTGAATGTCACTCTCCACACTTAACAGTTGGTCTAGCGGTAATGGTGACCATTAAATATGCCGCTAAAACTCTTTGTTGCTTCCTAATGGTTGGGATAACGGTTAGGTAACCATTAAATCCACCGTTAACTTGGTCTGGGAGCTCTCTGTCATCCTTTAGCGGTTAAGGTAGCGGTAAGGGTGATCGCTAACCCGTAAAACTTTCTACTTCTTCGTCGAATAGCTCGATTTCGTCTCTCGATCGTCAAACTTCATCTATTTAGTGCTAAGATCCTCCGGTTACTTAGCTGTATGGGAAAAAATAGAGAATAATCACCCGTTTGCATCAATAATAATCAAAACAAGGTGAAATAAGTTGGAGATACAAAAATACGGAAATACGTTTAATCTATCCAACTTATACCGATATTAATAACAAAAACTAACTAAAATACTAACTAAAATAAGGACAAATTCATGTTAATTAGCACTCTAATCTCACATTATTGTTTTGTAAGATAAACATGTATGGTATATGCGATGAATATGATTGTACCATTTGGGTGCACAATGCCCGACTCCACACCACGTAGATTCAATGATCGTACACATGAGTCAAATTCATCATACATTGAAGACATATTCATCACTAGCTGAAGTCATATTCATCATACACAATACAACCTTCACTTAACTCAATATACTACAATCATATTTACATTGCATTCATATTCATTACACATAACATATTCATCATATATGCATATACAAAAATATAGTTTTTATGTGTCTCAATAAATTTCTAATACAAAACATATATATTCATCACATAAAACACAAATTTGGTAATAGAGAACATTCAAATTTGTCATACATAAAACATAGTTCTCAATTCTCTCAATATAAAATTAATATATTGCAATCATATTCATCACACATAACATACATATTAATTACACATAATATTTTGATTTGTACATATTTGTATTTATTTATTTATTTTGTGTGACTTTTCTTGCGTATTGTTCTTGTAATTTGCGTGTTTTGAGTCATTTTTGTTTATTTCGTATTATTGTAGTTCGCCTTGTGATTAGCACGTATTTGTCCTTATTTTTAGTAGTATTTTAGCTTGTTTTTCTATTTTTTTTTTGGTATAAGTTGGATGATTTAAGCTTAATTTCGTATCTTCATAGTTCCAGCTTATTTTACCGTATTTTGATCGTAATTGATGGAATTAGGTGATATTTAGTTGTTTTCACCTTACAGCTAAGTAACCGGAAGAGTTCAGTTCGTAATAGACGAAGTTCGACATTTAAGAATAGGAGAACGAGCTTTCCGGTGAAACGAGTAGCAAAAGATTGAGAAACGAAGACAGGCGCTCTGTTGCGTCGACTGACGCGAGCGTCGACGCTCCGTCGACGTGAGCCATGATCCGCGTCAGTCGACGCAAGGCCGACGCACTGCCGATGCTACGTTCTGAAGCGTCGATTGAAGAGGGCGTCGACCGACGCAGCGTCGACGCAACTTGCTGAAGCGTCGATTGAAGACGCGTCGACCGACGCAGCATCGATTGAAGACGCGTCGACCGACGCAGCATCGACGCAACTTGCTGAAGCGTCGATTGAAGACGCGTCGACCGACGCAGCGTCGACATAACTTGCTGAAGCGTCGATCCATGACCGCGTCAGTCGACGCACCTGCCCAGCCGACGCGCACAACCAAGCAGCGGTAGCGCCGAGCACCAGTGCGCGTCAGTCGATGCACCGTCGACGCGATGGCCCAGAATCGGGATTTTAGGGTTTCTTATGCTCCAAGTCAAGGGAAATCTATATAAACCCTTCTAAGTCCGTCCCAAAAGGGGACACCTCTCATCCATACTCTGAATATTTGATCTTTTGGCTCGAGAACAACACCGTCCACATCCCGATAACAATAATTGATCAAGATCGAAGATTCGAGGATCGCCAAGCTCCAACTGTCCGTTCGTGATCCGTTCTTCGACCGAGATCAACCGCCTCTCCGGATTAGCTGAAGAATTTACTACGCTTTCTAGTTTAATAAGTACTCTAAACCCTTTATTCGTTTTCGTAGTTTAATTTATGCAATTAAGTAGTTGTTTTTCAATTATTATTTTTGAATTGTTTCATGCTTAGAACCCTAGATACTTTTGGTATTAAATTCGTAATCTCAGTTTAATTAATGATTGGTTATCATTCTCRTKTAGTTAATTCATTTCRCGTTCTAGATAATTGATGTTCGTTTATGCTAATTGATCTTGTTTAAGTTCTAGATTAATTTCTTTAGTTTACATGTTCTAGTTGCTGAATTAAAGTACCTGTTTTAATTATTGTTCATGTGCTTTAAATTTCTAGATAATCAAAACAATCAAACCCCCACCCCCCAATTTATGTGTTATTGTGTTGAACAAACTATTTAAAATTCCGATTGTAAGTTCCTCGAGAGACGACTAGAGTCAAGTTGCTAAACTACGCGCGACCCCGTTCTCTTGCGGGCAAGCTATTGATCTTTTGACAAATTTTCATAAGTAGGCTACACAAAAGCTTGAATCAAAATTTTGGCACCGTTGCCGGGGACTATACAAAGGTTTTCAAAAATATGTTTGTTCATTTTTATTTTTATTTTTTTAGTCGTTTATTTGTATAATTTTTTTCTCTAGTCGATACATTTGATTTGTTGTTGAGTTCATGCAAGGTCGTAGATCGCTTAGGCTCGAACTTGCACCATTCATCGACAACGTTCAACGTTCGAATCAAGTGAGACCACCTCACTCATCCACAAGTGAATCGTCTGCCACGACTTATTTTATTTGTGATCCGATTCCGGAAATGATGTTGCGACTAGATAACCAAGCCCACAACAACGAGGACGATCAGCCACCAAGGCATCCACCCGTGCAACAAAGAAATGGGTATGGGAGTGAGCCAATTCGTCCCGACGGACCAGTA
>BMAC01000465.1:993307-1012163 GCA_014905375.1 Phtheirospermum japonicum
GATTCATGTACAATGGGGTATCACGAAGATACCGACGCTGAAGCGCACGCCATCAAAGACCAATTACGCAACATAGATCTCCCAACCTATGAGCACAGGCCTCAGACAAATCCCAAATTTAATGCAAATCGTAACTATCCTTACTTAAAATGGGGCCCTGAAAATCCACATTTCACCCCAGCACAAACTAAATCAACACAACCATCACCGAGCAAATCGCTACCAGCTGGGCCGACACCTGTTCCTATACAGCCAAACGATCAACTGCTGATTTGGCAACAGAACCAAGTCACCTAGACACTCAGAAATAGGGATGGATTGACAAATCTGACCGCGCAAGTTAATAAGCAAGGAGAGGTCCTTGATGACCTATCTAAGAGCGTGAAGAACTTGGAGAAAATGATGGGGCAAATGGCGACATTCATGGCCAAACACGACAATGAAAAGGGGAAGTTTCCGATCCAACCCGAGCAAGCTTCCGCGGTTCATATTCTACGAAGTGGGAAGATGATAGATAATGGGGTCGAAGAAAAGAACGAAGGGGACACTAATATTGCAAATGAGGGGCTGCCTACGACAATGACCCTAAATCAGTTGACCAAATGCATAAGTCACCGAATCCGTACATTCCTGGGTCGTTAAAAGGGAAGTCCCCGAATCAAGTACCCTCTCCAGTAACAGATGATGATTCCACCAAGCCTCCAAAGGCATCGCCAACCACTATTCGAGACAAGGTTCCTTTCCCAAGTCGCCTACGCCCAGCCAAAGAGAATAAAAAGTTCATGGAACTTTACAATCTACTCAAAAACGTCAACATTAATCTTCCTCTGTTAGACGTAATCAAGACGATGCTCGCGTACGTGAAATTTTTCAAGGAATTAGTCGTGAGGGAATGGCGTCTGGAGACACTTCAGCAAGTTAAGTCAACAAAAGAGGTGAGCGCCATATGCAAAGGGCCTCTACCCAAAAAGGAAAGAGACCCCGACAGTTTCTGCATAACCATCACCTTGGGAAATGGACAGACAGCACGAGGCATGCTTGACCTTGGAGCAGGAATCAATTTGATGCCTTATTCCCTTTATAAGAAATTCGATTTGGGGACAATGAGACCGACGATGATGCGGCTACAATTAGCGGACCGATTAATTAGACAACCACTTGGCATAGTCGAGGATGTTCTAGTTCAAGTTGGCGAGCTTGTGATTCCAGTCGATTTCGTCATACTAGATGTCGTCGAGGTTCCGAAGGAGGGCACTGAACATACTATTTTGCTTGGTCGACCATTTATGTCCACTTCTCGTACATTAATTGACGTACACAAAGGGAGGATGACCTTATCCGTGATGGGCGAGACAATCACATTTTTGCTGAAAGATATCCACAACACTCCTTCGCCATACATGAATGAAGATTTCTTGTTTGTGGACCCGATTGCCTCTTGTGTTCACGAGCTTAAGGGGATCACCGTGCTAGATGAATTAAGCATTGAGGACGATACAGAATTTTTGAACAGGGTGGCCGAGATGTTAGAGATAGATTTGAATGAGATCGACGAAGATTTGAAATAGCCACTGCACCCGAACTTGGTCCAAAGATAGAGTTAAAGCCGCTACCGAGCCACTTAAAGTATGTTTTCCTCGAGCCTAACGAAACAAAACCAGTCATCATATACTCAGCCTTATCGGAACACGAGGAGAAGGAATTAGTTGTGGTTTTAAGCAACCACAAGGAGGCAATAGAATGGAGCATCAGCGACATCAAAGGAATAAGCCCCGTGACTTGCATGCATAGAATCGAGATGGAACCCGATGCCAGGTCTGTGAGGGACAGTCAACGGAGACTGACACCAACGCTTTATGAGGTGGTTAAGAAAGAAATTTTTAAACTTCAAAACGAAGGAATCATTTTCGCCATCTCCGACAGCAAATGGGTAAGCCCAATCCATGTGGTTCCAAAGAAAGGAGGTATCACCATCGCCGAAAATGCAAAGGTTAAGATAGTGCCAACCCGAATAACTACTGGATGGCGTATGTGCATCGATTATAGGAAGTTAAATGCGGCCACTCGTAAGGATCATTTTCCTCTACCGTTCATTGACCAACTTCTCGACAATCTTGCGGGACACGAATTTTACTGCTTTCTGAATGGCCTTTCGGGCTATTATCAAGTGGCCATCGCTCCAGAAGATCAGAACAAGACAACGTTCACATGCCCCTTTGGTACATTCGCTTTTCGAAGAATGCCCTTTGGCCTGTGCAACGCACCAGCAACTTTTCAAAGGTGCATGCTCTCAATTTTCAGTGATTTTATTGATGACTTTCTTGAAGTGTTTATGGATGATTTTTCAATTTTTGGGTCGTCTTTTGATAATTGTTTGTCTAATTTGTCTAGAGTTCTAGAACGATGCATTGAGAAAAATCTAACTTTGAGTTGGGAGAAATCCCATTTTATGGTAAAAAGTGGCACTGTTCTAGGCCATGTTGTTTCTAGAAAGGGGCTGGAGGTTGATAAGGTGAAAATCGATGTAATTGAAACCCTCCCTCCGCCTTGAGATGTTAAAGGGATTAGGAGTTTTCTTGGTCATGCAGGTTTTTATAGACGCTTTATCAAAAACTTTTCAAAAATAAGTCGTCTACTTTGCAAACTATTGACCTTAGATACTCCTTTTATTTTTAATGAAGAATGTTGGAATGCGTTTAATGAGTTAAAAGTGAGTCTTACGTCTGCCCCTGTGGTTGTTTCTCCCGACTGGACCTTACCCTTTGAAATTATGTGTGATGCCTCTGACGAGGCGGTGGGGTCTGTTTTGGGACAACCTGTGGAAAAATTGCTTAGGGTCATTTATTATGCTAATTATATGCTAAACGATGCTCAACGTAATTATACCACAACTGAAAAAGAATTATTGGTAGTCGTATTTTCGCTTGACAAATTTAGACCGTATATATTTGGAGCTAAGGTAATTGTACACACTGATCATGCTGCTTTACGCCATTTGTTTTCCAAACCACAAAGTAAGCCACGCCTTATTAGGTGGATTAAAATGTTGTGGCGGATCACTTGTCTAGAATGATAATTGAGGAGAATGAGGGGGAGAAATTTATGATTAACGATCTTTTTCCTTATGAAAATGTTTTTAATCTTGAGCAATTAATTACTCCTTGGTAGGCTGATATTGTGAATTATCTTGTTTGCAAAATAGTGCCTAACCATTTATCCTACCAAGAACGGAAGAGATTTTTGAGTAAATGCAGGGACTACTTTTGGGATGATCCCGATGTTTTCAAACGCTGCAAGGATGGTCTAAATAGGAGATGCA
The DNA here is from genome assembly GCA_014905375.1 of Phtheirospermum japonicum. Taxonomy (NCBI): domain Eukaryota; kingdom Viridiplantae; phylum Streptophyta; class Magnoliopsida; order Lamiales; family Orobanchaceae; genus Phtheirospermum; species Phtheirospermum japonicum. The sequence goes on from BMAC01000465.1 coordinate 996,627, forward strand.
TTCCGAACGACGAAATGGGGAGCATTCTCCAATTTTTCCATGACCATGGAGGGCATTTTGGAGCTCAAAAGACGGTGTTCAAAGTGTTGCAAGCCGGATTTTATTGGCCGAGTTTATTTGCTGATGCGTTTGAATATTGCAAAACTTGTGACAACTGCCAACGGACCAGAAACATAGGTAAGCGAGACGAAATGCCACAGGTACCCAACCAAGTGGTAGAGATTTTCGATGTATGAGGGATAGACTTTATGGGACCTTTCCCTAAGAGTGGAGATTTTGAGTACATCCTTGTTGGTGTCTACTACGTATCAAAATGGGTGGAAGCAATCCCTACTCGAAGAGCTAATGCTGAAGTTGTTCTCAAATTCCTCCAAGAAAATATTTTCAGTAGATTCGGTGTGCCGAAATCGATATTAAGTGATGGAGGAAGCCACTTTTGTAACAAGGCGTTTGCAAAGTCAACGCAAGGCCGATGCACTGCCGACGCTACGTTCTGAAGCGTCGATTGAAGGGGGCGTCGACCGACGCAGCATCGACGCAACTTGCTGAAGCGTCGATTGAAGACGCGTCGACCGACGCAGCATCAACGCAACTTGCTGAAGCATCGATTGAAGACGCATCGACCGACGCAGCGTCGACATAACTTGGCTGAAGCGTCGATCCATGACCGCGTCAGTCGACGCACCTGCCCAGCCGACGCGCACACCCAGGCAGCGGCAGCGCCGAGCACCAGTGCGCGTCAGTCGACGCGATGGCCCAGAATCGGGATTTTAGGGTTTCTTATGCTCCAAGTCAAGGGAAAATCTATATAAACCCTTCTAAGTCCATCCCAAAAGGGGACCACCTCTGAATATTTGAATCTTTTAGCTCAAGAACAACACCGTCCCACATCCCGATAACAACAATTGATCACAATCGAAGATTCGAGGATCGCCAAGCACCAACCGTCCGTTTCTTCGACCGATGTTGATGGCCGGTGTTGTCCCGAGGAGGATCCGAGCTCCCACCGAGTGTCTGTACCGAGTGAGCGCCGATCAGGAGCACCGCCGAGCAGGACTCACTGTAGGCCGCCGATCTGGACACACAGTGTCACCGAGGGCTCCCGTGCATCGTCGCCGAGCTCAGGCCCGCGCCGCCGGGCCGGACTCGCAGCATGCTACCGACCTGGACGCCCGGGCTCGCCGAAGACGCCCGCGCAGTGCCGCCGAGCTCAGGCCCGCGCTGCTGGGCTGGACTCGCAGCATGCTGCCGACCTGGATGCGCGGGGCTCGCCGAGGATGCCCGCGTAGTGCCGCCGAGCTCAGGTCCGCTCTGCCGAGCTGGACTCGTAACGTACTGCCAAGTGCCCACGCCAAGAGCGCCGAACAAGAGGCTGCCGAACTAGATTCTGCCGAGCTCGGTCTGGTGCCGAGCAGGATTTTCCTCGGGGGATAATAGGCATCCCGCGCTGCCTGCCGAATACTCCTGCCCGGAGGTGCCGAGTAGGCATATGTCGAGCACATTGAGCTCGGCACTCTACCGAGCAGAACCTTGCCCGGGGGCGACAGGCGGTCCGAGTCACGAGCTGAATATTCTGACCCAGAAGCCACCGACCTGAGAAGTGTCAAGGAGGGCGGATTCCTCCGAGAGATCCGTTCGATTCGAAAAATATCTTAGGTCGGCATTGAGTCGGTGGAAAATAGCTGTGGACGGTACTGAGGCGGTGGATATGAGAGCAGAGGTTTCGGAGGGCCAATAGGAGAGTGTCAGGTGTCTAATTAGGGTTTCAATGGAAAACTATAAATAACCTTTCCAAGAGAGAGAAAAGGATCCCCAGTTTTCTAGAGAGAGAAACAAAGAGAGCTTTAGAGAGAGAAAGCTTGTATTTCAAGGTCAAGCACCCTGGAAAAAGGGTCCGGCTAAGGCCGATCCGAACTGATTTTGAGGAATAAAAGTTAAGCACTTTTTCCCACTCGTGTTCGGCTATCTGATTGCTGCTCATTTTACTATTTTTGGTTTTGTATTGGTTGTGTTACTCTTAACATAAACAACCGAGATCAACCGCCTCTCCGGATTAGCTGGAGAATTTACTATGCTTTCTAGTTTAATAAGTACTCTAAACCCTTTATTCGTTTTCGTAGTTTAATTTATGCAATTAAGTAGTTGTTTTTCAATTATTGTTTTTGAATTGTTTCATGCTTAGAACCCTAGATACTTTTGGTATTAAATTCGTAATCTCAGTTTAATTAATGATTGGTTATCATTCTCGTGTAGTTAATTCATTTCGCGTTCTAGATAATTGATGTTCGTTTATGCTAATTGATCTCGTTTAAGTTCTAGATTAATTTCTTTAGTTTACATGTTCTAGTTGCTTAATTAAAGTACCTAGTTTTAATTATTGTTCATGTGCTTTAAATTTCTAGATAATCAAAACAATCAACCCCCCCCCCCCCCCCCCCCCAATTTATGTGTTATTGTGTTGAACAAACTATTTAAAATTCTGATTGTATGTTCCTCGAGAGACGACTCGAGTCAAGTTGCCAAACTACGCGCGACCCCGTTCTCTTGCGGGCAAGCTATTGATCTTTTGACAAGTTTTCATAAGTAGGCAACACAAAAGCTTGAATCACCTTGTTTTTTTAGTTATTTAATATTATTTAGCTCATTCTTAGGCAGTTTACTTTATTTTATTTTGTAAGGTCAAAGTTGGTCCGGGCCGAGGTCGGGAGACAAGTTGAGCCTGATAATTTCTAAAACGAGCCTATGGTGATTATATCAAGCAAAAATGAATGACCGAATATTGAGGACGTGTCAAGCCACAACCGGATGATACCTAAAAGATTGCATCAGGAACCTAAATGTGTCCGAGAGTTGTCGAACAGCCAGACAACATCACCCAAGAAACTCTTTGTGTGATCTCTCGGCAGCTAACGACAGATATCTCCCTCACGCGTATGCCACGCCAATCCACTTCGCACCATTGCCGATAACTATCGAGAACAACAAGCCATGATACCTAAAAACTAATTAGCAAGCATTTGTCTTGATTTTTATATATATTTAATTTCGGTATAGGTTGGATAGATTGAGCATATTTTCATATTTATGTATCACCGGCTTATTTTACCGTGTTTTGATCGTAACTGTTGAAATTGGGTGATTATTCTCTTTCTTTTCCCCATATAGCTAAAGTAGTCGAGGAAGCTCAGTACTGAAAATATGAAGCTTGCAGCCGTTGCGTTAACCGAGAGACGAGAACGAGCAAATCGGCAAAAAAGTAGCCAAGGAGCAGCCGTCGATCGACGGCAAATATCGACGTGGCATCGACGCCACCATGCTACCTGTGTCGAAGGCGACTATCGACCGATGCACCAAGAAACACGCACCACCATCGACTGACTCTCGGCGTAGACGGTGGTCGACGTAATAGACACTGTCGATTGATGCTCCCCGATGGTCGATCAACGGTCGTAATTTTCTAGTGATTTTACTGTGATACCCTCCTCGTACGACTCTATAAATAAGATATTTCTCTTCAGCTGGAAGGGAGAGCATGATACATAGGGAAGAACCCTAATTTCGAACCTCTCGGGGTTGACAACCCAAGAGTGTTCTTTTATATTTCTTCATTTTATCCTTTCCCAATTCAGATTTCAGTTTTCAGACTTTAGTAGATTTTAGATCGTTACTCATAGCTTAACTAGATTAATCTTAGTAGATTTCATTAGTTCAATTCCTCGATTGAACAATGTTACTCCCCTTCATTAATTAGTAAGTTTTCAACTTCCTTTGCTTTACTAGTTTAATTTCTTGATAGCTTAGGTTATGAACTTTTATTGTGTTTGTGATGCTCTTGATTTGTATTCGTAGTTGTGTTCCTTAGATTCTCATTCTTTTTATATATGCTTGTTAGGAATTCTTATTAGAATAGTTTTTATTCAAAACCCCATTGTTGCTTCCTTCAATTTTTTCATGGTTAATCATGTTCTTGTCTGTTTTGGGTTTATGATATTGAATTTGTTGATGATTGTTGGCTAGAGCTTATGGGTCTAGTGCCTAGAATCGTTTAGAATCATCAATTGGGGTTGTTGGGTGTTTAATCTACAAGTTGAGATTAACAGCCTTAGCTCGTAGGCTAAGTGTTCGATGATATGCCTATTGGTCATGGAGATGATTCTAGAGCTCTAGAACCCTGTTTTAAGATTGACAAACTTATTTTTAAAAGTAAGTACGGAAAGTTTGATTCAAAATTTTGTCGCTGTTTCCAGAGAAGGCTAAAGGTTGTGATTTTTGTGTTTGCTCTTTGTGATCTTTGTTTGTGTTTTTATTTGTTTTGTTTGTGTTTAGTGTTCATTTGTGATTTTTATTTTTGTTTATTATTTCTATTTTCCATCGGTGTATTTAATCTTGTATGTTGAGTGATGTGTATTCAATGTACCTCGACGCCAAGGCCCGAGATACAACAAACCATTTTCAAAATAAAATCAAAAATCAAAAAGAAGTCAAAGAGAATGTCTAACCCGTACGAAGTCCCATACGATTGTCGTTCCCTTCTACTGACCATTCCATTGAGCTCCAAGATTCCGGACTACTATCTTGTGAATTCTATTTAGAGCAACTCCCGGTTTTCCTTGGACTTCCGATCTAGGATCCGCTGAAATTCATTCGAGAATACGAGGCCATCACCCGGACTTTCCCTCTTCTCGGCCTTACAAGGGATCAAGTGAGGATGCGACTCTTCCCTTTCATACTAAGATTCGAGCAAGACAATGGTTGGTATATTTAGAGCCCGACTCCTTGAAAATGTAGGATGTAGTGTACGATCGACTCATGGGGACGTTCTACTCACCTGAATGGCCCCCATCTTCAAATTCATACAGATCATTGTGGCTCTGATCAGTTAAGGTCAATGAAGTATTTGTAGCTAAAAAGGAAAATTACAAGAGGTTCGAGGAACTGGACAAAGAGATAGCAGCCCTAAAAGCCAAGCTAGCGAGTCGGGCTTCTTCAAAAAAGGTCATTGTAGTATGTAGTCGTTGCGGAGCACCAGGGCATTGGGAGACTATATGCCCAGTGCCGTTTGACAAAGATCCAAAGGAGGAAGTTAACGCCATTCAGAATTATCACAGCCAACCTTCTAATTTCGAGCAGAAATTTATAAAGGACTATAACCTCTACTCGAACATGTACAGTCCAAGGCAGCATGATCACTCGAATTTCAAGTTTGGTCCTGGGAGCCCGAATCATATGCCAATCCCTACGCAAACCGACCCTAATTCTTTCTATCCAAGCTACGACTCTTATGCCCCTCCCGACTCAATTCCCTACTACCCGATCTATGAAGAATATACACCACATCCTCCTCCCGACTACAACCAACAAATCTACTATCATCCCGATGTCCCAATTGAGAATGATCCTTACTCGGTTATCTGTGATGAGGTGAAACAGCTTACTTTTGATGATTTACTTATTTGTGATGTGGTAGAGACCACCATGGATGTTGGTACTTCGAGCTTGAATGCTCGTGTAGGAGAGGTGTGTAAGGAGATTGAAATTTGGGATTTGGTTGAATGAATCACCCCTCTTGTGATATTTGATGAGGTTTTGTACAGGAATGTTGGGGTTTGTCGTTGGAAGGCCCAGGGGATGTTGGATATTTGAGCCTACTTGATCTATGTGGGGATGATGGAGTTGTGGAGCCGGTTTTGGATAAGGGTGAGATTATTTAGCCTCACTTAGTTCCGCCCGATGCAATGTTAGATCTTGATTTTGAGGTGGTGGAATAGATAGTTGAGGAGGAGCCCGATCGCCCTCTCCTAAGCCCGGATATTACTTTTGTTTTTTAGGGCATTGAGGTGGTGATCGAGGAAACGAAAGAGCGTGGATCGGTTGATAGACGTTTCATTTGTTTGACTTATTTTCTAGTTATTCCAGTGATTGAGGATCGCCTCGTGCTCTAATTAACTTCTAATATCTTTGTGGTGATCGATTACTCACGTTTCTGACCTCCAAAGCGAGTTGAAATATTCATTTCTCTTATTTTATGACTTTCTTTCCGTGCCCGCCTTGGTGATTTTAATCGCCCGTTCTTGCTCTTTGAGACACTAAGGCGTGACACGACAATCACTTATTTTTGGATCCTGGATAGCATCGATCGTATGAGTCATCGAGCTTTCGACGTTAAACAAGCGCTTCTTAGGAGGCAACCCAATCCATTTTCGATTTATGTATGTTCCTCTCTTACGTTTCTTTGTTTTTGTGTTTTGTTGTGTTCTGCTTTATTTTCTTTGTTTTTCGAACAGTTGGAGGAATTCTTGTTAAAGAACGTTGATCAATCGAGCGAAAAATGAGGCACAGGGAAGCAGTTATCGATCGATGCCTGAGTCGACGCTACTGCACTGCCACGTCAATCGACTAGACCATCAACGATCGATCGACGAAGCCTCTGCCCCATCGATCCCCCCTCGTCGGTCGATACTTATCACCGACAATGCCCTCTATCCTCATCAATGCCAATGCAGATTCGGCCCATTTGCTGACTTTAATTCAAGGGCCACGGGTTTTGAGAGTTCATCTCGAATAAGATTTTTTGGACACCCACCTTTATAAGGTAAGTTTTGTGGGTAATTTTGGTTTAATTAAGGAGTCTTGATTATTTCCTTTTAAGAGTTATGTTTTGATTAGGTATGTTTTGTAGAATCCTACCTTATTTAGGTTAAGAAGAATCTAGGACTACTTTTTCTCCAGCCCTTCAATCTTATATAAACCCTCCATGAGTACGTTATTTTTCATAAAATCTTCAAGACCTTGCCACACTTTGATCGTTTCCCAACCACCAAGTACCGTCATAAGCCTTATAGACGAAGATGGAGCATGGAATGGTGAGAAGAGAAGAACATGAAGAGGCATTAGATGCACTTCATAGTCAATTGTATGAGGCTAGAACGACGATTTGGGATTTAACATCTGATAATCACGAGTTTATGCTTAATAAAGCGGTGCATATTTTTAATATTGACAAGATGGAGGAATATTTGGTGGAAGCGAATAGGAGGATTGATGAGCTTACTCAAGAGGTCGAGATGCTTAAAAATTTACTTTATGGACCAAAATCACCCTTGGGCCCTAGTTCCGTGAATACTTTTGATGTTTAGTGTAGCTCGTTCTAGTTAGTTATTTTACTTCTTTTGTTATTTTGACTTTGGGGTTGTTTATTTTAATTGTTGAAAATCCAAAAATAATAATAATAATATTAATAATAATAATAATTTAATTAATTTGTTCTTTGTTTTGTTTGCTTGTTTGTTTTTGTAGTTTGTTAATCAGGACAATCTAAATCACGCGATTCAAGATGATGGATTATTGAACAGTTCTATTTGGAGCAGCTCAACTATTTAGTCTCAAGGGACGTTTTTCTTACTCCTTTCCTCTTTTGATTTGATTCTTATATATTATTATGTCAATTTGGAGGTTGTCAGATTTTTAGGGAGGGGGAGGGTAGTTCAGTAGTGATTTTTATTTTATAATTGCGCAATTTGGATTCGTGGTTTTGTAATAGCTAGTATTTGAACGTGATAGATTATTATTCCTACGTTATGAGAGTTAAGTGAGGTTTCGTTTGAATGAGGTGAAGCACATTGCTTTGTGATTAGAATATTTTGGTGAGTTATTGATCACGGTAGATCGTGAGTTAGCCACACGACTTATATATTTCATACCCGTCCAAAGAGCCTACATTACAACCCGTTAAAGACCTTTTTCGATTCTTTGTTAGTTACACACTTATTATGCGATGGAGAAGTTTCTTATTATCAGTTCTATTTGTTGTGAATGTATTTTGATGGTTTGAGCGTATATACATCCCATTAAAAAGAATACTTGAGTGCTTTTGAGCGTACACATATATATTACCCTTTGTTAGGATGCATGATTTTATTTTTGGAGAGACAATGTAATAATGGTCTAGCGTTTGAGTTTGCGTTGCAATTATCTATATTTTCAAGATTATCTATGTAGCACGACACGATTCTTTGTTTGAGCTTATTTTTATACTGGTTATTCTTTCAAATTATCGTTTGTTCAAGGACGAACAAACCATTAAATCCTGGGTAGTTGATTAACATGCATTTGTCTTGACTTTCTTTATATTTATGTAGTATTTTAGTTATATTTGTGATTAATTTTGGTATAGAGCTCTAAGTGTTCTTAAATCTTTTCAAAAATTTTGATTTATTTGTTCGTCGTTTAAATCAATGTCTTGATTCCAAGTGTTTAGATTAGCTTTTTTTTCTTCGTTATTTTCTCATTCGTGAAATCAAACACTAAAAGAGCTTCCGATTAGTTTTTCTCGAGAGATTTGACTCGAGTCAACTCACCAACCTACAAGTGACCTCGTACTCTTGCGATCAAACTTTTAAGATTGACAAACTTATTTTTAAAAGTAGGTACGGAAAGTTCAATTCAAACAACCCCGAAAAATCCCCCATCTCTCGACATCTTCAGCAACCCTTGCACGTCATGCCATCACGCATCTACATGCCACGCCACATGGCTCAACCCTATTCGGCACCACCATGGATACGCGCCCAACACTCAACCGCGACACAACTAAACTCTGCACACAGCCTGCCACCACCACCATCACGCTACACCCTATTTGCAAATTGGAACCGGGAAAAAGTTTCATCTATCCATGACACCAAAGCACGTGCGAGCACCCTTCAGCATCCATCCTCAACCACTGACACAACACCCGCAAGAGTCATAGCTTAACCATGGTGCCTATTGCGTCCAAAGTTATAATTTATCCCCATTTCCCTATGATATTAGTATAACTACGACCCTTGTGCTTCTCATTTTTCTATCAACCCTTCTTAGCATACGTTTATCTTCTTTTCCAAACAATTAACAATGTCTCTTTCTAGTTTTTTCCATCATTTTCATTCCTAGATCTAGAATTTGTTTTAAGGATTTGTTAGCAAGATTTAAGATTTCTTGTTGTGTGAGGAGAAACAATTGAAGATATTGAGTTTAATTTTAGTAGACTTTCTTTATTACTTGTCTTTATTTTAATTATTTTTTGCTTGTTTTTGGTTACTCTTAAGGATTCCAAATTTCTTAATAATCTGAGATTTGGATTGAAGTGATTGTTTTGGTTTTGCTTAATTTTCCTTTAATTGCACGGAGTCAGCCATGTGCTACAGGATAAACGCATGGCCTTGGAATGTTTTGATCTCTAGTTTAGGGGGACGAACCGGCAAATAGGCGGCCTCCCTGGAATCAATAAGAAAATTGTTTTATTTATCACGGTCTCCTTCAATTGCTCTATTTTCCCCTTGACAATTTTAACTTAAAACAGGCTTTTCAGGTAATTAAATATTATTTAATCGATGACAATGAGCAAATTTATAACCCCGACCCATGTAGTAACATTATTTTTAATTTGCAAACCAAATACGACGAGTAGTAATGAGGCATGAGTAGGACAGACCTGGATTGGGTTAGACCTGGATTCAGATAGCCAAAGAAGGGACCTCAGGATGGCTTACGCTGGGTGAGGTTGACCTGGTCAGAGCGAGGGTCACTCCAGCCCAGGAGTTGTCCTGAGCTTAGTAGAACTGAGTAGCGTCGTCTCAGCCTAGGAGTTGTCCTGAGCTGATAGAAGACCACCTGTAAGTTAAATCTTGAAAATATAAAAGCAGGCTTACCAGCAGAAAGGAGACCAGGATTAGGGAAGACCTGGCCGCCTGACCCCTGGCGGGGAGACAAGTGGGACCACTTGTCAGAGCTTGTTGTCTAAACGGCCCCTGATTTGAGGTCTTTGTTTCTGAGATCCCGGAAGGGGTCCCCACTGGGAAAAACTATAAATATCTCGGCCCCAAGGCTGAGAGAGGTATGTCATTCTTTTGTTCATTCCTTCTTTGCTTCCTGGAAAACACCTCATACACTTTCTGACTTAAGCATCGGAGAGGTTTCCACCGAAAAACCACCGGTGGTCCTTTCTAACGTGCTTCTGTGCGCAGATCAAGAAGGCGTTCAAGGTTCCAGGTGTTGTTCTGGACGTCGGTAACATTTTGGGCTGAAACAATTGGCGCCGTCTGTGGGAAGGCGATCAAGCTAAGACGTGAGGGTTTTTTTTTTCTATGGCTTCGGACGGTTTATGACGAGACTTGGTGGGAGAACTCGGCGGAACTCCAAGCTCCCACCGCGCCGTGGGGTATGCCGCGGTCAGCAGAAACATCCACGGCGAGGGCCCGAGGGGGCAGAGCCATCAGCGGCAGTAGGATCGGGCACCGTGACACCCCCCTCCGGTGAATCAACGCCTGCCACTGGTGGGTTGTTCAATGACGTCCTCCTCAGGCAACTGTCTGAGCTCATTGGCAAGGCCGTGGAGACAGCTCTGGAGAAGAAGTTCGCAGAGATGTAAACGCTGCCGTCCGGCGTGCGGCCAGATCAGACAGTTCCGTCGCCAGAAACTGAGTCAGCGCATGGATCGGACCCCTTTTCAAGACAGAGAAGAGCATTTCTCTACTTCGGATAGTGAGACGTCGAGCCAGGCTAATCCAGGTCTGGCTAAGCAGATGCAGAGCCTGCAGAAGGAGGTGCGGGAATTCAAGAAGAAGATGACGAGCACTGGCAGAGTGCTGGCACGGCGAGGCACTCCGTTTACGGAGGAAGTCATGCGCGATGATGTGCCGGCTTCATATCGCTCTCTAGGCTTTGAGTACAACGGGACCACGGATCCGTGGGACCATCTCAGCCATTTTGAGATTGCAGCAACTGTGCATAAGTTTTCAGATGCTGTTATGTGTCGGGTCTTTCCGATGAATTTCACAAAGTCAGCACAACTTTGGTTTAGCCAATTGCCGCCTCGCTCTATTAGCAATTTTGATGAGTTTAGCTCGGCCTTCCTGCACCAGTTCACGAGCTGTAGGAAGTACCAGAAAATGCCACTTGAACTTTTTAGCCTGAAGCAAAAAGAAAACGAGAGCCTGCGTGCCTACATCAACAGGTTTACAACGGCCAAGTTAGAGGTGCCCTCTGCGTCTGAAGAGCTGTTAGTGAATGCTCTAGCGCAGGGTCTGAGGAGAGGAGAATTTTTTCAATCGCTGGTAGTGAAACCAGCTCTGAAATTTGGAGAGCTCCTGGAGAGAGCGGAAAAGTATATCCATTTAGAAGAAGCTTTGAAAATCAAGGAAGAAGGTGAGAAAAAACGGGAGAGGTACGATAGAGACGAAAGGGCAGCGTTGAAGAAGACAAGGCCAGATCTGTTTGGGGGCAGACCTTGTTTTGACAGATATACCCCTTTGGTGACGCCGCAGAGTGAAATCTTGCAAGCAATAGAGAGGCACCCAGAGCTAAAATGGCCCAAGACTTACTCACAAAAGCCCAGGAAAGAAAGGTCGGACCGATTCTGCCGTTTCCATAACGAATATGGGCACAGTACCAATGAGTGTACGCATTTGAAAGATGAGATGGAGAGAATGGTTCAGGCAGGGCACCTGAAAGAGTACGTCCGTATGAGGAAAGAGGAAGCCAGATCTGGTCGCAGCGGCTATAAACGTGCTTCACAAAACAAAAGAGATCAGGATAGGGGGCGTGCTGAAGGAAGAAGAACTGATCAAGCCCAGTTCATTCATGGAGAAATCCAGATGATTACCGGCGGAGAACTGGAAGAGCATTCTAAGCGGACGCAACACAGTTATGTCCGGGCTGCGAAAGATCTGGTTAGGAAGTCATGAGAAGTCGGGCAAATGGCGTCTATGCCAAATATCTGCTTTGGGTCATAGGATGGTGATGGTATCCTGGCTCCCCACATGGACGCCTTAGTTATAACGGCTACTATTGCTAATTATAACGTAAGACGAATTTTCGTGGATACAGGGAGCTCTGCTGATATTTTGTTCTTTGATTGCTTTAAACATTTGAAGTTGGATGTCGAGTTGGAGGAGGTAACCACCTCCTTAGTCGGGTTTGCAGGGGGAGCCCTGAAACCCTTAGGAGAGGTCAGGCTCCTCGTGACGTTAGGAGAAGAGCCGTATAGGGTGACTAGGACGGTGCATTTTTGGTGGTGGATGCGCCATCTTCTTACAATGTCATGCTTGGACGACCTTCTCTGAGCCAGTTCCAGGCTGTTATCTCGGTTTTCCACATGAAGATGAAATTCCCTACGGAGGACGGAACAGGCGAGGTGAGAGGTGATCAATATGCGTCGTGACAGACGTATGTTGAATGCATCGGAAGGAACAGTGAGGAGGAAAGGCAGAGTAAAAAGGCTCGGATAGAGCAGCCAAAACAAGACCTGGCTAGAAGAGAGGAAGGGCTACTGATGTTAGTAGAGGTTGTCCCAGGAGATGAGAGTAGAGTCCTTCGTGTAGGAACGACGCTCAGCCCAGAGGTCTTGACAGACCTGGTGACTCTGTTGAGAGATAGTGCGGATGTGTTTGCCTGGTCTCCCCAAGATTTGGTGGGGATTGACCCAGAGTTGACAGAGCATCGCCTTAACATCATTCCAGACATGAAGCCAGTAAAGCAAAAGAAACGGAACTTTGGGCCTGAGAAGGAGGCCATAATTGAGGCCGAAGTGGAGAAATTACTTAAGGCTAAGCATATTCAAGAGATACAATTTCCTGAATGGCTCTCCAATGCCGTGCTGGTTCCCAAAACTCGAGAGGATTGGCGAATGTGTATTGATTTTCGTGATCTCAATCGTGCCTGCCCAAAGGACCATTATCCACTCCCAAGGATTGATCAACTTGTTGATTCTACTTCTAGATGCGAACTCCTGAGCATGATGGACGCTTCGCAAGGTTACCATCAGATCAGGCTTGCAAAGGAAGATTGGAAGAGAGTTAGCTTTATCACCCCGAAGGGTACTTACTGTTATGTGGTCATGCCATTCGGATTAAAAAACGCTGGTGCAGCTCGGACGAAACATGGAGGTGTACGTGGATGATATGTTGGTCAAGAGTGTCAAAGCAGCCTCTCATGTGGAAGATCTGAAAGAAAAATTTGCTACCTTGAGGAAGTACAGAATGAAGCTCAACCCCAAGAAATGTGATTTTGGGGTACGAGCTGGTAAATTCTTGGGATACATGGTCATGGAGAAAGGCATTGAGGCCAATCCGGAAAAGGTGAAAGCAATTATGGAGATGCAGGCGCCCAGAAACGTTAGAGAAATGCAATGTTTGGCAGGTCGTATTAATGCTTTGAGCCGATTCGTATCACGCTCGGCAGAAAAGAGCTTGCCATCTTTTCAGGCTTTACGAAAGAAGGCAAAACTTCAATGGAGTGAGGAGTGTGAGGAAGCTTTTCGATTGCTAAAAGAGCACTTGGCCGGCATGACTTTGCTTACAAAGCCCATCCAGGGTGAGCCCCTAATTTTGTATCTATCTGTGGGGCAGCAGGCGGCTAGCTCCATTTTGATTAGAGAGGAGGGCAAAATACAGCGACCAGTCTACTACTGGAGTAAGGTCTTGCATGAAGCAGACGTGAGATATGTGGAAATAGAACGGGCAATGCTAGCCCTGGTAGGCACGGCTCGCAAGTTGCGTCCTTATTTCCTTTCGCACAGTATAATCATACGGACAAACCTGCCATTAAAAGTTATAATGGACAAACCGGAAGCATCAGGAAGGCTGGTTAAATGGATAATCGAGCTTAGTGAGTTCGACATCGCGTTTGAAGCTAGAACAGCAATCAAAGCTCAGGCATTGGCTGACTTTATGCAGGAAATGGCTGGCCCTCCTATGAGGTGAAGGAATGGACAGTCTTCACAGATGGCTCTGTCAGTAACAAGGGCTGTGGAGCAGGAATTGTCTTGATAGAACCGGCAGGAGTGTCAACTGAGTACGCAGTACGTTTAAATCATGCTTTATCTAATAACGCGACAGAATATGAAGCCCTCCTACGAGGTGTTCAGATGGCACAGGATCTAGGAGCAGAACAGATCTGTGCCAAGGTGGATTCTCAGCTCGTTTCTAAACAAATAAGTGGAGAATTCGAGACAAGGGAAGATAGCATGCAGAGATATTTGGCCAAGTTTAGAGAATTAGCCAAGGACATGAAATCTCTGACAGTTACGCAAATCCCTAGAGAAGACAATGGAAGAGCTGACTACTTGGCGAAAGTAGCTAGCTCAGCGACAGATTGTAGGGAAAGAGTGATTACCTTGCTAAAGGCGGATGGGGAGTTTGGAACAGAGAAGGTGTTCTCAATAATTGAAGGTGATGACTGGCGCTCTCCTATAAAAGCGTATTTGGAGAAGGGAGACCTGCCAGAAGATAAAAAGGAGTCAATAAAGATACGAGTCAGGGCTTCCAGGTTTTGTCTAGTCAAGGGGGAGTTATTCCGAAGAGGGTTTGGACAGCCCCTCTGAAGATGCCTGAGTAGAGAAGAAGGATCTTTGGTCCTCCGGGAAATCCATGAGGGATGTTACGGCAACCATATGGGCGCCAGAGCTTTATCAAGCAAGACCTTGAGAGTGGGGTATTTCTGGCCACAACTGAGGAAAGAAGCAGAGGATTTCGTGCGGAAATGCAAAAAGTTCCAGAAGAACTCATCGTTGATACATAAACCCGCGGAAGAGCTCATGAAGATGAGCTCTCCTTGCCCATTCGCCAAGTGGGGCATTTATTTGGTCGGCCCCTTCCCCACGGCTCCTGCCCAAAAGAAATTCCTAATAGTGGCGATCAATTATTTTAGCAAATGGGTGGAAGTCGAGGCCTTGGCTAAAATCACGGAAGAGGCAGTCATGAAGTTCTTGTGGAAAAACGTGGTGTGTAGGTTTGGCGTCCCCAGAGTCCTCATCTCGGATAATGGCACTCAGTTCATGGGTACCAGAATCAGAGCTTGGTGTACGAAGATGAAAATTGACCAGCACTTCACATCTGTCTACCACCCCCAGGCTAAAGGTCAAGTAGAAGTCACTAATTGCATACTAGTACAAGGGATCAAGGCCCGTCTGGAAAGATCTGGAGGCAGATGGGTGGATGAGCTGAGCTCAATTTTATGGGCATATAGAACTAATCCCAAAGAAAGTACATAGGAAACGCCTTCCAGTTTAGTTTACGGTATGGATGTAGTGGTGCCCGCCGAGATAAGCATGGCAGAATGAGCTCTTAATCCGGGATGCTCTAGACTTGATCGAGGAAAAAATGGATCGAGCTGCTGTCAGAATGGCGCATATCAAAGGAAGAATAAAAGCAACATACGACAAGTCTGTAGTAAAGAGGCAATTCCGGATGGGAGACCTGGTCTTGAGAAGAGCTGATTTGGGAAAGACGAAAGGAAAACTTGATGCTGCGTGGCAAGGACCGCTTCGGGTCACCCAAATCTTAGCAGGAGGCACTCATAAATTAGAAGAGCTCGATGGGACCGATATCCCCCGTGTTTGGAATATTACTAATTTACGAAAATTCTATGCATAAATTATAATTTCTTAATAATCATTTGCCTTATTGAATAAAATTGCAGGTTTATTCTTGTTCACTAGTTTAAATACGCGTTCATAATTAAGCCAGGATTGGCTAAGGGCGGATGCCCTCAATTTCCTGA
>BMAC01000466.1:0-14153 GCA_014905375.1 Phtheirospermum japonicum
TCCGAAGTCCAGGCACGTATTGAGGAAGTATCACCTTGTTCGTGAGATTGTAGAGAGGGGTGAAGTCGTTGTTGAACGTGTCACCTCTGAAGACAACGTTGCAGATCCCTTCACCAAGCCATTATCGATATCAGTCCACGAGAAACATCGAGAGTCGATGGGACTTAGATACATGAATAGTTGGCTTTAGGTCAAGTGGGAGATTGTTAGAATAAGGTGACCAACAAGCCAACTTGTGGCTGTGGTCTGACCATTCTCTTGTAATACAATCGGTTTTTATTCGTAATAATATCTTTTATACTTATTGGCATTCCATATCTTTTATCCCATGCTAGTTGCATAGGTATGGTCCTGATGAAGTTACTTTATTACGGTGGATTGGTCTAGCAGAACCGTGAGATAATCCAGCACGTAATGTAACTCGTCGAACTTGTTCCTAGTCAAGGGTTACGCCATAATGAGGATACAGGCCTTTCCCATTAAGACTAGTACTTAGTGTATGTGGACCGCATCTCATCGGTCACGGTGTCTGGACATCGACATACATAAGTAGGTGCTCATAAGATGAGTTCACTGAACTCCCTCACCTAGAAATCTCTAAGTGGTTCCCACTCATCGAGTAGATGATTTCTATGGTATAGCGTACAACATTAATCCTTAAGACCCAGACCTCACCGTGACTTCACTAGAGGACAGGCTATGTTGTGACCTGTCTCTGTGTCTCTTTGGAGGCCAATCAAAAGGGGCAACGTTCACATAGTCGGGAATCTAGTGGGAAGTCTGTGCATGGTAGTAGGGGATTCGGACGCATGATAAGTCATGGATGTCCTGTGTGTTCTGATGGTTGATAAATCCTCGGAGTCTCTGGCCAGAGCTGATAGTGGGGTGTTTAGAGAAATGTGTTTCTCTAAGTCACACACGAACGGATTATCTTGAACCTAGAACGTACACACAGTTATTGAACTAGAAAGAGGTCTCGATGAACCAATACCTCTTGTTCAATCGGGACATAGATCGCGAAGGGATCGTACTGTACATATAAGCTATATCACAAGGTTCTTGCAGGCACTTCATTTGTATCTAGGGAATTATGATGCGTTGTTGCTAGGCGCCTCTCATAATTCGTTGGGTTCTGGTTTGACCAGTGATTAAGTAAAATGAGTTTTATTTAATCAGGGACTCTAAGGGACGAGTTCATATAAGAACAATATGTTGTTCGAATCACAATGTGTTGTGAACCCACGGCTAGCTTACACCTGAACCATTGAGGGTCACACCACGTGTTTCCTGATTATTGAAAACGATAGCTAGAAATTAATTGTTAATTTTAGCAAAAGATAGATGTCAATATGATTGAATCTAAGGTTCGTAATTGTGATTATGAATTGAGAAAAATACGAGAAAATTATTATGGACGCGAAAATATAATTGTTATATTTTTTGGAGTTATCGTTTGTGAGAAATGATTTATATTCAATGGGCTATTTGTTTTAAAATTGGGTCGGCCTAATAAGCCCCTTTAAAGTTATTGGGCCGGTACTATTTTAAATTAAAAGATTGGTTTTTATTTTTATAATGGGCCAGCACAATGAGCCCACTAAGTTGGGCTTATGTTTTTAATTAGGCCCATCCACTTTGAGCCCATTCGTGTTGGGCTTGTGTTTATTAAAAAAAACAAACAAAACAAAACTTTAAAAAAAGAAATATAAATAAAAGAAGAGGGCTGTGAAGAAAAAAACAAAGAGACGTAAAAGAAATATACACGGTTTTTAAAACCCTAGCCACCTAGAAACTCCCAGCCGTCCACCGCCGGCCGTTTTCGCTTGTCGCCGACCGCCGCCACACCGAAACGTTCGGTCCTCGTATTCTCCGTCGTTCTCAATCTCACGACGAGACTAGTTCTTCGTTGCGAGTATGTCGGGCAATACGGTGTGTGACACCGATACACCGGAGACGCCGCATCGCAGCCGTCCGGATCGCTGTCGTCACTTCACTGCCATTCGCCTGCCGCTGCTGCCACGCCGGAGACGCCGCATCGCAGCCGCCGGATCGCTGTCGTCGCTCCACTGTCGTTCGCCTGCCGCTGCTGCCAAGCCGGAGCGCCTGCCACTGCTGCCAAGCCGGAGCGCCTGCCGCTGGCCGAGAGAGACAGCCCGCTTCCGACGTCGCACTGCTTCAGTCACCGGTTTTCCAGCCGAGTTGCCGCTCCCGACGGCGTCGCTATCCTGCTGCACTGCTGCCTAGCAGCCGTCGCCACAGCCGACGTTCACCGCTCCCCGACAGCGTCTCGTCGTCTCGTCGCCGGAGTTCCATTCGTACTCCTCGACAGCACCACTGCCGTGTCTTCGCACGGCTTGCTATTAAGCCGATTCGCCGAGCCGTTCCGAACGCCGCCTCGTCTCCGAAATCAAGTCGATCTCGCCGCTCCCCGACAGCGCCTCTGCCTCGTCGCCGGAGTTCCAGCCGCGTCGCTCCTCAACCGTGCCGTGAGATATATATATGTTTAATGTTGTGATGCATGCAGTATATGTGTATTAAATATATATAGTATGCATGTTAGTATATGTATATAATATATTATTATATATATATGAATGCATGCAGTAATGCATTAGACTTATATATATACTGTTAGTTGATATATTAATATATATATATATAATTGTTATGTATATATTTGATATATTAAATAGAAACCGACCATGCTTATTCGATTTTACGAAAATCGAATTGTTTCATTTGTAAAGTAATTAAAACATTGTTTGAATTAATTGAAATTAAAATGGGCCGTCGTCAATTTGAATACGATTCAAATTCCTTTTATTTAAAAAATTTTTGTTTTCCGCTGCGCGACGGCACCATCAAATCCCTACAATATCCAACTATTCACCGAATACCGATGGAAATCCAAGGTGAATGGTGGAGATGCGGTGCAACTTTTCTTTGCGAAAATACCAATAAAGTGCAAAAATTTATTCTCTGGATTTCTCAATTACAAACAAATTTTGTACTCCACTTTTGTAATTAACTTCTTGTTTTTCTTTTCTTGAAACCATTTAATTCTTGTTTGCTTTAGTTATATATAGTCAACCTGTTAAAATAACTTAAGTTGAAGCATGATTCGTGAAATTACTCATATATATTAATGCAAAATTCTTATAATCTATATGTCTATACTAAAATATAGAATTCTAATATCTACCTAATGTAATATTTATTTTATTATATATTGCCTAACTTAATATTTTACTTTTATTATATATTGTCTAATTTAATGTTTCTCTTTTATTATATTTTGCCTAATTAAATATTTAGTTTCATTCTTTTGATATAAAAATATAAAAGTCATATATAATTAGAAAGAGAATCTAATTAGTTATCTTAATTGAAAGACAAATTACTTACTGATATTTTTAATTAAAAAAAGTATGAAAATAACTAAATAAGTTGTATTTATCATAAAAGTTTAATAATTTTATTCTTAGAATTTCAAATATCAAATATGAGTAAATTATGATTTATCTGCAATAATCTAAATTTGTAACCAAATATTATTAATGAACTCAATCTAAATATAAAATTATCTAATAATAATTAATAAATATTAATTAAACACATGTACACACATGTTGAGGATATGTCATGTTTTGAAAATTTCAAAGTATGTAACTAAAATTATGACGGATTTAATCTAAATATTAAAATATAAAAGTATTTAGTAATAATAATAATTAATTTATAGAACTTGGACACGAGTTGAGAATGTGACAGCTTTTGAATTTTTTTTTATTTTAACTAAAATTATTAACGGATTTAATCTAAACATTACAATAAAAAATTATTTAAGAATAAAAATAATAGTTAATAAATAGTGATTAGACATCGATACAAGTAACGAGTTGAAAATACGATATATTTTAAAATTTTTATTTTAATAAATTTCGTATAATACATGAGTGTTAAACTAGTATGACACAAAAGCTAAATAGGAATAACTAGAAGGAAACAAAAGAAAAAGAAAAGGAGGAGAAAGAAAACAAAACATAGTGCTTGTAAATTATAGTTTATATTTATATTTATGTATGGTTGAGCGAATTGTACATATTCTATGATCGATCATCTAATGAATTAAGCACAACAAATAATAACCGGATTTAATTTTTAGTTTTTATTTTTTCACTTTATTTATTTCAATTATATTAGTATTTTCTTGTACTTTCAACAATAAATTTTTATTCTATTTTTTTTAGTACGAGAAAGTTGAAAAATAATTGTTTTATAAAAGAATAAAATCATTAGTTAATTAATTTAATATGGTAGAATTAATAAACCCAAATTCAAATCAACTTTTTTTTCATCGATAGAAAACTGCGAATAAATAAATAATCATCATTCTAACAAGATTATTATTAAAATGAATAAATATTACAAATTATGAAAAAAATTCTTATAAACTATATTCATAATTTTTTTTACTACGTTTATTCTTCCATTGACTTGTGTAATGTGAAATAATTTAGGGATTATCTCTCAACTATAAATACTACCCCCTATGCAGTGTAATTTCATACACAAGAAAATCATTAGCATACATACATCTCATGTTTTCCCAGCATGCCTCACGCATCATATAGTTCGCAGTTATGATTTTGCTCGATTATCTACCCATTCTCGTTCGCTAGGATGACTGGATTGACAGCTCCTTCCAGCACCGTTGTCGTTGTATCTTGGGAGGTTCGTTGCCATAGATTTGTGTGCACTGTGTACGAGACAACAAGAATCTTAAGGAAAGATTTCGCTCGCCTCAACACTGATTTGCGTAGATTTGTCCTTATTCTTATTAGCTTTTTAGTTCTTTTTTATATTTATTTTTTGTATAAGTTGGATGATTTGAGCTTAATTCCGTATTTTTATATTTCTAGCTTATATTACCGTATTTTGATCATAATTGATGAGAATAGGTGATTATTCGTTGTTTTTTACCTTACAGCTAAGTAACCGGAAGAGTTCGGCGCGTAAATAGATGATGTTTGATGTTCAATAGTGGAGAACGATCTTTCCGGTGAACGAGTAGCAGAAAGATCGAAGAAAATGAGACGTACTCTCAGTCGCGTCGGTCGACGCGAGCGTCGACGTGGATTCTGCATGCGACGGTCGACACTCCGTCGACGCYAAGCYGAYGCAACTCTCTGAAGCGTCGATCCAAGAGTGCGTHTGTCGAYGCCAAGYCGACGCAACTTGCTGTTGCGTCGATCCAAGACCCCGTCAGTCGACACCCCCGCCCAGTCGATGCAAGCATACAGGCAGCGTCGACGCCAATCTCCAGCACGCGTCGGTCGACGTCGACGTGGCTGTCCAGAAATGCATTTTTAGGGTTTCTTGTGCATCAAGACATGCTATATCTATAAATACCCTTCATATTTTGGGTTTTTAAAAGAGGGACGACTACCAAAGAAAAAATACGACTTCCTAGGGTTAGCCAGCACAGAAACAACGCATTTTCACACTCCGTTACGAAGTTGGAGATCGAGATTGAAGATTCAAGTCCGTAAGACTCAAGATTCACTTCAATTCGAGATTTTCGCATGAACTCCAGAATAGATGGAGATTTTTACCGCTTTCAGTAGTTACAATAAGTTTTCTAAACCCCTAGTTAATTTCCTAGCTAATTTCGTAGTTATATTCTTAGTTAATTCTAGAACTAATTTAATTAGTTTAATTCTTTCATGCTTGGATATTGGATATTGGATTGATCTAGTTTATTTATGCGAATTAGTTCATGCTTTATACTCCTATTTTAGATTCTTATGATACAATTGCTTCGTGCTAGTTTATTATATTCATGTTCTAAAATTCGTTAATTAAGTTTAAATCTTCGTTGCATTTTATTGGTAGTTTAATTATTGTTCGTGGTTGATAATCTAGTTTTAAATAATTAGTTTAATTAGTCTTAGTTTTAATATTGCTTAGTTTATAATAATCAATTCAAAATCTTCCAAATATCCCCAATGTACATATATTTTATGATAATTCGTGAATTGAGAAAAACATCTAGAGACCGAACAGTTGTCCTCGAGAGAATCAACTTGAGTCAAACTCACCACCCTACAAGTTCCTCGTAATCTTGCGAGCAAACTTATGTGTTTTTAAATTAAATATCTTAAAAGGGGTGCACAAAAGTTAGGATCAAAAATTTGGTGCCGTTTCCGGGGAAGCAACGAGTAAGAATTAAAGATGTTTTTCATTTTATTTCCTTTTTGAGTTATTGTTTTCTTTTTACTTTTCGCACTTGGTTTGGGTTTTTGCCACTTGGTACGTTGATTTGTTGTTGAGTTTATGCAAGGTAGGAGATCACTCCAACACGACCTTGCACCATTCATTGACAACATCCATCGTTCAAACCCACCGAGACCAAGTCCCCTTCTTATTCCCGAGAACAGTTCTTCAACAGCGACTGATTTTGTTTGCGACCGAGTTCCCGACACGATGTTAGGAGCACAATCGATTCTAAATGGTGATTCCCCACCAAGATCACCTCCACGCCCAATGCGAAACGGGTATAGGAGCGAACCAAATGTTATTCAAGGACAACCACAGCCCCGAGCTTATTGGGCTAATTATCAGCAAAACGTAGAGAATTTGGGACAAGACGCGGGGAGAAACGAATGAGTCAACCAACAGCACAACGTAGTCAATCACCAACCCAACATGGCAAATATGAGGCAAAAAAAAAGAAAGAAAGGAATGACGATCTCAATCGTCAACACAACATCGAGAACATGCCATTCAGGAATGAAGACTTTCTTCAGTATAACGAGCATGCTAACAATCATAGGCACGTGAATGATTGGTTGGTAAATAAAAACCATGGCTACGAATAAGACCATTTTCAAAGGAGATATGAGTGCGACAATGATTACGAAAGAAACACATATGACAACCGCTACGAAAGAGCTCAGCACCAAGTGAGAGAACCAAGGGGGGATAGAGCACCTAGACAGCGCGATTTGGCGCGTCCGAAGGTTGTACCTTTTAGGTCCGCTATTGTTCTTGGACCAACCGCAAGGGAAGTAGAGATTAAACCACCTCAACTTAATTTACTCCCGACTTTCCACGGAGGAGCCCATGAAGACCCTTTGGCGTTTTTGAACTATATTGTTGATGAAGCGGGAAGATTTTTGGTTCATGGCCTTAACCAAGAAGAGGTGCGAATGATTTGTTTCCCGTATAGCAAGAAGGACAAAGAGAAGTCATGGATACTATCCCTAGAGCCTGGTTCGTTGACTGACTGGGAGAGGATAAGCGAGAAGTTTTTAAACCAGTACTATTCAGCACAAACAATGGGACATCTTAGGTATTGCTTCCTTTGAATAGTTGGATGGAGAGCTATTTCATGAAATGTGGGAGCATTACAAGATGATTTTGCAAGCTTGCCCCCACCACAACTACTCTCCGGAGATGACTAACCAATTTTTCTTCGATGGATTGTTGGACCATGGTAAAAGAGAAGTAGAGATGGCGGCAGGAGGAGATTTCGGAGATTTGACAGCCCCTGAGGCAAGACGAGTGTTGGAGAAGCAAAGCGAGAAATCTAGACAAACCAACTCTTGGCCTCGTAAATTAAAACTTAATGAGATATACATCCCCAATCCTGATTTAGATGACGACAAATTAGTCAAGGCAAAATGTGAGGAGATATTTAATGAGGAATTGGCGGCCTGGAAGGCTAAGCGGGCAAGCAAGGCCTCTTCAAGGAAAGCTGCTGCGACGTGTCACCAATGCGGATCCCCCGACCATTTAGCAGACATGTGCCCAAACAATGTTGAACAACATGAAGACGTTAACGCAATCCAGAATTATTCAAATCAAGGGCCCAGGAAGTTTCCAACGCAACGTGATAATCCTCTTTTTTAGTGGGGCCCAGGAAGTCCGAATTATATGCCACCCGATCCGCAATACCCACCACCACATTCGCAAGCACCTATGCCACCACAAAAAAATAATTTAAATACGCAAGGAAAGGTGCCTACAACAGTTCAATCAACTGATCAGCTTTTGGTTTAGCTGCAGAATCAAGTGGCCGAAACTATTAAAAACCAAGATGGACTTGCGGACGTTAGAAACGAAATTACCGACATGAAAAAGGCTATTCTTGAGAATACGGCTGGGAAGAGGAAACTTGAAACATTAATAGGTCAATTATCGACTCACCTAGCCAAGATCTCAGACGAGAAAGGAAAAATTCCTAGTCAAGCAGAACAAGCGTCAGCAGTGCATGTTCTTCGCAGTGGAAAGAAGATTGATAACGGAGTAGTTGACCGAGATGATGAGGTCGAAGTCGAGAATATAACACCAACTCCTAGCAAGGGCGATGATTCTAAACTAGTAGATCAGCTGTATAAATCCTCTAATCGATATGCTCTCGGATCCACTCAGGGACGATTTCGAACAACGCCCTTGGCAAAGACGATGTTCCTAAACCACCACCGCCGAAACAATTAACGACACCGATCAAGGATGCTATTCCTTTTCCAAGCCGTTTGCCTCCCGCGAAAGAGAATAAAAGGTTCATGGAACTATATAACTTATTGAAGAACGTCAATATCAACTTGCAACTTTTGGAGGTAATCAAAACAATGCCCGCCTATGTAAAATTTTTCAAAGAACTTGCTTCAAGGGAGAGACGCTTGGCGTCAAACCAATTTGTAACACTACCAAAGGAAGTTAGTGCGGTTTTTAAGAAGCCATTACCACCCAAGGAACGTGATCCTAGAAGTTTCTGCATCACTATTTCATTGGCTAATGGACAAAAGGCAATAGGAATCTTAGATCTTGGAGCAGGAGTTAATCTAATGCCTTATTCGCTTTATCAATAATTTGATCTTGGACCACTAAAACCAACCACCATGCGACTACAGTTGGCCGATCGCTCAATTCGGATACCTTTTGGGATAGTTTAGGATGTTTTAGTACAAGTTGGAGAGTTAGTAGTTTCGGTTGATTTTGTGGTTATGGACGTTGGCGAAGTATCGGCTGAGAGCACGGAGCATACCATTTTACTGGGGCGCCCTTTTATGTCTACCTCTCATACTCTGATTGATGTTCGCAAGGGGAGGATGACGATGACCGTTTTCGGCGAAAATATGATTTTTTTCTCTAAAGGATATTCAAAATACCCCTACCCCTGCCATGCTAGATGATTTTTCGTTCGTTGATCCCGTTGCATCATGCATTCACGAGCTAAAGGGATTCATGGTTGTGGATGAATTAGGCGACGGGGACGACGCCGGATTTCCAAGGAAGGAGGGGGATATTCTAGAAGTTGACTTCGGTGAGGAGTACGATGAGTTTGATGACAAGAAGCATTTGAGTGGAGAAGATTTGATCGAGTTACTAGGGATTGAAATAAATGATATTATTGAAGAATTTCAAGAAGAATTTTATATGGAGAGCAAAGCACCTAAATTCGAGGGAAAGGTGGAGTTGAAGCCACCAACAAATCATTCGATGTACGATTCCCTCGACCCCAACAAAATTTTCGACTATACAAGGAACAAGGGCGAGGCATTCAACAGCACTTGGATGCCAAATAGGAAGAAATCGAAGGAGGTTCACACCAAGGAAGTTAAAAACTTTCAGTATGACGTTGGGCAATTAGTGTTATTTAATCATGAACGTAAGTTTGACCCGGCTGATTTTGAGGCTGCTTCGAGTGGACCGTTCTTGATAAAAGAGATGGACGAGTATGGAGTAGCCACGTTGTATGATGAGGTCGGAAAATCATCCTTTCAAGTTCACAAACATAGACTGAAACCTTATCATGGCGGAGGAAAGAAGAATCGAGAACGCAAGTTGGTGGAGTTTGGAGACCCACCGTACGGTTAAAATTAAATGAAAAATATAGCGTCGAGCAAGCGACGTTAAAATTTGCGCTTCTCGGGAGGCAACCCGAGCTTTTTGTATCCTTTTTTGTTTTATTTTTGGTTTATTTAATTTTTTATTTTGGTTTTTATATTTTTAGAACAGATGGAAGAACTTGAACGAGGGGAACTGATGAATCAAGCGAAGAAAAGTCGACACCGAGACT
Source organism: Phtheirospermum japonicum (assembly GCA_014905375.1). Lineage (NCBI taxonomy): Eukaryota > Viridiplantae > Streptophyta > Magnoliopsida > Lamiales > Orobanchaceae > Phtheirospermum > Phtheirospermum japonicum. The sequence goes on from BMAC01000466.1 coordinate 10,088, forward strand.
GCTCGCGTTGGTCGACGTGGCGTCGACGCACCTGCCGAGAAATCGCTCTCTGTAGCGTCGATCTGGCTCGCGTCGGTCGACGCAGCGTCGACGCAAACCCCGTACCCGGCCCAGAAGCGTTTAAAACTGGATTTTGACCCACCAACCCGACCATATTCGATTGACCCGTGGGAATGGCCCAGAATATAGCATAAAACCCGTCCCAACCCCCCTTTTTCTTCACTTTTCAATCCCCAATTTCAAATCCTTCCTTCCTTTTTCAAAAATTTTCTTCTTCAAAATTCTAGCAAACACTCACCAAACTTCACCACCAATTCACAACAATTCGACCCACATATACTACATACCTAGAAATTTCCACCCCCAACTTCTATTCAAGCAATTCTCAAAAACGGGCTACGTGGGGTTTGGGGTAATTTTCCGAAACCAAGCTAATTCGAGCTTCAATCGTCGAGGTACTTTGCTTAACACTCTCTTGGGATATATATATATATATATATATATATATATATATATATATATATATATATATATATATATATATATATATATATATATATATATATATATGTATTTTGATTGGTTGTGTTTGCAAAGCTTTTGGTGCAAGAATTACTCAAGTTCTTAGTTGGTTGAACACGCACGCCAAGTGTTCGACGAAATTCCCCAAAGAACCAAAAAATTTTATTTTCAAGATTTTTCATTCTCGTTCAACTTCTATTTGTTGGAAAATGTCTCGAGCGGGAAAACGTAAGGATATGTCGGGGAAATACGGAGCGTCGTTCCTAATTTACGACAAAAAGGAAGGGGACACTTTTAAGAATGTTCGACAATGGGGGTTCGCGACCCATCGGACGATTAATGTTGACGGAATTGAGGAGCAAGCCTCAAATGGTTCGGATCACCACACCGACCTCTCTCGTTATGTCGACGACCTCGATTGTGGGTATTTCGCCCGCATGCCCCTACCCGGATTTAGCGAGCTTATGCCCGAGTTTTTCACTACCTTGGCAATCCAAAACGATGAGACGTTCACATGTAGGCTAGGTGGTAATGACGTTTTTGTGGACGAAGAAATTTTTGGCAATATTTTTGGTTTCCCGACTGAAGGGGACCACCCGGTAGGCGTTCAAGGCTTCGATTTAGCCTCTTTTTGGGGGATGATAACCGGGGGAAACATGGGAGATTGCAAGCGATTTCCTTGCTCAAAGATTCGAGACGAAGCCCTCTATGTTGCCTACAATATCCTCGCCCACATCATTTTATGCAAGAACAAGGCCACTTATGCGACCAAGTCCGAGCTCTATGTTTTACAGTGTCTTCTTGACGGTCGTCAAGTCCGGCTATACCCGTTGATTTTAAGCGGACTCTACAATGTTACCAAGGGTGTGCCGGGTAGCAAGACGCCACTTCTCTCCTTCGCACCGTACATTACTGGCCTCGCCCGTCACTTCGGGTTCGATCCGGTGGGAAACGGCTTGCATCCACTCGGGACGACTTCACTTTCGTTGACATGTGCCCGTGCACCCCGAGTGAGGTCTTCGACTCAAGGAGGCTCCTCGTCTCGACTGAACGACGAGGATGGCGACACGACAATGGAGCCGGGCCCATGTACTATTTCGGGCCCGAGTCCCGATTGGGGCTAATTTTTCGAGGATAATCGAGCATTTCAATTGAAGATGTTCGACAAGATCCAAATCATCAATGACAAGATCGACACGAACCACGAGTAAAACCGGCAGAGCTTGAGGAAGATGCGAGCTCATATTTCGAGGCTTGAGGATCGTTTTGAGGCATCGTTCCCCCAGCCCGACATGGACGTCGATGATGCTCCCGCGAGTTCTGGAATCATTGTATCTTTATTTTATGATTTTAAAATATATAAAAATAATAACCCAAAAATATTTTTATCTTCTTTGTTTTTGTTTGTTTTGTTTTCTTAAGGACATCACATATCACGTACGATGGAGCACCGTCCAATTGCACAAATCAACGAGTAATGGCTTGACCTTCTATTTTTCAGGGATGTTTTCCTTACCTTCTTCTTTTTGATTTTTGATGTATTTGTGGCAAATCGGGAGATTGCCGGGATTTTTAGAGAGGGGGGTGGTCAAGTGTGGTTTATATTGCTTAATTATGTAATTTTTTATATTTGGCCTGTAATAATTAAATTCTTAAACGTGATTAATTGTTATTTCGGCGCTTAATTGTGTTTATATGGCTTGCCTGTCGAAGTTAGCTATGTATGATTTGAAGTTCTTGTCTTTTGAGCGTGTATAAGTGCATAAAGTTTTTCAAAATTATTATTTATATATTGTAAAATGGTACTTGGACGTAAATGATTTCGCAAAACCTTAAAAGCAGCGTCAATTCAAAACTTTTTCATGCAAAAATCATGTGAGTAGCCTGAGTGATTATCATCATTGCATGTACTTGAATGAGTTTTGATTTGATATCTCTTTGAAACCGCTGTGTGTAGTTGACTTTGAAAATGACGTTAAGGCACAGAAGAAACCCTATTCCAGCCATATCCATAAGTTTTAGCCACTATAAATTTCGAATGAGCCCCTCATAGCCAAATAATCCATTTCCATTAGCCATGAGTGTTTATGAGTTGACTCCTACAATCATTAAAAGCGTGGGGTAGGAGTTCGTTATTTTTATTGGTTGTTAGTGTTTTAGAATTTTTATCAGGGATTTATGAAAATTTGTAATAAAAGATCACCATCCTTAAAAAAAAGAAAAAAAAAAAGAAAAGACCCCACAAAAAAATTAATAAAGGGGAAAATATAAAAAATAATAAACAAGGATGGTGAATCTTGGTGAATCGTGTTATGTAATTGCCTATGCGCTTATAAAGGCTTGTGTTTTATTGTTTATTTTCTTATGAAGCCTAATGTTTAAAAGGCAAAGAGTTGTGTTTGTTGAAGAAGCATATAATAAGCTTCAATTGTGATTAAGTGGTGACTCAAACTTTTGTGCACCCCGTTTTTAATAATTAATTTAAAAGCACGTCAGTTTGCTCGCAAGTGTACGAGGTAACTGTAGGGTGATGAGTTTGATTCGAGTCGTATCTCTCGAGGAAACAACTGTTCGGTCCTATCAATGTTTTTCTCAATTTTGAATAACATATATGTACATTTGGGGGTTTGAAAAGATTGATTCGATCATTATAAAYTAAGACGATAATTTAAACTAATTAAACTAATTGCTTAACTAGATTACCAATTACGAACTAAGCAGTATACTAAAGCTATTTTAAACTAATTATTCTAATTTAACAACTAAGARTAACGACTAAATTATCGATTAACGCTACGAAGATTTAGAGCTAATTAACGTAACTAAAGCATGAATTTAAGAATCTATTGCTAACACGAATCATATCAATCCATGAACATTAACTAAGCATGAACCAAATCGCATAAATAAACTAAATTAATCAATATCCRAAATACGAGCATGAAGCGATTAAGCTAACTAAATTAATCTAGCATTAACTACGAAATTAACTAAGCAATTAACTAATAAATTAACTAAAAGTTTAGAATACTTATTGTAACTACGAAAAGCAATGAAAAGCTCTAGCTATTTCGGAGTTTGGACGCTGATCTTGGGCGAAAATGGACTCTCGAGCGCGAAACCGGTGTTTCGGACGCGTAGAACTTCGATCCTTGATCCGCATTTCCAAAGCTTGTTATAATACGTGGATTTATTATTTTTATGATCTAAAATACTCTATAATGGTGTTGGGTCTTCTCCTCCCCTGTGTGTTCTCTCAAAATTCGAAGAAATGAGGTTTTTATAGATATTAGGAGTCTTGGCGCACAAGAAACCCTAATTTTCGAAATCTGGGCCGTCGCGTCGACGGAGCGTCGACTGACGCGAGCAGGCGCTCGGCGTATGTCGGCAGTCTTGGTTGGAAGCGCTCGGCATGTGCGGTCGGCAGGGTGCGCGCGTCGCTGGCAGGTGCGTCGACGTTGTGCGTCGACATCGACGCTTCAGAGCTTTGCGTCGACGTTGCGTCGGCCTTAGGCACTGAAGAACAAAAAGCTCGGCTTTGGTC
>BMAC01000466.1:20825-43289 GCA_014905375.1 Phtheirospermum japonicum
GCTTTAACTAATTTGCCATCGTCTAAATCAGGGTCGRGGATGGAAACTTCATTAACTCTTATTTTACGAGGCCGAGAGTTGGTTTGTCTGGACTTTTCGCTCTGCTTCTCCAACACTTGTCTTGCCTCGTGTGCTGTCAGGTCTCCGAAATCTCCTCCCGCTGCTATCTCTACTTCTCGTTTCCCATTGTCCAGTAAGCCATCGAAAAAGAATTGGTTAGTCACCTCCGGTGAATAGTTGTGGTGGGGKCAAGCTTGCAAAAGTGTTTTGTAGCGCTCCCACGTCTCGTGAAATAGCTCTCCCTCCAATTGCTCAAAAGTAGCAATTTGCCTCCGAAGATGCCCCGTCGTTTGGGCTGAATAATATTGGTTCAGAAATTTCTCGCTAATCATATCCCAGTCAGTTAATGAACCAGGCTCTAAGGACAGTAGCCATGACTTCGCCTTGTCCTTCAAGCTGTACGGAAAACAAATCATCTGGACCTCCTCTTGGTGAAGGCCACGAACTACGAATCGGCCAACTTCATCAACGAAATAATTTAAAAATGCCAAGGGGTCTTCATGTGCATTCCCATGAAAGGTTGGGAGTAGGTTGAGTTGATGCGGTTTAATCTCTACTGCCCTCGCGGTCGGTCCAAGAACAATGGCGGACCGAAAGGGTACAACCTTTGGGSSTGCCAAGTYGCGCTGTCTAAGTGCTCGATCTCCCYTTSGTTCTCGAACTTGGTCATAAGCTCTCTCGTAGTGGTCGKTATGCGCGTAACGGTGCTCGCGCTCGTATCTCCTTCCGAAATTATTTTGCTCGTAACYATGATCTTGATTCTCCAACCACTCGTTCACGTGCCTTTGATTGTTAACATAGGCATTTCGCTGCAAAACTTCCTCATTTCTGAATGCCACGTTCTCGATGTTGTGCTGGCGCATGACATTGTTGTTCATCTCTTCATTTTGCCTCAAATTCTCCATGTTGAGCGGGTGATTGGCTATGTTGTGCTGCTGGTTGACTCCTTCGTTTCTCCTTTTGTCGCGTCTAGAAGAATGCGATTTGTTCGGATCATTACCATGCTCAGTTCGAATGGGGCGTGGTGGTGATCTCGGTGGTGAATCACCGTTTCGAACTGAATGTGCTCCTAACATAATGTCGGGAACTTGATCGCAAGCAAAATCGGTTTCTGTCGAGGAATTGTCCTCGGGAATAAGAACGGGTCTTGGTCTTGGCGGATTTGAACGGTGAATGTTGTCGATGAATGGTACAAGGTCGCGTTGAAGTGATCGCCTTCCTTGCATAAACTCAACAACACGTCAACGTACCAAATGGCGAAAACCAAGTAAAAGCAAATAAATTAATAAATTAAACAGAAAATAAAACGAAAAACATCTTTAATTCCTACTCGTTGCTTCCCCGGCAACGGCGCCAAATTTTTGACTCAAACTTTTGTGCACCCCGTTTTTAATAATTAATTTAAAAGCACGTCAGTTTGCTCGCAAGTGTACGAGGTAACTGTAGGGTGATGAGTTTGAYTYGAGTCGWATCTCTCGAGGAAACAACTGTTCGGTCCTATCAATGTTTTTCTCAATTWTKAATAACATAYATGTACATTTGGGGGTTTGAAAAGATTGATTTGATCATTATAAACTAAGACGATAATTTAAACTAATTAAACTAATTGCTTAACTAGATTACCAATTACGAACTAAGCAGTATACTAAAGCTATTTTAAACTAATTATTCTAAATTAACAACTAAGAGTACCGACTAAATTATCGAGTAACGCTACGAAGATTTAGAGCTAATTAACGTAACTAAAGCATGAATTTAAGAATCTATTGCTAACATACGAATCATATCAATCCACGAACATTAACTAAGCATGAACCAAATCGCATAAATAAACTAAATTAATCAATATCCGAAATACGAGCATGAAGCGATTAAGCTAACTAAATTAATCTAGCATTAACTACGAAATTAACTAAGCAATTAACTAATAAATTAACTAAAAGTTTAGAATACTTATTGTAACTACGAAAAGCAATGAAAAGCTCCAGCTATTCCGGAGTTTGGACGCTGATCTTGGGCGAAAATGGACTCTCGAGCGCGAAACCGGTGTTTCGGACGCGTAGAACTTCGATCCTTGATCCGAGTTTCCAAAGCTTGTTATAAGACGTGGATTTATTATTTTTATGATCTAAAATACTCTATAATGGTGTTGGGTCTTCTCCTCCCCTGTGTGTTCTCTCAAAATTCGAAGAAATGAGGTTTTTATAGATATTAGGAGTCTTGGCGCACAAGAAACCCTAATTTTCGAAATCTGGGCCGTCGCGTCGACGGAGCGTCGACTGACGCGAGCAGGCGCTCGGCGTATGTCGGCAGTCTTGGTTGGAAGCGCTCGGCATGTGCGGTCGGCAGGGTGCGCGCGTCGCTGGCAGGTGCGTCGACGTTGTGCGTCGACATCGACGCTTTAGAGCTTTGCGTCGACGTTGCGTCGGCCTTAGTGCGTCGACGTCGACGCTTCAGAACGTTACGTCGGCAGAGCGTCGTTCTTGCGTCGGCTGAAGCAGGCCATGGCTCGCTGGCACGGCTCACGTCGACGTAGCGTCGACGGTCGCGTCAGTCGATGCGACTGAGCGTCGGTCTCCATTTCTCGATCGTTTGCTACTCGTTTCACCGGAAAGCTTGTTCTTCTACTCTTGAACATCGAACTTCGTCTTTTATGCACTAAACTCTTCCGGTTACTTAGCTGTAATGTGAAAAACAACGAAACATCACCTAGTTGCATCAATTAAGATCAAAATACGGTAAAATAAGCTGGAATTATAGAATTACGGAATTATGCTTAAATCATCCAACTTATACCAAAAAAAAATACAAAAACGAACTAAAAAGCTAGTAAAAATAAGGACAAATCTACTCTAATCAAGTGGTTCGAGCAAAAGTCGGTTTAGAGTTACAAGTTGAGAAATAGCCTAAGTATAAAGGCTATGTTATGAGTGTATAGTGAGGTTTTTCTTTTGAATGAGGTGAAGCAATTTTGCTTCGTGATTAGATTGGGTTGAGTGAGTTATTGATCATGTTAGATCATGAGTTAGCCACACGACTTATATATTTCACACGACTTATATATTTTCTTACACTACAACCAGAAAAGACCTTTTTCGATTCTTAGTTTTGACAACACACTTAATTTGCGATTGAAAAGAGATTGATTTTCCGTGCTTGTTTATTGTGCATGTATTTGTATGGTTTGAGTGTATACACGTCCCATGCAGCAATGCTTGAGTGCTTTTGAGCGTACACACACATATTTATTTCCCTTTTGAGAGGATACATGATTTTGATTTTGAAGCGACGATGTAATAAAGGTGAAGTATTTGACGTTGCGTGATTTGTACCTATATTTTCAAAATAATGTATGTAGCATAGCACGACTCATTGCTTGGACTGATTTTCATTCTTTTTAGTCTTTGAAACTATCGTTGTTCTAGGACGAACAATCCGATTAAGCGTGGGGTAGTTGATTAGCGTAGATTTGTCCTTATTTTTATTAGCTTTTTAGTTCTTTTTTTCTATTTGTTTTTGGTATAAGTTGGATGATTTAAGCTTAATTCCGTATTTTTATATTTCCAGCTTATTTTATCGTATTTTGATCATAATTGATGAGAATATGTGATTATTTTTTGTTTTTCACCTTACAGCTAAGTAACCGAAAGAGTTCAGCGCGTAAATAGATGAAGTTCAATGTTCAAAAGTGGAGAACGAGCTTTCCAGTGAACGAGTAGCAGAAAGATCGAAGAAAATGAGACGTACTCTCAGTCGCGTCCGTCGACGCTACGTCGACGTGGATTATGCACACGATGATCGACACTCCGTCGATGCCAAGCCAACGCAACTCTCTAAAGCGTCGATCCAAGAGTGCGTCTGTCGACGCCAAGCCGATGCAACTTGCTGTTGCGTCGATCCAAGACCCCATCAGTCAACGCCCCCGCCCAGTCGATGCAAGCATACAGGCAGCATCGATGCCGAGCTCCAGCACGCGTCGGTCGACACGACATCGTTGTGGCTGCCCAGAAATGCATTTTTAGGGTTTCTTGTGCACCAAACATGCTATATCTATAAATATCCTTCAAATTTCAGGTTTTTAAAAGAGGGACGACTACCAAAGAAAAAACACGACTTTCTAGGGTTAGCCAGCACAGAAACAACGCATTTTCACACTCCTTTATGAAGTTGGAGATCGAGATTGAAGATTCAAGTCCGTACGACTCAAGATTCACTTCAATTCGAGATTTTCGCCTCAACTCCGGAATAGCTGGAGATTTTTACCGCTTTCAGTAGTTACAATAAGTTTTCTAAACCCCTAGTTAATTTCGAAGTTAGTTTCCTATCTAATTTCGTAGTTAAATTCTTAGTTAATTCTATAACTAGTTTAATTAGTTTAATTCTTTCATGCTTGGATATTGGATATTGGATTAATCTAGTTTATTTATGCGAGTTAGTTCATGCTTTATACTCCTATTTTAGATTCTTATGATACAATTGCTTCGTGATAGTTTATTATGTCCATGTTCTTAGATTCGTTAATTATGTTTAAATCTTTGGTTCGTTTTATTGGTAGTTTAATTATTGCTCATGGTTGATAATCTAGTTTTAAATAATTAGTTTAATTATTCTTAGTTTTAATATTGCTTAGTTTATTATGATCATTTCAGAATCTTCCAAAAATTGCCATTGTACATGTATTTTATTATAATTCGTGAATTGAGAGAAATATCTAGGGACCGAACAGTTGTCTTTGAGAGAATCGACTTGAGTCAAACTCACCACCCTACAAGTTCTTCGTACTCTTGCGAGCAAACTTATGTGTTTTTAAATTAAATATCTTAAAAGGGTTGCACAAAAGTTAGGATCAAACACTTCTCCTTTTTCATTTTTTGTTCATTGCTATTTATTAAAAATATCTCTTAGTTTGAATTATTCCTCACTTTTATCCCAGTTTTATTGTTGTATCCCTAATGTGTTATAATTGGTCCATTGATATGTGAAATCAACTGCACCGTCAACAAAAAGATAACGTCATAAGTTATTGTCATCAGGAATTAATTTGAATTGTCCCCCACTGTTATCCCAGTTTTATCGTTGTATCCCCAATATGTTATAATTGGTTCGTTGATGTGTGAAATCAGTTGCATCGTCAACAAAAAAGACAACTCCATATGTTGTTGTCATCAGGATTCGAATTAGTTTGAATTATCCCCCACTGTTATCCAAGTTTTATTGTTGTGTACTCAATATGTTATTAAGTGGTCCATTAATGTGTGAAATCATTTGCATCATCAATAAAAAGATAATCCCATTTGTTACTTTCATCAGGATTCGGGTTAGTTTGAGATATCCCCCGTTGTTATCCCAATTTTATTGCTATGTCCCCAATATGTTATAGTTGGCCCATTGATGTGTGAAATCAACTGCATCGTCAACAAAACAATAGCTCTATAAATTGTTGCCACCAGAAATCAAACCCCAATATGTTATAACTGGTCTGTTGATGTGTGAAATCAGCTGCATCATTAACAAAAAGATAACTCCATCATCAGGAATCAAACCCGCGACGTGTTGTGCCGATGATTCCAAGGGAGTGGCAACCAAACCGCTGGGAAACTGCTGTTTGGTGCTAATTCTTCTCAACAAAATATTATTGTACTATTTTCTTATCTCAATTACTTTTACCCCTATAAAAGTCAAAACTACCTCCTAGATATCAAAATAAGTTCTTAATAACTATTTCATAAATTAGAAATACAAAAAAAAAATGGAATATATTCTTCATCTAATAGAACCATTAGATCAACTCCAAATCATAAATATTAGCAGATTAATGGATGTAAATGCAGGAAGGTGGGGGGCATAATGCCTTCACAACGTCATTCATTACCTATGATATAATACTAACTAAATTTCAAAACATGAAATCATGATATATATATATATATATATATATATATATGTATATTATATATATATATATATATAATATAAAATTATTTTTGAAATCTATATAATTATTAATAAATTTTTAAAAAACTCAGAAATAGTATAGAATAATTTAAGTTGTTAAAAAAATTATAAAGTTGGTTAAATAAATATTTAATCATGAATCATTACTTAATATATTAAAAAAAAAGTATAATAGAAATATTATAAAATATATTTTTAGCGTTTAGATAATATAAATAAGTTACGAAAATTCATAATTTACTAAATTACAATATAAGCTTAATATTTACTTAAACTTAATTTGCATAATAATCTGAACATGTAAATACATTTCATTTAAAAAGGGATGTCCACACATGTGTATAGTACAACACTTTCATACTCAATAGTGGATAAATGTTACAATATGTTAAAATGATATGACATCCAAAAATAGCTTGGTCATAGATCGACCAGGCTCAGTCCTATAGCAGCTAATTCTAACTAGCTAAGTTAGGTCGGAGCTTGGTGAAAGAGTGGAGGTGTGTTAGTAGCTTGGAATTCAAGCTAGCTCTGAGAGATTAGGTCGATAGGTGTTGAAGGGGGCTCCATGTGTGATATAAGAGCATCTTTAGTGGGGGGAGGGGATGAATAAATGAGGAGGGGAGGGGAAGGAAAGAAGGTGGGGGGGGGGGGGGGGGGGGGGAGGGCAGCTGCCGCCCTTGGCCAATCAGATGGGCGCGTGCAATGCACGCGCCGTAAGGAGAGTAGGGTTGTGAGCCCCACCTCTGCAGCATTCACAGTTGAATTTCCTTTTTTTTCTTTCTTTTTTCTTCCCTTTGTTCCTTTCTTCTTTGGTTTTGTCCGCCTTGTGCGTTGTTGTTGTAGTATATATATATATATATATATATATATATATATATATATATATATATATATATATATATATATATATTAAAAAAATAATTTATTGTAATAAAAGAAATTTTAAAACCTAAAAAATACTAAAATTTAATTATTAATTAAAATTTTAAAGTACTCATAAATATTAATTATAAGTGAAAAAAATCAAGAATAGATATATAAATAAAATAAAATATCACATCTTATCTCAAAAAGAAAATAAAAAAGTTATTATTTATCCAGAATCTCCACATCATCTAAAAAATCCCATCAGAAATCTTATCTTATCAGATAAAAAAATTATTATTTATCCAATATCTCCACATCATCCAGAAAATCTTATCCGAATGCATATCTTATCATTATTTTTTTTTTATAAATACACTACACAATATCGCTCTTACCTTCACCCTCAACTCTCCACACTCACATTTTTTTATATTCATCATCTATACGTTTTGCAGTTATGAATAGAAATCTTAACATTTCTAATTCATCTGATACGGAAAATAGTCCGTCATCAGAAGATTCTCGCTATCGGAGAAGTATTCAAACTTCTTGTGATCTTTTGACAACTCAACAACTCAACTAGATTACCAGTTTCAAGATCTTCTCCGGTATGATAATACACAAAATTACACTTCTGCTCCATTCTTTCAAGATCAAACCAACACGCTTCACCCTCAGTATGGTATGCCAAATGCGTGCCCATTTTCAAATCCATATGCATACCAACCCCCACACGGTATGCTTAATGATTCATACATTTTTGTGACGAATCTTGCATAATCGAGTCTTGTTTTAGTCTTTTTATTATATTTTTCGGGTTAAGACTAGGATGATTTGCATCGTTTTTTTCCTTACTTAACTTTCTGACTTATTGATCGCTAATCGGTCCAAATGAGAGTAATTCTGTATTTTTCTCATACAGCTAGAGCGTCTGGTGGATCCAAGGTGTAAAGATAGAAGGAGAGACACTCAAAAGTAGCTCATAAGAACAATCACCGATCGGGCAGTGCATATTTCCGATCGGACCAAGTGATGATGTGCACACTGTCCGAGCAAACCAGCGCACCGATCGAAGCAGCGGACAGTGGCCTTCGTCCGATCGGACAAGAACGTTACGCATGCAGATTTCTGGAATTTTCAGTTACGAAATGGCTGAAAACGTTTTAAAAAGAGGAGAAGCGGCTAGGGTTGAGGAATTAAGCATCCTTGGAGACCTTTTGGAGGCTGGAACTAGGTTAGAGAACCACCAAACACCCAAAGGTAGAGAGATTTGACACATCTCTCATACCTCTAGCATAAGCCATACAACGCCGTATCAAGGTTCGATTTGCAGCAACCGATTTCCGTCGCTAGGATTATGGGTTCATGACTAACCTCGGGATTCTTCGTATTCATCGGAGTGCACTCGTTCGTCATTATAACTCGTTGAAATGGTTCAACAACTAGTAATCTCTAAACTCGTCTTTGTTATGATGTTTTTGAAAGTGGTTTGGTTAGATATTAATTATGAACAATTGATGGGATGTTAGATAATGTTATGTTAGTGGATTATTAAGGTTTTTTGTTATTTGGATTCACACTATTGCGCTTTTGGATTATTGTTATTGGATGAACTATCGCTTTTGGATTGAGAATGAAGTTGTGAAATGTTTAGTTACATTTGTTGAAGCATCTAGTATTTAAATCTTGTTTGGTATTTGAAATGATTTCATATGCCTCATGTGATAGAATTATTAGTTGTTAGCAGTATTTGATTGATGGTCGTAATCGTTGTTTACAATCGTTAGAATAATGTCTAGTAGTTTTCATTTGAATTACAATAGTCGCTTTTCTTGTAACTTGTCGAGAGGTTGACACCCTCGAGACAAGAATTATTCATTTTTGTTAAAGTTGTTGAAATTGAAACATTTCCAAACCCCACGTGTTCGTGTGTTTTTAGTAATATTTATGATATTAGTATAATAAACATCATTAAAATCCGATTCCCATTCCTCGAGAGATCGACCCGAGTTAACTCACTAGTCTACAAGTGACCCTGTTATCTTGCGGGCGAACTTAAATACTTTTCAAACGTAGGCAAGTACTGGTTAACCGGTAATTAATTTTGAAAGGAACATAAAAGTTCGGCTCAAAATTTGGCGCCGTTGCCGGGGAATGGTAAAGGTATTAAAGATGTTTATTCGTGTTATTTTTTATGTGTCGTTAATTGTATAATGTTTATGGTTTGCCACTCGATGCGGTGATTGTTTGTTGTTGAAGCAAGGTCGACGAAGCCTTAGAGGAGAATTGACCCCCATTCATCAATAGCATCGAACGCGTGTCGAGACCAAGAAAACTATTTCCTTCGACCGAAGGGAATCTTTTGGAAGCAAGTTCAACCAACATGGCAGAAAATCTACCTCTTGGAGGACGAGGACGAGTGAATGGTGGACGAGGGAGGGGACAAAACACTCAAACCTCTCCTCGCGATTATCCATACGGCGTGCCACCGATTGACGATGTGCATGTACAAGAGCAAACGGATAATAACGAGGACGAAGAGCCAAGAAATCCACCTCTACTCCATAACGAAGAACCAAGGGAGCCAAACCAAGCAAACAACGGGGAGCACCAACCGAGAGGAGATCATCAAATCATGGTGCAAGAGAGCCCTACTTTCCAACAACCTCCTCATTGATTTTCGAATCGTGAAGAGGCTCGAGCTTACAACAATCGAGAAAATAGAGAGTTCAAGCATAAAAATGGTGGTCATGGCAGGCTCGAGCCCCAAAACAACCAACGAAACCACCAAAGGCATGAGGATTTCAAACGAGAATGAAACCACAATCAAAATAGGAGGGAGGGACGTCCGTTCAATGATTGGCAGAGGGAGAACTTTCGAAACGATAGATATGATGACCGTGGGAATTACGAGGAAGAGCGTGATTATGGGTATTACGAGGAGTATGGAGAGGAAAGAAACTTTGGCGCACAAGCTAACTTCGGAGGAAGAAGAGGGCGCTGATACCCTAATGAACATCGTCAAGGAAATCTCCTTTTTCCCACGATTGGATCATATAGTAGTGCAATAGTCTTAGGCCCCGCAGCCAGAGACTATGATTTGAAAGCGGGCAGCGTAAACCAACTTCCTACCTTTCACGGCATGCCCAATGAAGATCCACTGAATTTCATTCGGGAATTTTACCTCGTGGTAGGTAGAATTCCGCATCTTGGGCTACATGAGGATCAATTGAGGATGAAATGATTTCCTACAACCTTGAAGGACAAGGCAAAGCATTGGCTTTTATCGTTGCAACCCAATTCGTTGACCAATTGGGAGATGGTGTATAAAAAGTTTGTGAGTAGGTTCTACTCCGCTCAAACAACTGCTAAACTACGAAGAGAGATCACAAACTTCGAACAAATAGAAGGGGAATCATTCTACAAAGCATGGAAACGATATAAGGGGCTCTTACAAAAATGTCCACACCACAACAATAGCGCCGACATGGTAAATAATTACTTCCATAAAGGGCTATTTCTGGTTTACAAGCAGCAAGTGGAAGTGAAAGCGGGAGATTTTGGAGAATTCACTGCTACGGAGGCTTGGGATTTGTTCGAGCATATGAGCAAAAAGTCGCAACAAATGAGTTTCCGACCGAGGAAGTACAAAGTCCCAACAATCCAGATCGAAGAGCTGACAAAGCAAGTCACACTATTAACAAGTAAGATGAAGGGAGAGGAGGAACCTTCGACCTCTCTACCTAAGATGTGCAAAAAATGTGGAGCAGTGGGACATGAAATGGACACTTGTGACGTGGTGTTCGGTGACGAAGAGGAAGGATAGGTGAATGCGGTCCGAAATTATCAACCCAATAACAAGTATGGGAAGAAATTTACTGGAAAATATAATTCAAGTTCGAGTTACGTTCCAAAGAACTCGAATTACGTACCCAACTCCAAGCAATCGGACTCAAGACCACTTCCAAACAAGAGCCAAGGAGAACCGAGTGGCCAAAACTTTTATCAAAATAAGGGGCAAGGAAACTATTCTCAACACCCTCCGAAACAGTATCAAGCACCACAGCAACCATACCAACGAGCGCCACAGCCGCAATACCAATAAATTCCACAACAACAATATCCCCAAGTACCGCAAAAGCAGCAAATGCCACTCCCGATCAACCCTGATGATGAACTAAGACTATGGCGTCAACAACTAGAGCACGAGACTCTACGTAATCGGGAGGAAACGCTTCATACAATTGAGGAAGGGAAGCGAATGAGGAAGCAACTAGAGAAGTTGGAGATGATGATAGGGAAACTCTCAGATTCTATGGCGAAGACGACGAGTGATCCGGGAAAGATACCTAAGCAACCTGAGCAATCAATGGCGGTGCATGTGTTGCGAGGTGGGAAACAAGTCGATAACGGAGTACGAGGAATTGAGAGAGAAGACTCCGAAAATGAGCAAACAGTGAATGGATGAGAAAAAGGAGAGCCAAGTTCAAACGGTGAAGAAGGAACGGTTGGGAAAATTCACAAAGCACGTAAACCATATGTTCCAGGATCATTGACGGGAGCTTTTCAGCCAAAACATGCCGAAGAAAATTAGAATAGAGAAGGATTTGACCAATCGGACTGGGGAACAGTGGACTCCTTCTGACCGAAATGATCTAGGGAGCGATCGGAATAGAGAACAGTGCACATTTACCGATCGGAACATCTCAGAATCCGATCGAAGTAGAAGATAGGAGGACCCTTCCGATCGGTCAAAACAGACTGACCGACCGGACAAGACAGCTGTCGAAGAACAAAGACCACAACGAGTAATAAGGGACATCGTACCTTTTCCCAATCATCTCAAACCAGCAAAAGAGAGCAAAAAGTTCATGGAACTTTATAACATGCTTAAAGACATGAACATGAACCTCCCACTGTTTGACGTGATCAAGACAATGCTGGCTTACGTCAAGTGTTTCAAAGATCTTGCAACGAAAGAAAGGAGGATGGAAGGGAATGAACGAGTTATATTATCCAAGGAAGTGAGCACGGTATACCATCAACCACTGCCACCAAAGGCAAGAGACCCAGGGAGCTTCTCCATTACGATAACCCTTGGGGATGGACAAAAAGCTCGCGGGATGCTCGACTTAGGGGCGGGGATCAATTTGATGCCCTAGGCCCTGTACAAGCAATTCAACCTTGGGAGAATGAAGCCAACGAGCTTACGGCTTCAATTGGCTGATCGTTCATTACGATATCCTTTAGGAGTGGTCGAGGACGTTCTAGTGGAGGTTGGGTCATTGGTAGTCCCCGTGGACTTTGTAATACTGGATGTTGGAGAAGTAGATGCGGCAAGCAAGGAGCACACCATTCTATTGGGCAGACCTTTCATGGCAACATCGCACACCTTAATCGATGTTGGACGAGGAAAGATGACACTCTCCGTATTTGGGGAATTAGTAATGTTCTCACTCAAAGATATACAAAATATTCCATTACCAATGATTGGTCCCGATTGCTCTTACCTCGATTCGGTGGACCAATGTGTGAGCGAATTGTTTGGTGTTATACCAATTGAGAGCTATGACTCCGAGGACGACGAGTTTGATTTAGACGGGGATGGGGTGGCCACTCTTTTCGAAATTAATGAAGAGCCCATGACCGAGTCACCCATTAGACCCACTTTGGAGCCCAAGTTGGAACTAAAACCGCTTCCAAAGCCATCTCAAGTACATGTTTCTTGAGTCTAACGAGAGGAAGCCTGTAATTACCTTTGCGGAATTGGCGGAACATAAAGAAAGAGAACTCATCTAGGTTCTAAAAAAATACAAGCAAGCGATAGGATGGAGTATCGGTGATATCAAGGGGATAAGTCCGGTCACATGCATGTACCGGATCGATCTAGAAGAAGGAGCGAAATCGATACGAGAGGGGCAGCGACGTTTGAATCCTATGCTTAAAGAGGTAGTCAAGAAGGAGATCTTCAAGCTAATCGAAGAAGGGATTATATATGTTGTTTCCGATAGCGAGTGGGTAAGCCCGATGCACGTTGTCCCAAAGAAGGGCGGCATCACGATATTGGAGAATGAAAAGGGGGAAATCGTCCTAACATGCCTAACCACCGGGTGGCGCATGTGCATTGAATATCGGAAGCTCAATGCGGCGATGAGGAAAGACCACTTCCCACTCCCATTCATGGACCAAATACTCGACAAGCTAGCAGGGCATGAATACTATTGCTTTCTAGATGGACTTTCCGGATACTACCAAATTGCAATAGCTCCAGAAGATCAGAAAAAGACCACATTCACGTGCCCCTTTGGCATATTTGCTTACCGGAGAATGCCCATTGTTCTGTGCAATGCCCCCGCAACCTTTCAGAGATGCATGATCTCCATCTTCACCGAATTCATCGACGACTTTCTCGAAGTCTTTATGGATGACTTCTCGGTATTTGGCTCTTCTTTCTCTCATTGTTTGAAAAACTTAACAAAAGTGCTTGAGCGTTCTGTCGAGTCATATTTAACCTTGAGTAGGGAGAAGTCAAACTTCATGGTGAAAAGCGGAATTGTGTTAGGACATGTGGTTTCAAGTAAGGGGTTGGAAGTGGACAAGGCAAAAATCAACGTTATTGAAACTCTTCCACCCCCGAGGGATGTTAAAGGAGTTAGGAGCTTTTTGGGACATGCGGGTTTTTACAGACGTTTCATTAAAGATTTTTCAAAAATATGTCGCCTGTTATGTAAATTTCTTGGGAAGGATGTCCCCTTGAATTTGATGGTGAGTGTCTTGGTGCTTTTAACGTTTTAAAAGAAAAATTGACACAAGCACCAGTTGTAGTAGCGCCGGATTGGTCTCTTCCTTTCGAGATTATGTGTGATGCTTCAAACGAGGCAGTTGGGGCAGTTTTGGGCCAACGAGTAGATAAAATGCTGAGGGTCGTTTACTATGCCAGTTATATGTTGAATAGCGCCCAACGCAACTACACTAATACAGAACGAGAGCTATTCACGGTTGTGTTCTCATTGGATAAGTTATGTTCTTACATCGTCGGTTCCAAAGTCATCGTGCATACTGATCATGAGCGCTTCGTCACTTGTTCGCCAAAATGCAAAGCAAGCCCAGATTGATTCGTTGGATTCTTCTCTTGCAAGAATTCGACGTTGAAATTAAGGATAGGAAAAGGAGCGAAAATGTGGTTGCTGGTCATCTGTCCCGCATGCTAGTGGAAGGAGAGCCAAATAAAATCGGGTTTGTAGATGACGTGTTCCCTTATGAAAGCGCAAGTGCCATCGACGAAATCAACGAACCATGGTATGCTGATTTTTTGAATTTCCTTGCTTTTAAAATTATCCCTAACCATATTTCTTCACAAGAAAGAAAGAGATTTTTGTTTAAATGCAGGAGTTTCTTTTGGGACGATCCTTATTTTTACAAACGCTGCAAGGATGGGCTCTTTCGGAGATGCATACCTGACGAAGAGAAGATAGGCGTACTAAGATTTTGCCATGACGAGGGAGGGCACTTCGAAAGCCAGAAAATGGACTTCAAGGTCCTTTAGGCCGGATTCTACTGGCCCTCACTTTTCTCCGATGCACACCAATATTGCAAGACATGCGATAAATGCCAACGGTCGGGAACAATATGGAGGAAGGACGAGATGCCTTTAGTACTTAATCAAGTGATCAAGATATTCGACATATGGGGCAAAGATTTTATGGGTCCTTTTCCGAAGAGTGGAGAGTACGAGTACATACTCGTATGAGTCGATTACGTTTCGAAATGGGTGGAAGCAATCCCCACAAGGAGAGCTAACTCCGAGATCGTCCTCAGATTCATCCAGGAGAACATCTTCAGCCGATTCGGAATGCCGAGAGCGATCATAAGCGACGGGGGTATCCATTTCTACAATAGAGCCTTCAATCGACTAATGAGCAAGTATGGGGTGCATCACAAGGTGGAAACCCCTTATCATCCACAAACCTCGGGACAAGTAGAGACAAGTAACCGACAAATCAAGACGATCTTAGAAAAAACCGTGAAACCGAACCGTAAGGACTGGGCAGCAAAGATAATTGATGCATTGTGGGCTTAACGTACAACCTACAAAATGGTGTTGGGCATGAGCCCATTTTGGTTGGTTTATGGAAAAGCGTGCCACCTTCTCGTCAAATCGGAGCATCGAGCGGAGTGGGCAGTTCGCACATTGAATCTTTATATGAATGAGGCCGGGGGGTATAGAAAGCTTGAGCTAAGCGAGTTGGAGGAAATTTGCAACGACTCGTACGAGACGGCATGGGCGAGCAAGCAGAAAATGAAGGAAGCACATGACAAGAAATTCATCCACAAAAGCTTGGAAGTCGGTAATCTAGCTTTGCTTTTTAACTCTCGCTTTAAACTCTTCCCAGGGAAATTGAGGTCAAAATGGAGTGGTCCGTTCTTGATTACCGATATAAACAAATTTGGAGTCGTGACTTTTCTTGATGAGAAGAGCAACTTTACCTTCCAAGTCAACGGCCATCGTGTGAAAATGTATCATGGGGGACCAATTTCGCAGAAGGATCACGAAGTGATGATACTCAATGATCCCCCTCAAGAGGTTTGAAGCACGTCTGAGGTATCGTCAAGCATAAGACGTTAAACGTTGCACTTCTTGGGAGGTAATCCAAGCTTTTCTTTTCTATTTTTCTTCCTTCTTTAGTGTATATATTTGTGTTTATTCATTGGGTAGAGTATTTGGCAGGAGCCACTGTAGGTTGAACGAGCGAATTACGAATTGCTAGGACTGACCGGCCGGTGACCTGTAGACAACCGGTTGGACTACTCCAAGTAGGGGTGTCCGATCGGACAAGAATTAACACCGATCGGACGGTTCGTACGGGAGCCTATTTAGGGAAAGATATCACCATGCAAGGGAAGCTTAATGGGTAAGATATTCTGCTAATATCTTCTGAGGTAAGAAGGATCTTTATTTTTGGGAGGCTGATTTTATTGAGGTTATGTGAATATTTTCTTTCCCCTCTTCTTGATATGATTTGATTTTACAAATCCTTTAACCTACCTCCTCAAACCCTATAGACACCCACACCCATGGACCTTAAATTCCACACGAACTTCCCTTCTCCTCTTTGATATTTGCAAGCATTGACCAACACCCAACACCATGAGTCACCATAATAACAATGCTTATAGGTGGGTGTCTAGGAAAAAGTATGAGGATACGGTCTAGAAGCTTGAAGAAGAAGTGGAAGAATATCGTCAAACGGGATCCTAGACGAGGCAGACACCGAGATAATACGTCTTAAGGGGAAGATCATTGAACTCGAAGACCAGGTTAAGGAATTCACGAGCTGGCATTTGGACACATCCCACCGCCTAACTAGTCCGATAGGCTGCTGATTGCGAGTGATTTGTTTTCTGAATGAATGATGTTGGGGGTTAAATTATTGTCTTAAATAAACGAGCATCTTTGCTCGAATTGTTGAATAAATGAGTTATTTTATGGATTGAATTGCTCATACCTGATTTACGTCTTTGAATTCTTGCAGGGCATCGCAAAAATATAATAGTTATAATATATATATTTATATATATATATATATATAATGACGCACAGTGCAGACCGGTCGGTCAAAGGCCTCGACCGATCGCATAGAGCCCACTGGACTCCAATTCGATCGGACCATAGAGCATACCGATCGGACGACGGCGCAGTTTATAAAAAGTCTATTATTTCAGACGCAAACTTTCAACCTTTAACTCAAAACCTTCTTCCTCCTTGCAGAGCGAAAATTCACAATTCATCACTTACAACTTCAAAACTCGGAAATCAAGATGAGCAACGAGTCCGATCAGTTACACGATACACCCAATTGCATCCGTCCGGAGAATTTGGGAATCAAGAACCAATTGCCCAAATCGCACCAAGCTTCCCCCACCATTCCCAAAATGAGAAATTCGAGGTATAATGGCTGTAACTCGACTTTATTGAATTGTTTAGTGAGTTGAATTGCAGGTGTCGTGGAAGTTGGAGTTGGGTTGTCCAGATTGAAGTTGAAATTGGTTGAGTTTTTCAGGGGCACGTTAATTGTTCGATAAAAGCCCCGTGAGAACGTTTGTGGCATCTTTTGAGTTTTTGAATCAGCCATGACATCGTCATCTCGATCAAAACGTGGAAAAACCTCAAGCCTAGTCCCGAGCAACACCCGGGGTGGGATAGCCCCCTTCGATCTCAAGGACGAACGTGAGGTCACACTCTACAAGTCCCTCGTTAAACAAGATGTCTATCATCCTCGTTTCATCAACCTCAGATTCAGGGAGGAAAAAGCCAACACGGGGGATAAAACGGCGGAAAAGTTCATCAAGGGCATCGAAGCCCTCCAATTAATCAAGTGGGCCGGTGTTATCCAACCCGGGCTTCGCACCATTATGCTCGAGTTCTTTACGACGTTTCAAACATTGGCCGATGGGAGTTTCGAGTGTCGTTTCCGAAACCAAACATTCCACACTACAGCAGGCGATCTCGGTGAAATTTTTGGGATCGATAGCCGGAAAAACCCAAGACCGGGATTCGAAATCGACGAATACAACAAAAATGATTGGTGTAACAAACTCTTAGGAGCACCACCGGAACCCGGGTGCCATTTCAATTCAACATCTTTGCGATCCAACGCCATCTATCTTACATATAAGTTTTTCATGCAAGTCTTCTTGGGTAAGGAGGACGCCACAAGACTTTCTTCCTCCGAGTTGAGAGTGTTGTAGATTGCATACCATCTCGGAAACGCAAAAATTTATCCACTCTTGATTGTTGCAATCGAGAACGTTCAACAAGTGAGGGAGAAGAAAACGGCAAAGCTCACTCTGGGAGCCTTTATCAACGAGCTCGCACGCCATCACGGTTGTGGACCATATAACGACGACGTCGTATATCCTAACGTAGCAATGATGGTCGAAAGTCGGATGAGTAATGGGCGGAACGTCACTATTCTGACATTCATGTCGCACATGGAAAGGGTGAGAGCCGAGGCGATCGAGAATTCTGACAACGACGATGGCGACGACAACGATGATGAAACCGAGGATGAGGAAGATAATGATGAGGAGAATGAGGAGGACAATGGGGAGGAGACCATGAACGAGGATAATGGAGGAAATGGGAAAACCGGTTCCTGAACTTATGATCTTGGTGACTATGGGGACGACGTTTATTTCTCGGACGAGCAGTGGCAGCAGCAGCAGCAGGATTTTCAAGCACGCGATCAAATGGGGCAGTTGCGCATCCATCAAGAGGAGCACTCGAGGAATGCTCGCCAAGATACCTGGGCTGCGCATGAGGAATCTCGTGAGGAGGCTAGTTATTTCCAGAACACATTGACGACGATGAGCAACAACTGGGCGGAAACCAATCAGCATCTTGCCCGGTTGACCGGAAGTGTCGAGGCGAATCATGGATACCTCGTTCAAATTGACGAGCGCCTCTCCCGTCTCGAGCAACGCTACCCACCTCCACCCCCGGAAGACATGGACCAGTAGGCGGGCCCATGCCCCATCTGTATCACCACTCTTTCCAACTTTTTATTTGCTTTCTGGACTTTTTACTATTTTATTCGGATTTATTTTGTATTATTATTTCTTTTATGTTGTGATGGGATGGCTATGGTTAACTTGTGTTTATTCATTTGCATGCGTTAGTTCTTGGCACTTTTCAAATCCCCTATGTTCATATTAGTGTTTTAGCAATCAGGAGATTGCTATCTTTTCTTGTTAGGGGGAGGGGACGGGCTGCCCGATCGGTGACCTATAGACGACTGATCGGACAATGTCCACTGGACACCAGTTCGATCGGTCGAATTCTATGACCGATCGGTCTAGTGCACAGCCCTCGAATAATCGTTTAGAGTCCTTTGCATGCTTAAGTTTGAACCTTTTTCAAGTAACTTAGTCACAATTTCGTAACATTATGTTAGTCAACCAATTACGTCAACCTCTGTTGAACATTTGTCCATGCTTATTTGTGTTTGTATTGGCATGCCTGTCGGAATCATGTATTATGTGGTATGATGTTAGAGTCTCTTGAGCTTGTTTAAGTGCAATTTTCCAAAATTACTTATATGTATGTAAAACAACACTTAGTCGTTACCAATTCTGCAAAACTTCAAAAACTCAATCACCTTGTTTTCAAAGTTTGAATTTAACCCTAGTGAAAATCCTTGTGTGTTTATCATCATTTCATGTTGTGATTCGATAAGTGTTTTGAAAGGTATCTTAATTGCATGTGTACATTTGGTTTTGAAAATGACGATAGGCACATATAAACCTGTTTCCGGCCCTTATTCATAAAAAAAAAAAACACTAAAAATCCCAATGAGCCCCTTTGAGCCTTAATTCCATTTCTTTGTTATCCACGAGCATTTTTGCAGCTCTTATTTCGATTAAAGTGTGATGAGAGTTTTAATTATGGTTAATGACATATGACGATTACGGAGTAGGAACTAGTGGGACTCTCTAACAAGAGGGAGAGCAAAAAAAAATTAAAAAAAGAGAGAAAAATAATAAGGGTGCTTAAGCTCAAAAGAGCATCTAGAAAATAAAAATAAAGCATCTTGGCTAAAGCAAGTATTCGGGTTCGGGGGTTGAAAGGAGACTTAGCTTTAAAAGGCTAGAAATAATAGTACATGATTATTTGGGGAGGATGAGGAGCAAAAATTACACTCTATGTGTTAAAGGGCGGATTGAGTGAGTTATAGATTGCATTTGTCCTCAAGTTAGCCACACACCCTTATATATGACATACCTTACCAAAGAGCCGATATTACAACCCTTAAAAGTCCTAATATGATTCTTGATTGAATGTGCACACTTATGCGATGATTGAGTCTTTAATTTTCACGATTGTTTGAATGCATGATTATGATGATCCGAGCGTATACACTTACCTAATGAAAACACGAGCGAATGAGTGCACCATGTCATATTACCCTTTTGTGAGGAAGCATTCTTTCGATTTCAAGGTGAAAAGATAATACGAGTTAGCTTTATGGTTTCGGTGAAAGTGTTTATAATTGCAAAACTAAAACTATATGCACAACATGACTCTTAGCTCTAATTACTTTCACTTTTCTTGATTCTGATCCTTTCGTTCGTTCGAGGTCGAACAAACCAATTCAGCATGGGGTGGTTGATTCGTACGATTTTGTCACGAATATGTGCATAATCGAGTCTTGTTTTAGTCTTTTTATTATCTTTTTAGGGTTAAGACTAGGATGATTTGCATCGTTTTCTCCGTACTTAACTTTCTGACTTATTGATTGTTAATCGGTCCGAACGAGAGTAATTCTGTGTTTTTCTCATACAGCTAGAGCGTCCGGTGGATCCAAGGCGTAAAGACAGAAGGAGAGACGCTCAAAAGTAGCCCATAAGGACAATCACCGATCGGACTAAGTGATGACGTGCACACCGTCCGAGCAAACCAGCGCAACGATCGAAGCAGCGGACAGTGGCCTTCGTCCGATCGGATAATACATTCATCCGATCGGACAAGAACGTTACGCATGCAGATTTCTGGAATTTTCAGTTACGAAATGACTGAAAACGTTTTAAAAAGAGGAGAAGCGGCTAGGGTTGAGGAATTATGCAGTCTTGGAGACCTTTTGAAGGCTGGAACTAGGTTAGAGAACCACCAAACACCCAAAGGTAGAGATATTTGACACATCTCTCATACCTCTAGCATAAGCCGTACAACGTCGTATCAAGGTTTGATTTGCAGCAACCGATTTCCGTCGCTAGGATTTTGGGTTTGTGACAAACCTCGGGATTCTACGTATTCATCGGAGTGCACTCGTTCGTCATCATCACACGTTGCAAATGGTTCAACGACTAGTAATCTCTAAACTCGTTGATCGAGGAATTCTGAGCACTCTAAGAAATCTTCTCCGCAATAGTACGGAGTCGATTGTAGAGTGGTAAGTTTTCCCGAGTCGTGTCTCTTGAGGATAGATATAATCGGCGGTCGGTGGTTTTAGTTATTCTCTTGTTAAGCTTAATTACACTAATCTAATCTACGAAAGCATTAAGTCATTGGTTTGGTTTGAGTTTTATGCTAAAGGTTTAAAAGGAGACTTTAATTAAAAATGATTGGGTTTAGGGTGTTCGGTTCGTCTCCACGATCAATCGGTTTTTGCCGAGCACTTAATCCACGATTCGGGGTTGCCAATCCTAAATGTCGATCAAGTATTGGGGTCGTCAATCCCAATTCTCGACAAGCTCTGATTAATGGTTCTAAACGAACCTAAACCCTAAACTCGTAATTACTAAACTAATTGCATCAAATAAAACTTATAATTAAATAAGAATTATGAATCGAACTTTTTCGCGTTTAAAATTAATAAAAAGCTCGTCCGCAAGAGAACGGAGCTGTTGTATGCGATAAGTTGATCCGAGTCGAATCACGAGGAATTGTAATCGGCGTCGATAAATGTTTGCTCACAATCTTTATAATTTAACACACGATCCATTTCTTTGTTGAAAGGGTTCTACAACTACGAATTTAAAAACGAACATGCAATTATTAAAAATCTAATTTAACCTAATTGAAACATGAAAATTCAGATATCTAAAACGAAAAGCATTATCATCAATCTAGCAATTTAAAAATACTTGAATTATGAAAATGACATAGTCGAACAAACAATCTAATTAAGAACATAGAACTTATAAAATAAAATCCAAAGCCAAACTACTAGAACAGAAAGTACAACTTATAGTTCATAATTATCCGCAGCAATTGTTCAAACTTCAGCAATTAACGATGACAAACAACGACGGTGAACGTAGAAACGAGCCTTCCGTGCAATCTTCAAACGAAATCTTCAAAATGATGTAAAATAGAAAGGGGAACGTTTTTATAAGTGATATGACCTTGCCCCCTCGAAGTCTGGTTCCAAAATGAAGAAAACCTCCGGATTTTATAGATTTTTTCAAAAATAACCTCTCAAACTGCCGGAGCGTCGACGGTGCGTCGATCGACGCGAGCCAGGCGCACGCGTCGACCAGGCAGAGCGTCGGTCGACGCACCTAAGATCGACGCTTCAGAAGCTACGCGTCGACATAGCGTCAACCGACGGGATTAAGATCGACGATTCAGAACCTTTGCGTCGACGGTGCATCGGTCGACGCGGGCGTAGCGTCAGCAATGTGTCGACCGACGGGCCTAGGATCGACGCTTCAGAAGCTGCGCGTCGACCTAGCGTCGATCGACGCGAGCAGTACTCGGCATCGACGCGGGCGCTGCTCTGCATTGCCTGCATGGCTTCGACTCGTCGCTCGTCCTGTTTTCCTCGTTTTGAGCTGTTCATGGAGGGAAAATCAAAACATTTGAAATTGAAATTGGTCAAAAGGGCATTAAATTGAAAAGAAGTCAAATTGCTCAAAGAAGAAAGACCCATTTGGCTTTTGAAAACCCAAGGTTTGCTTGGACAAATGGGGTAAAAAGCTTAAGAAGATCTTCAATGGAGTTTTTGCTAAACTAGAAGATGAAAAACAACACAAAGCAATTAAACCTACACTAGAGAAATTAAAATGCAAAGAACAACA
>BMAC01000466.1:74619-113862 GCA_014905375.1 Phtheirospermum japonicum
CTACTTATGTATGTCCAATGTCCAGACACGTGACCGATGAGACGCGTCCACATACACTAAGTACTAGTCTTAACGGGAAAGGGCATGTAATCCTCATTATGGCGTAACCCTATGACTAGGAACAAGTTCGATGAGTTACATTACGTGCTAGATTATCTCACGGTTCTGCTAAGACAATCCATCGTAATAAATACTTCATCAGGACCATACCTATGCAACTAGCAAGGGATAAAAGGTTATGGAATGCCAATATGTATAAAAGATATTATAACGAATAAAACCGATTGTTTTACAAAGAGAATGGTCAGACCATAGCCACAAGTTGGCTTGTTGGTCACCTTATTCTAACATTGCCTACTTATGAAAATTTGTCAAAAGATCAATAGCTTGCCCGCAAGAGAATGGGGTCGCGCGTAGTTTGGCAACTTGACTCGAGTCGTCTCTCGAGGAACATACAATCGGAATTTTAAATAGTTTGTTCAACACAATAACATATAAATTGGGGGGGGGGGGGGGGGGGGTTGATTGTTTTGATTATCTAGAAATTTAAAACACATGAACAATAATTAAAACTAGGTATTTTAATTCAGCAACTAGAACATGTAAACTAAAGAAATTAATCTAGAACTTAAACGAGATCAATTAGCATAAACGAACAGCAATTATCTAGAACGCAATGTAAACAAAATGAATTAACTAAACGAGAATGATAACCAATCATTAATTAAACTAAGATTACGAATTAAATACCAAAAGTATCTAGGGTTCTAAGCATGAAACAATTCAAAAACAATTATTAAAAAGCAGCTACTTAATTTGCATAAATTAAACTACGAAAACGAATAAAGGGTTTAGAGTACTTATTAAACTAGAAAGCGTAGTAAATTCTCCAGCTAATCCGGAGAGGTGGTTGATCTTGGTCGAAGAACGAATCACGAATGGACGGTTGGAGCTTGGCGATCCTCGAATCTTCGATCTTGATAAATTGTTATTATAGGGATGTGGACGATGTTGTTCTCGAACCAAAAGATCAAATGTTCAGAGTATGGGTGAGAGGTATCTCCTTCTGGGACGGACTTAGGGGGGTTTATATAGATTTCCCTTAACTTGGAGCATAAGAAACCCTAAAATCCTGATTCTGGGCCACCGCGTCGACGGTGCGTCGACTGACGTATGCCGGTGCTCAGCGTCGCTGCTGCCTGGGTGTGCGCGTCGGCTGGGCGGGTGCGTCAACTGACGCGGTCATGGATCGACACCTCAGAGAATTGCGTCGATAGTGCGTCGACTGACGCTCCTTCAGTCGACGCTTCAGCAAGTTGCGTCGACGGTGCGTCGACTGACGCTCCTTCAGTCGACGCTTCAGCAAGTTGCGTCGGCCCTGCGTCGACTGACGCGGATCATGGCTCACGTCGACGGAGCGTCGACGCGACAGAGCGTCTTCCTCAATTTCTCGATCTTTTTGCTACTTGTTCACCGGAAAGCTCGTTCTCCATTTATTGAACATCAACTTCATCTAATTAGGCGCTGAACTCGTCCGGTTACTTAGCTGTAAAGTGAAAAACCACAAATAATCACTTATTTACATCAATCTAGGTCAAAAAGCGGTAAAATAAGCTGGAACTATGAAAATACGAAATTAAACTTAAATCATCCAACTTATACCAAAAACAAATAGAAAAACAAGCTAAAATACTACTGAAAATAAGGACAAATATGTGCTAATCAATGGGCAACATTTGTCAAAAGTTTCCAATGTCCTTATTTTGCATGTAATTGTGGTGTTTTTCTCATATTTTTAAGTCGGGTTTTATATGGTTTTAGCGGTTTTTGAGTCGATTAGTTAAGTTATTAGGTTGTTTCTCTTGTTTTATTGTTTTTCGTGTTTCTTTTTGATTTTATACTTAATATGGTTATTTTAATCATAATTAATTAATTTATGTTTAATTTTATGTTTAGTTTTATGTTTAATTTCCAATGCCCTGCAGATGAGAAAAGAAGGAAGATCAAGTAGAGACAAGAAGATGTTAGAAAAGATATCGAACGCACATTTGGAGTGCTTCAAGCGAGGTGGGGAATTTTAAGTGGTGCAGCGCGGGGTCAGTATAAAGAGGATTTTGGGCAGATAATGCTTGCTTGTATTATATTTCACAATATGATAATCGAGGACGATGGTGAAGATGCATTCAATTGGCGAAGAGAAGATGAAGAGCCTGAAGATGAATGGCTTCAAGGTGCTGAAGTGTAGTTTTTAGTGGTTTTTGGAAATAAAAGTTCATTTGGCTTGATATTATCGGAATTCAATTCGATTGAAGGGTTCAATGTGTTTGTAGCTTGAAGATTTAAAAGGAAAATGCAAATAAAGCAATTAAAATAACTAAAATAAGGTAAGAAATAAAATGAGATTGCATGTTGGTCGGATGCCTCGGTCGTATGCCTTCAATGGAAATGCAAGCAAATGATGAAAACAAGAAAAAACAAGCATGTTTCACCAAGTACAAGCATGCATGCACAAGGTATAACTAAGCTTGCATGAACATAAAAACTTGAATAATGCAAATTAACATGAATCGAAAGCATGAATGGATAAAGCAATGAAAATTGACATCAAATATTAAATCTTTACGGAAAATAACAAGCAACGAAGTGTAGATCTAAGATTCAACCTAAAACTATGCATGAAAATAGAAATCAAAATAAAGCATATGAAATACTTGAAATCAAGACGATCCAAGAGCCGATTTATGATTATAGATGTGTCACTCATCTAGATTCCATAGCCAATTCTTATGATCTAACATGTTTTCAAGGTGCTAAGACAAAAAGCATAAAATGAAGAACAAACATGAAAATGAAGAACAAAGCATGGAATTAAAGCATAAAACTTGAAATTGAAAGGAAACTTCCTTGAATTAAGAAAAGAAACAAAGCTTGAATGTAATTTCAATCAAAAGTAACAATCCAAGGGAGTACTTGGATTCTTCTTAGGCTTACAAACCCAAGAAGGTGCTTGAAATTAAATCTAATCTAAAAAAGGAAATTACATCAAAGCTTGAAATTGAATCTAAATCCTAAGGAAGAGAAAATCATCCAAGAGCTTGAGAGTAATTTTAATCCCAAACCCAAGTTAGGGTTGGGAGGAGAGAGGTGTTTTCATTAGTGCAAGATGTGGGCTTTATATAGTTGTTTGTAGGGGCAAAACCGTCAAAAATGCCCAAAATACCTGAAGAGCGTCACAGTCGATCGACTACATGTGTGTCGATCGACTAGGGTGTAGTCTATCGACTGCCAGTTGATCGACAGGGGGCAGTTGATCGACT
This sequence comes from Phtheirospermum japonicum, assembly GCA_014905375.1. Lineage (NCBI taxonomy): Eukaryota > Viridiplantae > Streptophyta > Magnoliopsida > Lamiales > Orobanchaceae > Phtheirospermum > Phtheirospermum japonicum. The sequence continues at coordinate 77,937 of BMAC01000466.1, forward strand.
GCCTTTCCAAAACGGGGGAAGCTACTGTCATGCAGTCAATTTTGGGGCTTTCAGTCGATCCTTGGGAGTCAGTCGATCAACTGGCAGTCGATCGAGCAGCGTTTCAGTCGATCCGGCTGCTTTCGGCTCGAATTCCTCAATTTCCGGTCCAAAACGTCTGCCGAGCGAATATAATCCTTTAAGCTACCTACAAAACAAGAATTCGAACTTAAAAACCCAAAAATAGCACAAACATCTTCACACTTGGTACGCTTTAAGCCTAGAAGCAAATAAACAAGAAAATGACCTAAGAACTAGAGTAAACGACTCAAAACGACTAAAAACAACGCTAAGATCTAAATAAAAATACTAGAAAAAACACAACAATTACATGAAAAACAACTACCCCACACTTATCGGTTTGTTCGTCCTCGAACAACGAAAAGAATCGAGAGTGTACATGCAATGAACATTAATGAGAAGAAAAATCCTTGTGCTTATCCTTATTAATATGATGGGATTATCAACATAGACTCGCTATCGTCAAGCATTGCTCGTATTACTCTTTCTCAAATGCAAGCCAAATCGATTACTTCCTCTCAAACAAAATTTTTGAGGGTGTTCACTCAAGTGTTTTATATGGGACGTGTTTACGCTCGAGTCGGTCAATACCTGCACCTTGTCAAGAATTCACAAATCGGACGCTCAAAATTGCTCATAGTTCATGACCAAATAAGAATCGAAAGAGGTCTTTATTATGGGTTGTAATATTGTCTCTTTGGTAAGGTATGGAACATTTGGATATAGTGGCTAACACACGATCAAACGCGATCAATAACACACAAAATCCTAATTTCTAAAGCCCGAAGCTTATGATCGCTTCACCCTTCCCAATTCACCAAACTCTCATTCGAAGCCCCTTTCGTATACTCACACGCTTTTCTGACTTTATTTCACAACACTTAGAAGCTTTTTGAATTTGCTTCTTTATACTAAACTTAGCCTTTAAATTAGGCTTTACACATGAACGCACGCTTTATCACTTTTCGTAATTTGTGTTGGAGTATTATTATTATATTTTTTTGTATAAACAACTCAAAACCCGATACCTACAATAGATTTCCCTCACATTTCTCATCAACTAACAACATACCCTGTCACCTCACAATTTATGAAGATACAAGAGCTAAAATTGAGCTCGGCTAACAAGAAACGGGATAAAGGCTAAAGGGGGCTCATTTGGGATCTTTAAGTAGCGTATATATTTGGATATGGCCGGAATAAGGGTGATATATGTGCCTCGAAGTCATTTTCAAATTCAATCATGTACGAGCAAAGTCAAACCTCCTCAATGCAATTTCTATAAAAAATATGCAAGCAAGCCGATAAATCACACAAGGCTACTCACTAGTTTGTACCGAATTTGGGAGCGAAATCAAAAGAGATTTTAGAGCTTTGCAATCTTTTCACGAGTAAATGTTGATTATATATATATATAGGTGGGTTTTGGACGAAGCACAAAAAATCAACTCCTTACACAAGAGGCCATAAACATGTAAAAACCCGACAAGTAAACTATTCAAACTTCCAAGCATGTGGAGTTGTTCAACAATGTAATAAACACACAAAAGACACACACACACAAAAAAAAATTGACTCAACCATATAAATGCGCAAATAGTAAGTGTCACTTCGCCAAGAATGCATCACTTCACCAAGGCTCGAGTTAAGAACAACAAATCATGCTTGACAAAAATCGGGACCCTAACCACCTACCCACCCCACACTTAAACCATGCAATGCCCTCATTGCATTTTAATTAAAAACAAGTAAAAGGAGGGTGAAGTAGAAACTTCCTTAACCGAGCGAGTTAGAGTCGAGCTCGGTGGGGTCCACTAAAGCATCAAAGCAATCAAAGCAAAAACGAGCATGGCTAGATTCTCCTGGCTCTATGAATGCTACTCATTTATCCAATCGCCTAAGGTTGGAGTCGTAAAACAACACACTAGAAAAGAAAAATTACACAAAATCAAAAACTCAAGAAAATATGTGCATAAACCAAAACGAAAACAAAAAGACAACCAAACTATATATATTTTTTTAATTTTTAATTTTTTCGAATGTTTTTGGATTTTCAATTTTTGAATGTTTTTGGATTTTTATAATAAGAGAGAAAGAAAGAAAATAAAAGAAATAAACCAGAAGAACTTGGGTTGCCTCCCAAGAAGCGCTTGTTTTACGTCACTATCTTGACATACTCCTTTTTTGATCAAGGTGGAAAGATAACGGGAGGTTCCACCAAAACAATCTCCTCCTTGTCGGGAGGATCCACTCTTTGGAACATCCTTGGCGCATTGCATAGCTCAAATAATATTCGCCAAAAAGCAAACGTTCCAAGTGGGCAAATGAAACTCGTCCGGCTAGGTCTTCGGGTGAAATGGTTGTTTTGAAGTGGCCCGACGACTCGTCCAAAAAGCAAAAGGAGTAATGGCTGGCTAACTTTTCGAACGTGTGGTCGATAAGCGAGGGAGGGAAATGATCTTTCTTTGTAGTCACATGTAATTTCTTAAACTCGATCAACGTCCTCCAACCCATTGTAGCCCTCGTGGCCAACAACTCTCCTTTTCCTTCCTCAAAAACGAATACGCTGCTCGTCTTTGGTACCAAGTCAGCGGTATTCACCCACTCACTTTTATCAATCACAAACACTAATCCTTCCCACAATAACCTCCAATTCTCGATTTTCACTATCTCCATACGGGGGCTAACTCCCGGTCTCCAACCAATATCCCCCTTAAGAATTTTAAGCACGTCAACCGACCTCCCCTCCTTAAGATGATTCGAATTTGCCAGGATGGTAATCGGTTCGCTCTCCTCTTCCTCCACAAAGGCATGTTTGAGGTTATATGGGGGAGGCGTAAGCTCGGGCTTGTGCCTCCTCTCGACTTCTTTAGAGGCTAATTCGAACAAATCTCGGATACCTTCAAGGTAATCTCTAATCTCTCCCATCTTCTCATCAAAAATCTCCACCTCCTCCGCCAAAAAGTTGTCATTACCCTCGATGACACCATTACAATCTCCTTCACTCAGATCTTTGGCTCGTTGAAGCACCAAGGGCTCGTCATTACAAATAAGGGGCTTGTCATCTTCTCCACAATCCTCAATATTGACTCCCCGGATAATATCCTCCGCAATACTCCTATTATCCATATAAACTCGTTCGACCATACTCTTGATAAAGTCCATATATATCCACTCCTCACAAGATTTTTTGGAAGTAAAATGTAAAGGCTCAAGAGGAGTGAAAATACTTGGAAATGAAACCACGGACTCATCCAATGGTGAGACATCCGTAGTATCAACCACCCCACACTTATCGGAGATCGTGACCGGAATAGTCGGATGAAACGGGTCTACGTGAGGTGTCTCAAGAGAAATATGAGTCGGCGGCGGACCAAATGATGGTAACGCACAACCGAGTCAGGATTGATACCAAGCCCCCCATACACGTCTTCCGAATGAGGCATCGGCGTATTGGACGAGGGAATTAAAGGTCAAGAGTGGGTAGCATGACCATATGTTCCACACCACGAGCAAGGAGGATTCGGGCTCGGCTTAGATAGGTTATCAATTTGAGCGTCCAAAGCCGCTAGGGCCTTTTCGAGCTCAATATCCTTCGAGGAAGAAGCCACACTCACGTCATTGTCACGAGAATATGTCGGTGGAGAAGATTCTTCCTCGGGAGGGCCACTTGGGACAATGTAGCTCCCACCTCCAAATAACTCATAAGGATCGGGGGCACCATTGTTGATATCAATGTAAATCGGCCTCAAAAATGGTCTATTAACATCTCCCATAGTGCGGATGGGGGGTGCATCGGAGCTCAAACCTCCAAAGTACGCATAAGTATCGAGATCTTGGGCATTAGTGGTGGCACCAGTCGGGGCTTGATTGAAATTGGAAGTATGAGAATTGCCATACGGGCCGGGAATCGGATTTCCACCACCCACATTTCCACTCGGATACATACTCGGCACAGGATTGACATTATAAATGGGGGGGCTCCATACGGGCCAGGAACTGGGCTCGGCAAATTCGGGATATTTTGAGGAGCACCATAGCCGTATGGATCGGGATTTTGAGCACTATTGTTGGCACCAATCGGGGTATGATTGAAATTGTAAGCATGAGGACTTCCATATGGGCCAGGATTTGGATTGTGCATGTGCAGACATTGATTAGAAGCACCATAATCCTCGTACGGATCATTCGTACCCATGTAGCCATTATAACCAACATGGTTTTCACCATGCCTTTCCATGTTGGGTTGCCCATAGCCGAATCCACCATTAGCAACATGGTTTTCACCATGTCCTCCCACGTTGCCAAAACCATTATACAACATCTCATTCCCAACATGGTTTGCACCATGCCCTCCCATGTTGGGAATGTATCCGCGTGATTTTCAACACTATTTGCAGAGAAGATATCAGTTAAGGGACAAACAGATCCATCATCAACTTCGTAATGATTTGACTGAGCATATCTGGAATGATCCCGATTGTCAAGATTAATTTTTTTTGTTGTGTGTCGCATTTTTATTTTTTTTTTCCTCTTTTATTTAATCAAGTTGCATGTGTTTTTTTTTATCTTCCCAAATTTATCAGGACGCTTATTTCGAGCCTTGTTTTCAAATAATTATAAATTATTATCAATTTAATAAATTTAATAAATTAATATTATAAATTAAAGAAAATTCAAATATATATATATATATATATATTATATGATTTTTATATTCATAAAATATTTAAATAGAAAATAGATAAATATAATTGTATTGGAATATAAAAAGTATAAATAAAAATTAATGGAGAACATGTGGGACCCATAAAAAGTAAGTTAGTTGGTAGGGTAAGTAAATGAGATAAAAGGGATAGGGGAGGGGAATGAGAGAGAAATGATGTGGGGTGTACTTTTGCTAATGTGACGGAGTGAGAATTGAAAAAGGGGAGGGGATAGGGAAGGGGGTTAAAGATGCTCTAAATAAACTAAATCTTCATATATACATATCCCTGGCTTTTATGATCTTTCCTATCTTATATTGATGTCTTATTTTTTGGGGACTACTCCAATAAAATATCATAAGTGAACACACGTCTCTCTTTAAAACCTAAGTTGAGTAATTTCCTACTTGATTACTATTCTGCCAGGATCTTTAAACACATATTTTCTGACTTGATCATCGGAATTTATATGTTGGGACACCTCCCGACACTTTTTTTCAGGATCAATCCAGTTTAAAATGGAGGTTTCAGGGGTCCAATACCAATAATATTTTTTAGCAACACAAAACTTTTAGAATGGAATCACATTGTATCGTAATTACAGCTATAATTTAATCGAGACGAATCAAGTTTCTTGAGTTTGAGCTTGATAATTTTATTTTCGATCTTAACTCGAGTTTGATTTATCTGTTATATTGATGATTTAAAAATTTAATCAAGCTAAATAAACACCAATTTTAAGTTAAATTATTTTTCAATTTATTACAAGAATTGAATTATATATTTTTAAAATGCATAATATATCCAAAATCCTACAACTTTATTCAAATAAAAAAATCTAATGTCTCGATATTTAACAATAAATAAAAGCATGGAAATCTCAATTAAAGTCAAAATTACACGAGCCAACTAAAAAGAAATTAAATGAGTATGCTATCAAATTTCCTATGAATTAACAAATTGAATATCATTAAATTAAAATTTATTTTATTTACTTGACAACCCTAGTTAAACGAGCTCAAATCTTTTATTAAGTCGAACTTCAAATAATGAGGGTGCGATTTGATACAAGGACTTAATTTTATTTCGGTTTTCAAATTTATTCTATTTTTCATTTCCCCATGTCTCTTTCCTTTCTATTCATCATCTATATATGTATAATAACAGTACTGGCTATAGAGGCAATTGTTTTGGTTCCCTCCAAAATTTCTTTCTTTCCTCAAAAAGAATTTTTTTTTTGGCGCAAAGCCACAATTATTGACTTTTCAACTGTTTTGTTTTTTAATTTAAATCTCACAGCACACAATTGTTGAATTCTCAACTGTTTTTTTTAATTTAAATCTCACAGCACACAATTATTGACTTTTCAACCTTTTATTTATTTATTGGGCAGGACTCTTGTTAGTCCAGATTAACGGGTCTCTCCCGTTAGACAGGGTTAAACCCGGATTCAATTTAATTAGAGTATTTAAACGAAATTATTCCAAAAAAATTGGCCTGTTCTCCAACATTTCAGAACCGCAGAGCCAAGCGACTCAAACCACCGCCTGCATCTCCAAACCACCGCCTGCATCTCCGTCTCCAACCAACATCGGTGCATCTCAAAAATATCTGAACCACCACGAATTGCATCTCCATCGACGCATATCCCATCTCCGAACCACCGCGAATCTGCATCTCCATCAGCGCATCTCTATCTCTATCTTCATTGGCCGTTTCTCTTCGCCGCCGCCGTCAGCCTTCAATTACTGTAGAAAAATCATCGCCGTCAGCCCCTTGTCGTAGAAAACCCTTCAATTACAAGGTAAACAACTTCTTCAACAATAAATTTGATTTTGGCCTAATCGTGTCAATTTGGTTTCGACCTAATTCTAGAAACTTTTGTAACTGTTCGCAAGTTTTGGAGAATTTTACAAACTAAGGAAGGAAATCGAAGACGAGATGGGTGATTTGGGACTATACATGGGCGGAAAATCCAATGTAGGCGAAGGTAATATAGTATTGGTATTAGAACTATGATGTATTGGTCTTCAGACTGCATGGTACTTGGTTTTGTTGTTGTGTTATGTCAAAACATTCATAGTAAAAATATTAGTGATCTTGTCTAAAACTATGAGTTATTATTCCATTATTGTATTGGTTTTTGGAACGTGATGTCTTGATTTTTTTTTGTTGCATGGTATTTGTTTTAGTTGTTGTTAATGGCAGAACTTTTACAGCAAAACATCATGGCTCCGTTCTTGAACTATGAGTGATTAAACTAGTATGTTTTGGAGTTGTGATGTATTGGTCTTCTTACTGCATGAAATGAGTATTTGTGTTGTTGTATGAAGTTGGAACTTTTACAGTAAAGTATCATCGGGGCCCGTCTTAAACTATGAGTGAGTAGTCGATAATGTATTAGTTTTGACGTGATATATTGTTATTCTAATTGCATGATAATTTTTTTTTTGAGGGATTAATTTTGTTATTCAATTCAGGGGCTATGGTAATTCGAGATTCAAGTGATGAAGTAGGTGGAAGTAACATTGATAATGAATCCATAAATAATATCTTGTTGAATGATGAAGGTAAGAAATTATTAGACCTTTTCTAAATAATATTTGATTTACGTTTTGATATTTTCCATTTTTTGTATTTAGGTGATACCACAAGTTTATGTGGTTCTCTTATTGGTGTAAAGAGGAAGAATTTTGAAGACATATATGAGTTGTATTGTGGCCATGCACGTCAAGTTGGTTTTAGTGTTCGGAAAACAACAAGGGTGAATGATGATAAGATAATAATTGAAAAGAATTATATGTGTTACTCTAAAGAAATTAAGCGATCCAGCACCTCCGGTTTGACAAAACAGAATCATATAACAAGAACTGGTTGTAAAACGTCGTTGAGAGCAAGATTAAATAAGCAGGATGTATTCACATTGACTGGTGTAAATTGGTATTTTTATAGTTTGATATTTATTTGCTTGGTATCTTCATGTTTTATGGTATTTCCTGATTGTATTTGATAAGTGTATTGGTTTTTGTATTCAAGCGTATTGGCTTTCTGTTCAATCGTATTGGTTTATATATTTGCAGTGTGTTTGGGAAAATAAAATAAAATGCATAAAAAAACACAAACACATCTTATTGCAAATTTTTTTTTTTAAGTTATAATACATAAACAACTACTTAATTATAGGAAAACTTTTGTGATTGCATAAAAAAAACTTTACATTTATTACAAAAACTCAATACATTATAGCACATAAACCAATACATTATTTTACAAAAACCAATACAGAATATTTTGTCAAAGGATTTACAAAAAATGGGGACTAAAATTTCCACCAATCATTAAAAAAAATAAAATAAGCACAAAAAATACTTACTGCTAAACACAAATCACAGTTCGTAACTTTTATGATTGCATAACAAAAACTGTACATTTATTACAAAAATTCAATACATTATAGCACATAAACCAATACATTGTTTTACAAAAACCAATACAAAATACTTTATCAAAAAATTTACAAAAATTGGGGACTAAAATTTCCACCAATTACCAAAAAAACACAAAAAGTCTTACTGCTAGACAAAAATCATAGTTCATAACTTTTGTGATTGCGAAACAAAATCCGTACATTTATTACAAAAACTCAATACATTATAGCACATAAACCAATACATTGTTTTATAAAACCCAATACAAAATATTTTTTTCAAGGTTTTACAATAGTTTAATACACAATAACATTAATATAAAATTAACAACTGCATCAGCATTTCAGTAACAACTAACTAAGAGTCTAAGATAACTAAGTTCACACACATACTAGTACGTTTGAGTATAAACTCCAATACTTCCTAACAGAAAACAGATACATATTAATCAAAATATAAATATTCCTTCAAACAAAAATCCACCTATTGGCATCTTGAAAGACTTTGACATCATTTCTTTGTTCCCTTCCTGGAGTTTGAAAATTCAATGACATCTTTCTCCAATTGTTTCTTCATGTCGTTGGCATTGCTCTAGAGAATTGTTGCACAATACTTGGCCCCTAATATGCGTCTTCCACAACGCTACAGCCACATAAACATATAAAAAAGATTTAAGTATACTATCAAATAAAAAATAAAAATTCATTTATAATAAAAATAGGAACGGCCATTTTCGGATAAACCCATGTGGGCGCAAGCGGATAAAACAGAAATGTAAGTTACCTCGTTCGGTGACATAAATGCCTGCTGTATTTTCTCGAATAGTATCATGGCCTCTAAAGGCCTCGCGTGCCGAGCAAACCCAGATATCATCGTGTTCTAAAGAACGATGTTTTTATCGTTTATGTTAGAAAAAACTGCGTAAGATTGTTTTATGTTACCACATTTCGCGTAAAGATCGACAAGAGATGAAAAAATATATTCGTTTTTGCCGAAACAGGTTTTATACACCAACCCGTGCATTTGTTTCCCGACTATTAAAGCGGCCAAGGTAGCACAGGCGCTAAGAACCAAAGAATGAACATGTTAGTTTCCACATTTGACCTTCTTTTCCAAAGGAACAAACTCAAAGCCTCTTCATAAAGATCGTTTTGGACAAATCCAGCAATAATTGAGCTCCAAGTTACGTCGCTCTTTCACGCATGGACCCAAAAACCCATAAAGCATCATCGACAAAATTATACTTAGCGTAACATCGAGCAATGCGGTTCCCACAAATGTGTTCGACTCCATACACGTCTTGACTACAAAAGCATGCAATTGTTTACTCTCGAATGACAAACACTTGGATATACAGGCACAGAGCACGCTCGACAAAGCGAACTCGCTGAACTCGAACCCTTCTCTTAGCATCCGACCAAAGATTTTAAGAGCTCCTAACCCATCCCCATTTCGACTATGCGCGCCAATAACAATGTTCCAATAAACCACACTTCTCATACGCATTTCGTCGAACACCTTGCCAGCCCAATCCACAAGGCCACATTTTGAGTAGAGGTTTATCAGCATGTTTGAGGTCAGAGTGTCTGATTGTAATCCCAAGTGAATAATCTGTGCATGGCTAACATATTGCAAGATCCACATTATAATCTGTGGATTTTGGGTCATAAATTAACTAATTTAACAAGTACTATGTAAATAAACTTAGGGATGCAGTGAATATATAACATATTGCATAAAATTTCCAGCTCATAACCTCCTTGCAAACACAAATTAACCATAAACACGAATAAATTGATAATTCTAAATCAACCATATCCAATCACACACACACACACATCATAATGGTTAAATAATGATAAACCCTCATTAAAACCCCATTCATGGTCACAACACATACCAACGGAGGAGGAGGCTATACAAAAACCGCATACGAAGGTCTTAAAGCAAGCATCAACAATTTTTCCGCTCACCTCGTCAACCTTAATCTGCAATCTCATCGCGTCACCACAAGTCGGAGCTCCAACGAGACCCGTTCTGACGTTCGGGTCGCTCTTGTCGAATGACCCATCGTTCCTCGGGTTGCAGTAGTGATCCACCACCCTCTCGTGGTACATCCTCAGTATTTTCTTTCGAATTAATTTGAGGATCGAATCGAAATGAAATTGGCTCTGTTGCTAGGGTTTGTGAATTAGATGGGGGTGGGATGAGAAATGGACCGTGAATTGAAAAGATTGCCGGTAGAAGCATAGAGGCAACCGTGAATTAATATTCGCCGGTCGGTGCGAGAGAGCTTCGGAATTTCACCGGAGCTGGGTTTAGGGGAAAGGGGAACGGTCGTGGTGTAAGGGTTTTGAGGGAAAAAATAGTAGAAATCTGCGTTAATAATGCCAACGGGTCAATTTGATATAATTAGACAAATTACAATAATACCAGTGGGTCGGGTATGAGTTGGGTCATGGGTTGGCCTAACAGGAGAGACCCGTTAATCTGACTTACCCAAGTCTTTGCCTTATTTATTTATTTATTCAAATCTCATAGCACACAATTGTTGACTTTTCAACATAGGTTTTTCAAAATTAAATTCGTTTGTTTAAAACAAAAACGAATTTTCAAGTAGCTGAGTTTCGGATATTCTGGCTAAAAAATAGGATATAATTGTTTAATCTTTGGATTTGTGAACCAAATTTTTTTGAACTTTTTAAAGCTCTGAATTCAGATTTTTGAAAAATCAATTTCAGTTTTTCGAAATCTTAGAATTTCAATTTGTGAGCCACATAAATTGAGTTTTTAACTGCCCAAAACTCACAATTTTAAAACTTATATATATATATATATATATATATCCAATTATTAGGTTTTAAAATCAGTTTTTCTATCATCTAATTAGTGATTACAATGATAAAATTTGGTTATATAATAGTCAAATATTCAAATTTTGATTAAAGATAAACTGTAGTTTTTGTTATTTTGAATTGAAATAATAGAAAAGGCAAGCATACTAAAAGCAACTATAAAAAAAATTTAATTACATGCCTCGAATAAAGAAAAATAAAGAATAAAAATAAATTAAATTACAGGCCCTAAGAAAAAATCAGAATAAAAAAAAGTAAGGCATCAAACTTAAATAAATTACAGGTTCCAAATATAACTAATTTGGCAAAAATAATAAAATAGTAAAGCATATTAAATTGAAAAAATATTAATCTCCTTGCATAACTAAACTCTAAAAAATCAGGTATCTTCTAAAGTAGTTTTGTTTTAAAAAATCGGTAGTTGGTTTAATCCGATTTACTTGCAGAATTAGAATCCTAAACAAATGAAATACAATAAATCAGATTTTTGATTTCATACGATTTTCTTGCCTAATTAAAGATATTAAGATTATGGAAAATGCAGCAGATCAATTTTTAAAAAATAAAATCAACCAATAAAAAATGTGCGAAAAATAGAATTCAAAACAAAGAAAATACAGTATATCAGATTTTTATTCAATATTGAATAATTATGAGATTTCAAGTCTAAATCATATTTTTAAAAATATCAGATCTCATACTATTTGTTTGTTTTATTAAAAATATTTAATTTATTGAAAATACTGCAGATTGATTTTTTCACTCTAAAATCAACCAATAAAAAATGTACGAAAAATAGAATTCTAAACAAAGAAAATAAAGTACATCAAATTTTTATTCAATATTCAATAATTCTGATATTTCGAGTCGGGATCATATTTTAAAAAAAAAAATAGATTTTATACGATTTGCCTAATTAAAGACATTTAATTCATGGAATAGATCTATTTTTTTCGTTCCATAATAGATAAATAAGAAATGGACAAAAAATTAAAATCGGATACAATATCTATAATGGGGGGATACGACATCATGTCTGTTTGGGTTATCAGAATTTCAAAACTTGAATCACTAGGGTTTCAACTAATCTTCCTATAAATATAGGTTCCTATTTTTTACGAATCAATTTCAATTCCCCACCCGAATGTGTCTGTGCTTTTTCTCTATTTTCAAAACTTGGGCAGCAAAAAGTTTTGGAACGATGCCTCCTTTATTTGGACTCAGCAAAAGACATCGATCGAACGAATAAAAAAACACTTAAGCTTAGTATTGTTCGATTTTTTGCTCGATCAGGATTTGATGACAAGGAACAAAAGACTTTCATGAAAATTATTTTTCATGATTCGGAGGTAATTATTGGTTCTCAATAATTTTATTATTATATATAGATATATAGGTTCGGGCAGTCTACTAAATTTTATCATTATATATAGGTTCGAATTGTCTACTAATATTCGATTAATGTTTTGAATTGATTTAAATTGTCTCTAATTATGTAAAATAGGGATGGTGAATTACTGGTGTTATAAAGAAGATCAATGTCAAATTGTTCGAGAATCGAACGTCTTAGTTTATATGTATATGTATTTTCTTTTATTTTGTTTTGCTTCTTCAAATTTAGTTATTTATTTTAATTATTAATTTAATAATATTATATTCTTTTTTCTTACTTTAAATTAAAAGTATTTATTTTTTTGTATGTATGTACTATAATTAATTTTGAATTGAAATAAGATATAGAACAATAATTTTGGGAATTTTATTTTATTTGATTTTTTATATGGTTTTGAATTGAAATGAGATATTAGAATAATAATTTTATTCATTTTTTTTAAGTATATAAAGAGAGAGTGTATGTGTATGTGTATATGTATGTGTATATATACTTTACTAATTTTGAATTTACGTAAGATATTAGAATAATATCTTATTCTAATATTAGGTTAATTTAAATGTATTGTCTGATAATGTTATTAAATCTATTGTGCTTCAAAATTTGAAGGTTCCAGCCCATCTCTGTCGTCCGCCGCGTTTCGCCATGAACCAGTCATCGGGATTTCCTCCAAGCTGTTAGGAGTTCCGACTCGGTCATACCTGAACCGCCGGACAAGGACCCATTGATCGAACATCGATCCCGAGATTTCAAAACCCAGCTTCACACCGAGAATTTGAAATGTAAACAAATTCATCCCAAGATAGGATTTAATTGACTGTTTACTATGTTATTTGTTATCCGAACGACGATGGCGATGACGCATTTTCTTCATCTTCTTCCCTTTTTTTTTTCTCTCTTTTTTCTCTTTTCTACTTTTTTGAATTTCCTCCTTCCAAGTGGCATACAATGGATCTGTATGTTGGTGGTGGCGGCGAGTGGAGTGCGACGAATTTACGTGATTTTTGTTAAAAAGAAGATGAAAGAGAATAGGACAAGAAACGCATCCACAATGGTTGAATTGAATCTTGTAAGGTTTTTTGTGGGTCCTAGCAATACCATATCAATACAATTCTTGTAAAAACTTTTATCTATAACCCATTAATCTCTCAAACCACACTTTCACACTTTTTGCTTCTATGAACTATTTTTAATATAAGAACCTCGAATTTTGAAACTACAAAGAAAAAAATGATTGCAAAGTCCTTATTTCCGAAAAAAAAAAAAAGAATTAATTGATAAACGTCCCATAGTGATTAGAGATGTTTAACGGATCGAAAGTCAGCGGGCCAAATCGTTTATAGAGGGTAAAATCAGGGTTAGGTCCCATAAATTATAACCCGTTTAAACCTGTTTTTTTACTCTCGTTTATCTCGAATCCTAGTGCTAAGGTTAGCCCGTCAAACATCTCTAACTATATTTGATATAAGATTTATCATTGCATTTGAAAATTGAAAATTGGAATAGTTCTTTTTCTCTCTCTATTTTATAGTTTACTTACGAAATTACAAGAGACTAATCTCTTTTTCATAAATATTTATTTATTTATTTTAAAAGGGTGTACGTAACATACTACATTTCTCTCTAAAAGTAAATATACGTTCATTCATTATATTGTAAATATATTATTATGAAATACACAAGTTAAATTTTATATATGTTTAAATTAAAAATTATGATATAAATATATAATTATTAAAATTTTAATTTGTAGCATGTTAATAATTCGTTTAGCCTCATTTAGCCTCATTTAGCCCGACAAGGTTAAAGTTTGGTCCTATTTGTGACTCATTTAATTCAGTGCTTTTCTTAACTTGAACCATTTAGCCCACAACCTAATTAATTTTTTTTCCCCGATATTGGGTATCCATTTGGATATTTCTTGGACATATAATCCGAAATGAACAAAAACCCAAAATAATAACGTAGACAAATTGACAAGCGCCACGTAAACACCTTTTTCATTTTGGAGGACTAGTTCAACCTGCATGCCACGTGGATTACCCTCATTTTTTCTCCGAAAATCGGGCCGACTTTTGATTTTTATCTTCATTTTCTTTCTTTCTTTCTTTCTTTTTTTAAATATTGTTTGAGGGGGAAAATCCAAAAACCATTTAAAACTAACGAGTCATAGACAATCTTCTTTCTTGAGGGGGCGGCGCAACTGGGCCCATTTCCTCTCCCACAAAACGACACCGTATCTTCTCCTGGTTTCTTACGCCCTTAAACATGGAAGCCGAAGTACCTTTACTGAAGGGATCGGACGGGGAGAGGATATGGCGGTTTACGTGGTGGGGGACGGTTTCGAAGGAGCTGAATCGAGTCAATTTTATCGCGCTGCCGATGATAGTGGTGACGATATCGCAGTACCTTTTGCGTGTATCGCCGATGTTTATGTTGGGACATTTGGGTGAACTTTCTCTCTCTAGTGCTTCAATCGCCACCTCTTTCTGCAATGTCACGGGATACAGTCTACTGGTAATAATCTCCTCTCTCTCAATTAAAGGTTTTATGGCTATGTATATATTTGAAGCACCTTGTTTTAGCACTGTTCTTAATTAATTACTGCGTGGATGGTGACAAGTTTCATCAATAACAGAGCTTTGCTTTCTTGCTTATTTTGTTTTAATTTCTCTGGAGATGTTTATAATAAGTTAAAAACTTTTAATTTTAAAGAAAGTGATTTGTTGTTGCATTTGTGAAAAGTAGATATAAATGAAAAGTCGGTTTTGCTTGGAAATGGGAGCCAAAAGTAGAATATACTAAAAGAGAGTGTTTTGTGAATAATTTGTAGAATGCTTTACATGTGTTTTATAATGAAACTAGAAGCAGACCCATCCCCTGCTTTTAGATTTTGATCAAATTATGCAAAATCAGAAATAGAACTTGGTATTTGTAAAGATTACCTAAATATATGTTAAAAATAAATCATTCTTTGGATCTCATGACAATGACTTTCTAGTGTACTCTGCTAATGGAAGTGATAAAACTGTGCAGTTTGGTATGGCTAGTGCTTTGGAAACATTATGTGGTCAGGCATACGGTGGGGAGCAATATCAGCGAGTCGGGACTTTTACATATGGGGCTATTTTATGTCTGTTTCTGGTGTGCCTACCAGTTTCTATTCTGTGGGTTTATGCAGAGAAGCTGCTAATATTCATGGGCCAAGACCCTTTGATCTCTGCTGAAGCTGGGAAATTCGCAATCTTGTTGATCCCTACATTGTTTCCTTACGCTATCCTTCAGGCTTTAGTTCGCTACTTGCAGACTCAAAGTTTGATCTTTCCAATGCTTTGGAGCGCATTGGCATCTCTATGCGTCCAATTACCCATCTGTTGGGCTTTAATATTCAAGCTAAACCTTGGAAGTGCTGGAGGAGCACTGTCCGTAGGGATTTCGTATTGGTTTAATGTCATTTTGCTTGTGCTTTATGTTAAATACTCTCCAACCTGTAAGAAAACCACTGCGACGTTTTCCAAGGACGTTTTTGTAACTATGAGGGAGTTCTTTCGATTTGCTATCCCCTCAGCTGTGATGGTCTGGTAATTTTACTTTTGCCTTCATTAGCAGAGATTCTTATGTTTGTTTGTTTCTCTGGAGTTAGATTACAGCCTTTTTAAAACAGTTATCTTTTCAGTTTACAAATATCCACTTGATGCATTAGAAACACTGCCTTGAGAATTTTATTTGTTTTACATTTTTTTTTTAAATTTTGTTTGTGGGTAATTTTAAAAGATGACACTGTTTCTTTGTAATTAGATTCAATCCCAATGGTAGTATATGTAACTGTCTCTAACTATGATTTTTTTTTTTTGTAACTGTATTAGCCTTTCATATATAACATTTTTCCATTGCTGATTTTACAGTCTGGAGTGGTGGTCATTTGAGCTAGTAATATTGCTTTCAGGAGTGTTGCCAAATCCGCAACTAGAGACATCGGTTCTTTCTATATGGTAATTTCATTTTGGTGTTTCTATTAACTTCCATCAAATATTACAGTTTCAGATTATGTTTATTCATAAGTGTACACTTATCGCGTGCAGCTTCACAGTCACTTCATTGCACTATCACATACCTTATTCATTTGGTGCTGCTGCAAGGTCCGTTCTTGATCACACCTTACTTACAATCCCCACTAAAATGAAGCTTAGTATAAGACGAACAATTATATAATATTTTAAGATATATTTAAGATCAGAAATCATGATTGCCCTTTTCAGCACTCTGGTCTCGAACGAGCTCGGAGCAGGGAAACCCGAGGCAGCCAGAGTTGCACTCTGTGCAGTCTTGGTTCTTTCAGTTGCTGAGTTTCTTCTAGCCAGCATTACTATATACTTTTGTCGTGGCATATTGGGATACGCATTTAGTGAGGAGAAGGAAGTTGTTAGTTATGTCAAAGAAATGGCTCCTTTCCTTTGCCTCTCCATCATCATGGATAGCTTACAATCCGTGCTCTCGGGTAATTTGTCTGTGCATTTATTTGTTTCTAACTAGTTTGAAGTTCGGTTGGGAATGGCAAATGAAAATATTCAAGTTGATGAATGAAATGAGTTGAAATTAGGTGAAACTGCAAGGATGCTTTTTGTAATTTTCCCTCATTATGTCCTCTTAACCTCCCCGTTTGTTTTGTTTGTTTTTTTTAACAGGAGTAGCTCGAGGTAGTGGATGGCAGCATATAGGGGCTTATGTCAATTTGGGATCCTACTATTTGGTTGGCATCCCGGTTGCTTTACTACTAGGGTTTGTTTTGCACCTAAAAGGGGAGGGCCTTTGGACTGGATTGGTAGCCGGAGCAACAGTACAGTCTTTCTCACTTTCTTTAATAACAGCTCTAACTGACTGGGAAAAACAGGTATTTTTGCTTTCCGTTCATTTTCTTGCCAAAATTTAAGAAAGTGTGAATTTATAAGCTTTGTAGTGAGCCCATGTTGAGGATTTCTTTCAGTGTTCATGTCTTTGATCACACCTTTCGAATTTGTATTTTTCAACAGGCAAGGCAAGCTAGAGAACGACTTTTCGCGGGGAAATCTATACCTGAAAGCCAGTCCATTTGAGAGGATGAAGAAACTGGTGGTAGGAATTGATGCTTCATAACTGACAGTGTATTGTATTGTTTCTATACCACAATTTGTTCGAGCTTTTGTCTCGTCGTTGTATGTTTTTCCCCCCCTCCTAAACCCCCACATTCTGTGAAATTCCTTATTGTTTAACCATGGGCCATAGGAAAAGGAGAATAAACAATGGTTGCCAGCTCATGTACTTCACGTATCATTGATGACTTTCACTGTGGAAACTTGGGAATTGGGAGTAATAAATGATGCAACGTGCCCTATCGACAAAATGACACTATCTTCTGAGAAGTGACTATTCAACGGGATCGATTATTAAAGATAGTATATATTCACAATCTTTTTTTTAAAATAGTTATATACAGCATCCACTTACGAGCTTTGGCCATTTTCATTTCACTTGGCTTAATCAAAACCGAACGAATTGATACGATTGTAATACTAATGATTTATTAACTTAATATAACATAAAATACTCGGATCATAGTAAACAAAAATGAATTTAAAATAAATGAAAGATAAATAATTTTATATTTATATATTATAAAACAACCTATTGTATACTACATCAAATTTGCATAATTATAATTTAACTTGTCATCATTATATATAAATATTTTCGAACTCTTTCGATTAGTTAAGAACTGTAAATTTGTAGACCATATGGTTATTTGAGATAAGTAATAATAAAACAATGTTAAGTTCAGTGTTACAACACTTGAACTAACATCAAACAACTTCAGAGTTGTAAATAACGAAATAAGAACTGATGTTAAAACTGGTGTTAAAACACCCGAATTAACATCAGACAATTTATATAAATAAAAACAGCAGAATAACAAAAATAATCTGAACACAACAATTTAAATTTCGTTCGTAAGTAAAAGTACTTACGAACTTGGGTGTACAAACTCGAAAACTATATTACTTTTAAATCGTTCAAGATCAAATACAAATATAAAGTAATATATGAAAAACTCTAGTATCAACACTCGATACTAAAATAATTGTCGCCAAACTCGTGATGATCTTCTCCTTTGGTTACGCAACTTCAAAAATCTCCGTGATTAGAATCGTGACTCCAAGTCGTTCTTCGTGCTTGTGTTCTTCTTGGTTCGTGCGTCTCCTTGCTGCGTTCTCTCTTCAAAATCCGTGCAAGTCGTTCTTTTGCGTCTTCAACTCCTTGTCTTAAATAGATAAGAATCCTATACTTGGAAAACAAGTCTTAAACATAATGTAGGAAACTAAATAAAGTTAGACACAATTTAGGAAACAAATCTAGAGTCATAATTTATTTTGAGCCCAAGAAAGGCAAACAACTAAAAAAGAAAAAACTGCCAAGAATAAAATTCTCAACAATCTCCCCCTTTTGCCTTTTTGGACAAAATAATCGAGACGCGTGAAAAAGTTCAAAAGACTAAAAACTCCCCCTAAATTAAAAACTCCCACCTAAACAAATAACCATTGTTTTTCAAACTCAAAACAAAAAACACATAGAGTTAAACAACTCTAGTCTTCCTCTTCTTCGACTTCCTGGAAGATGTCTCGCCATTTCTAACTTTCCTCTTCCTCAACTTCTTTTTCTTCTTACCCTTGGCCAAATGAGCCAAGACCTCATCAACATTGGCTTCCCCAGCGTCATCATCCTTAGCACTCGCGTCACCAGCAGTGTCAGCAACGTCACTTTCTCCACCTTTTTGGGCAGAAAGCAAAAGGGCCTCCGCAAACGAGTCCCTAAGCGCCTAGACCTGCACAAGTTGAGCTTGCAACTGGGCAATGTGATTATCAAGTAAAGCAACCTGGGCCCTCACCACCTGAGTAGGAAAATGAACCATGTTAGAACTGGTGTTAGCAACACCAGAACCATCACCAAAAGTAACACCAGCTCGAGTGGGCGCCTGCCATGGGAAATCAACAACCCTGGCCCCAGTTGTATGTTGGCCGCGCAAAGAGAACCACTCCGGCTTTCCAGTAAGCACATCATCCCCACTAGGCCTAAAGTCCTGATTTTACAAGAGACTGTAAATGAGAGACGGAAAGCAAAAAGAGGAGGTAGCCTTGGTTGTAGCAAATTGAGTAACCACGTCAAAAACGTGCTGGCCAAAGTTAAACTTGATTACCCATCCAAGCTTGAAAAAGATTTGAGCTTGAGGTCGCGTAACAACCGTAGAGTTCTTAGTGGGAATCAAGTTATAGATAGCCACCTTATGCAAGATAGAGTAGATGGAGGATAGACTTGTGCTCGGTAACTGCTCACGCCACACTTTCAGCAACCCACCAAACAGAAACTCAATGACTTCATTCATGTTATCCATAGTTGAACCACCATGATACATCTTGGTGCCAAACAGCTCATTAATAGAATCAGGTGTAAAAGAAAAAATTTGCCCTTGCACAAAAAATTTCCCAAAGTTCACAGAGTTAGGACCAAAAATAGGAGGCAGCATGTTCGCATAAAACTCTAACACAACATCCCGAAAAAATGGCATTGCAGTTGAAATAGTTGAGTACATACCTCGGTGCTCACAGAAGGCAACCAGGTTGTGCCGTTTAAAGATCTCAACTGGGATTCTGCACTCATCAATCATCTCTCGAAGGCGGTATCCAGTAAACAACTCCTTAGCCTCATCAATCAAAAACTTCGTGGAGACTGCACCATGTCTTCAATCTCGACGGCTTGAACTGTAGCTTCATCAGAGGTATCAGAATAACCAGAAGCAGCTGAAGGGATTTGAGCACTTGCAGACGGAACAGTATCAGAATCAGAGCTGGAGCTGGATGAGGAGACTGGATCAGTAGTAGGCGATGTTGGTTTCGGTGACACATCACCAGAACTAACACCCTCTATCTGGGCAGCTGCAGGGGATGGTATGTTCGGTGACGAAACACTCGAACTCACACCAATCTTCTTGGCAGCTCTAGACTTTTCCTTTTCTCTCTTTATGGCAGATAAGTATTGGGAAAGAGAGAACACATCATCAGAGTCTGTAGAGTAATCAAAGAGCTCAGGCTTAGCATCAGGTTGAGCCATGTTAACTGGAACCAGAGGAGGATCAACAACCAATGGACGCGAGGAGCTTGCAACCTCACCAGGGAAGGAATCTATAATATCGTAAGGGGGATCGGAGTAGCTCCTTTCAGTCGAGGACGGTGACACCTTAATAGTTCCCGACAGATTCTTCTTCTCCGCCAAGCTCACGGTCTTCTTTCGGCGAGGAGTCAGCCTTGGAGTAGAGGTGGTCGGCGCCACAGCAACAGGTTCAGGCGGAACAATATCTTCATCATCTGAGTCTGTCATAACTGTGACGTCCTCAGCCAAATTCATGTGCTCAATAGGCACATGACGTCTCGCACCTCTTGAATCTTTGGAACAGCCGCCGGAATCACGCCAGGAGAAATATTGCGCAGCCTTCTCGCCCTTTTCAAGGTCAGGTCCCCAACTGGACCACACTTCTGAAATAAATGGTAAATCAGGAGGGTTGTCCACGTCAATTTCGTTGCCCTATTCACCGGGAAAGACTTAAACCTCTGGAACGATGTCGGAGGTAGTCGAGACAGGCACCAAGTCTTATGGGTTGACAGGAGAAGGATTTGCTTCAGTGGCTCTGGTTGGTGATGATTTTGGTGGTATAACACCACGAACTTCTTTGCGTATATTCATAGCGGTGAACCTAGGTAAATTCACCAAAATCTGTTCACCAGCGCGGCACACACCCGCTGGGAGTTCTGGGATTCTGGTCAGAGAAGATGGATTCGACATTCTGCAAGAAGAATCCTGAATAGGAAACAAAAAACAAATAGAAATAGAGAGAGAGAGAGAGAGAATTAGGTTATGAGAATTACGAGTAGTGGGCAGTAAAATCAAAAGTGATCAAGGGGTGAAAAAACAGCTTTTTAGGAGGATAAATAAGACCGTTGAAGGTAAACGGTAAGAAAAGAATCTGAATAAAATAACCCCTCTAATTCACACTTTCCTATTTTATAACCCCTAAAATTTTTTCTTCCCTTTAAAAAGGATCCCACTCCTTATCTCATTAAGGCACAGGATCTTAACTCAACTAATCTACTATCTCAATTATGGAAATAAAGATCACGAATCTCCACTACTTAGAAAACCGAAATAGAGCTGTATTTTGATAAACCATCACCATAGTAGAGCAAATCTTTTGCAAAGTAATGTTTCACTCGTCAAATTAATCTCGTATTACCTGTCCAATCCTTCGATTTTAACACCACTGAAATACTTGGTTAGAAAGATTCAAAACAAAATTAAGAGAATTCAAGAAAGATGCAAGCAAAAGCAACATAACACAAAGCAAAATGGCACCTTCTCAAAGTATGAATGTCCTAATTGATGCCTAAAAATCTTAACCTGAAAAAAAAAATACAGCAATTGATTTAGGTGACATGATTAGTTTTGCTTTTTATGTGATGATATTATAACTAATATTTCTTTAGTGAAGTCAATGAAAACATACCCCTTTGCCCAAGTTAATGACAACGTCAAAATCACTCAAGAAGGTGAAAATAAAAGATTGGATCATTGTAAATCCAGATTTTCTTCATCTTTATAAAGATTTAAAGAGATACTATCTTATCTTCAGCAATTTCTCTTAACACCCCTTGTTTTTTGACCAGGGAGAAAATAGTTTCTGCAGAAAAGTTCCACAATCACCTACTTGAAGAGGTTAGTCTTTTTGTCACCACTTTTTATTACAACACAAGATTTTTCTACACTTCAATCAGACACAATACATTAAGGATATGAATGACAAATTAAATAAAAATTGCATGCAAAATATACAGATGTCACGACTGATGACAGTTTAGGTGTCATGACATCAAAACTAAAATCGACTTAAACAATGCACATCCCGAGATCTCTTCTCAAACGAGAGAAGGTCTCTATATCTAATGCTTTTGTGAAGATGTCAGCAAGCTGATTGTCTGTCCCTATATGCTCAAGACTTACTATCTTCCTCTCAACCAAGTCACGAATAAAGTGGTACCTTATGTCAATGTGTTTGATTCATGAGTGCTGGACTGGGTTTTTTGAGATATCAATGGCACTGGAATTATCACAAAGCACAGTCCAAATTCTACTATGTAGACCGTAGTCCTCTATCATTTGGTTCATCCACAACAACTGTGTACAAGCATTTCCAGCTGTAATATACTCGGCTTCAGCTGTAGAAAGAGATGAAATTTTACTTTTTATTGTACCATGAGATAAGATTATTATCCAAGAAAAAACAAACCCTAGTGGTACTCTTCATATCCACAAAATCCCCAGCCCAATCCGAGTCTGTAGAACCTACAAGTTCGGAACTTGTATCCTTAGTATACCAAACACCCAAATCACTAGTACCAGCTACATACCTAATGATTCGTTTAACTACTTTCAAATGTGACTCTTTAGGATTCGATTGGTACCTAGCACATAGACACACACTGTACATTATATCAGGCCTGCTAGCAGTTAAGTACAACCAGCTCCCTATCATGCTCCTATACAAAGTGTTATCAACACTGATCCTAACATCATCTCTAGACAGTTTCATGGTTTTGCCTAACGGTGTTTTCTTATGCGTATCATTCTCTAACCCAAATTTCTTAACATGATTCTTTGCATATTTGGTCTGAGAGAGAAAAATACTGTTATTCAACTATTTAATTTACAAACCAAGAAAGTAAGAGTGATTACCTTCCATGCTCATCTCGAATGTGTCATACATTCTAGTTATAAATCTTTTCACCATCTGGTCATTAGTTGAACCGAAGATTATATCATCCATATAAATTTGGACAATCAAGATGTGCTTGTTCGATTTAAGAAGAAATAAGGTTTTATCAACCTCCACATGTCTAAAATTCAAGAAAAGTAAGTGTTGAGTCAACATAAACCATGTAACTAGGCTTGGCGCATAACATCATTAGAATATCGCCTCCGGTCCCAATAACATAAACTCTACAATAAAGCATATTTAAGACAACATAAACCATGTAATTAGTTACACAAATGTAAACATATGTGATGCAATAAATTAAGTTTGTATTTAATGTAAATACCTGGAATACAGGCTACCACGTGTCACGATGATCCTGAGGAATATGCATATACCTCCATCCATCCATCCGTGTGCACACGATCCTCGTGGATCCGTCTAAGAATCGCAGGTAAATCAATAGAGCTACTCCGCACTCTAAAACATATAAATTAAAATGAACATTTTTAGAAGTTGCTTACAATTCATAACGATATAATTATTAATAAAAACTATTAAATACTAATAGTTACCTCCGACCGATGATAAACAAGGATGCCTCAAAAAATTTGACACGACTCATCATAAATAGGAGGGCTCTCCGATACGCTCTCGGGAGGAGTCGGTCTATCCAGATCCACGTCGTCCAAATGGTCAATCAAATCATCAGAGGCCATTGACACAACTGGCTATGACGACGAGGAGTAAAAAAAACCAGAACCTGAGGGACTAGCTGATCCTGAACGACCAACTCCACCAATACTCTTCCCCCGCATCTAAATGACTTCGAACACATTGTTGAAATCAAATTAAAAAAAAATTAAAATTAAAACATTGTGTTACTTTTTAAATATTAACCTCCCCTATATATTAATGCAGAATCCTCCTTTCCTATGTATCTGTTTCTCATGCTTTATTAGCTTTGAAAAAAATTCTGATGCTTCGGTGTCACCGAACCTAATATCTACCTAATTTAATATTTTACTTTTATATATTTTTACCTAATTTAATATTTTTATATTATTATATATTTCCTAATTTAGTATTTTCTTTTTATTATATGTTACCTAATTCAATATTTTCTTTATCAAATTTTGTCAGATTTAATATCTTACTTTTATTCTACTAATATAGAAATAAATAAGTCATGTTTAATTAGAAAAGATAAGTTGAAATAACTTATATTTATAATAAAAGTTGAAATAATCTTATTCTTAGAATCTCAAATATTCTATTTAAAAAAATACGAGTTATATAAAATTATTACAAAAGGGAAATAAATATAAAATATATAAACTTAAATTTGAATATCTAACCCTAATATAATGCATTGAGAATAACATGCCCCATATATGTTAATGTAGAATCCTCTTATCCTATGTGTTTGTTTTCCACACTTTTTTAGTTTCGGAAAAATATTTTGGTGCTTCGGTGTCACCGAACCTAATATCTACCTAATCTAATATTCCTTTTATATATTTCTCTTACCTAATTTAATATTTTTATATTATTATATATTTACTAATTTAATATTTTTTTATTATATGTTATCTAATTCAATATTTTTTTTATCATATTTTGTCTAGTTTAATATCTTACTAAATAAAAATTAATAATTCATATTTAATTAGAAAGAATCTTATAAGTTGAAATAATTTATATTTATAATAAAAGTTTAAATAATCTTATTTTTAGAATTTCAATTATTCTATTTAAAAAAATACGAGTTATATAAAATTATTACAAAAGGGAAATACATGTAAAATATATAAACTTAAGTTGAATATATAACCCTAATATAATGTATTGAGAATAACATCTCCCATATATATTAATGCAGAATTCTCATATCCTATGTGTCTGTTTCCCACGCTTTGTTAGTTTCGGAAAAAATTCTGGTGCTTCGGTGTCTACCTATTTTAATATTGTTCTTTTATTATATTTCTTCTAATTTAATACTTTTTTTATTATATGTTACCTAATTCAATATTTTCTTTATCATATTTTGTTTAATTTAATATCTTACTTTAATTCTATTAATATAAAAAATAAATAATTCATATTTCATTAAAAAAATCTATATAAATTGAATTAATTTTTTTTATAATAAAAGTTGAAATAATTTTATTTTTAGAATTTCAATATTCTATTTAGAAGAAATGCGAGTTATATAAAAGTATTACGAAAGAGAAATAAATATAAAATATATAAACTTAAATATGAATATCTAATCCTAATGTAATGCAATGAGAAAGATATTAAAAATATATATGAAAAATTATTACGCCAAAGAGAGAGAGAGATAGAGATAGAGAGAGAGAATGACAACAAAAATAATAATAATAAACTTTTGCACCTAGTAATACAAATATTAAATATATTCTAAATCTCATTATCTAATTCCAATATAATGTATTGATAAACAGGTTATTTATCTACATGAATAAATTAATGTCTTACTCAGTAAAAAATAAATTTAATAATATTACATATACTACAAGTTAGATATACGATATTTTTTTAATAAAATTATTAGTGCCTTATAAATCTTAGTTTTTTATATCACATATTCACATGCGACACGCAGGTGTTGTATATTTTACATTCTTACAAACTCAATTCACTACGGGTTTCTTTTTAAGTTTAGTGTATTTTGCAATATTTTACAACTAATTTCATGATTCCCGGGTAAAAATACTTAAATATTTTTTATTGTAAAAATCAGTCTTGATGTAATTAGGATAAATAGTGCTTCGATTTATGTGTACCATTTTTAATATTATTCATATAGTATTTTTAATGAGTGTTACTTTTTTTTAAATCCCACATAATATACGGGTGTTAAACTAGTTAATTATACAACGTTATAACCTTAACCGACACAAATTACAAACTAATCATCGTCGTCTGTCTCTTCTTCGCTTATAAACTCATTTTCCGTATCATCGACAAGTTCGTCGATGTCATCATTAAGTGGATCATTAAGTTGGAAGTCAACATCCTCCAATTAGATTTCACCATGCATTTCAGCAACACCCTCTTGAAATGATTGTCCAGGCATTCGCTCTTATATGAAATCAATTATTGATCTAGCCTTAGTCTTACAAGCTTCTAACCAGTCGACCATGTCTCATCTCAAACTTGGATACGGGCAATAATAAACTTGAGTAGCTTGGGCCGCAAGTATGAATGGTTCTTAACGATTGAATCTACGTTTATGATTAGCGCCGACAAGCTTATATTGAGAGTGCACTCTCGTGCCTGTTGGAGTCGGATCAAACCACTCGCATTTGAACAAGAGTGTTCTTACAGACCTTGATTATTCAAGTTTAACAATCTCTACCAAATGACCGTAATAGTCATATTCATCTTCTCCATAAGTTGATTCTTTTATACAGACCCCAATGCTCAATTTTGATCATTCTGATCCGTATGCAATCGTGTGAAGTCTGTATCCATTTATCTTACAGCCATTGAATGTAGTCACACAACGCGATGGGCCAAATGCTAGACTCTTAATGTAATTAATGGTTACATTATTCAAGGGATCCCGAACCTATAATATATGACGTAAAGTTACATTATCAAATACAAATACGTAATGTATGTATATAAACAAACCTCACAAAATTTGACTCACGTAATTTTCAAACCAAATGGGAAATTCATTCCCTAATTTTTCCATTTAATTCTTCATCTGAAATGTTCGGTTGTTGGCGTTTAATGCCCTCCGTGAAAAGGCTTCATATTCAACAAAGTGAAATATTGTTATAATCAGTTACATCAAATAATACGTAAAATATTATTAATAATCAATTATACCTTCTAAAATCCTCGAGTTTATCACAATTTAGTAATACGTATTTTCTCGCCGCATCAAACTCTTGATCTGACAATCTTTTTCTCCTGCTACGGATGAGAAGGGTTCACCATAATTATTGAATACTGATGGAATCTCATCATCGTCGTCTCTATCATTATAAACATTCTTATTACGCTTCAAGTTTGTTCTTCTAGTGGAGACTTGATCTTCGAAGTAGAACGAACAAAAAGTTGACGCCTCTTCAATTAGATAAGCATTTGCTATCGAGCCCTCGACACTTGATTATTTCCTCACACTATTTTTAAGTTTATGAAGATATCTTTTGAAAGGATACATCCACGTATACTGCACTAGACACTACCTTCAAGGCTTCGAAACTCTCGTTTTTCTTTACACTTCGGAACAACAATTCTTGCCTCATATGGTAAGTGGATCGGCAAAATCTCCATTGAGTCAAAGAAACTTGGGGGGAAAGATCTTCTCAAGTTGGCACAAGATCAGAGGAATATTTTTTTCCAAACGAGCCATATCACAAGTCTCGATAACTCTTGCACTCAGGTCTTTGAAGAATAAACTGAACTCTATTAAAGCTTTCCAAACTGGATTGGGGAGTAGTTCATGAAAATCATTTGGGATTGATCGTTTCATAAACACATGACAATCATGAATCTTCATCACATGCAATATCAGTCCTTTCATATCGACGCAACATCTTAAACTTGAAGCGTACCCATCTGGAAACTTAAGAGTCTTAATCCATTCACACAAAGTAATTTTTGACTTTTTATCGAGTGTGTAAGAAGCTTTCAGATACTTTCCCGAGTCATCAGCTTTTGAAGCGATGGACAAAAATAATAGTCGTTCAGCTCATCTCTTGATTTTGATGTATCTTTTGTCTTCCCCTTCACATTCATAGCCGTGTTGAACACATTATCGAACACATTCTTCTCAATGTTCATAACATCTAAATTATGACGAATTAAATTTGTGCTCCAATACGGAAGATCCTAGATAATACTTCTTTTCTTCCAACCACTCGTCTTTGCGATTTAAGCATTAACACGTTCTGCTTCTAGCTCAGTGACCTTTAGAAGCCCAAGTCTATCTATCTCAGCCAATATCTCTACTCCCGAACGAATGTTTGTCGGGGGAGCATCAACCTTCATATTTTTTCGAAAGTTTTTTTTGTCTTTTCGAAAGTGATGATCACATTCTAGAAACTTCTGATGGTTATCAAAAAAAGATTGTTTCTCGCAACACTTCATAGTAAATACGTTAGATTGCTCCATATGAAATATGGACAAGCAGTTCGACCGGCCATAGACAACATGGAGTGTGGAAAAATCACTAATTGTCTACATAAGAGCTGCCCATAACTTGAGATTCTGCTTCTTGGACACATCATACGAGTCAGCACCATCCGTCCACAACTTTTTTAACTCTGCAATTAGAGGTTGTAGGAAAACATCCAACTTGTCCTTAGGATTTTTGGGGCCTGGAACAAGAACACTTAGAAACATATATTGTTCTTTCATACACATTCAGGGTGACAAGTTATATGGTGTGACTATTGTCGACCATGATGAATACTGCAATTCAAAACTACCAAAAGATTAAAATCCATCTGTGTATAGACCCAGTCTGACATTTTGAGCTTCGGCGGCGAACTATGGATAAGTTTTTTCAAAATATTTCCAAGCCTCTCAATCTGACGGGTGACATATGACACCATCGTCGACTACGTGTTCAGCAGGCCACCGCATATCTTTCACTGTAGCCGGAGATGCGTATAATCTTTGCAAACGGGGAGTCAAGGGAAAGTAGTACATCTTCTTGTAAGCAACTAATTTGGACTTACGTTATTTTGCGCTTCCCTGCTTTGCGGGTTTGAACCGGGAATCTTTAGAGAACTTGCAACTATCGAGTTCACAATCATCCTTCCAGTAGATCATACAGTTATTCTTTCAACAATCTATCTTCTTTACCGGTAAGCCCATGCCCTTCAATAGCTTCTTACTTTTGTATAAGTTATCTGCAACTTTATTGTCTTCTGGCACAATCTCTTTGGCTAGATCAATGAATTGATCATAAAACTTATGAGAAATGCCATTTTCTGAATTTAAATTTATATGGAGGGCAACAAAAGAGAGTTGGGTGTGTTTCTCACAACCTGGATACAAACATTGTTTTGCAGCTTCCAACATATCGAAAAACTTTTGCGCCTCCGGATTAGGCGGCTCTTCTGCATCATCATTCATCTCGAAATCAGGTGCGACAGCATCTGCACCATATTTATGTACACATTTAGTGAGCCTTCAAGAATGACGTAAGATGATTCCCCAACTTCAAAAGTACAACGCGATGACACGATATCTACTGTTTCCTCGTGATGAGTCCAAATGTGATAATCGAGAACGAACCTTTTGGCACATAGGTGATATTTGATGTCATCGATATCGCGGTAACTACGATTCCTACACTTAATTTGTTTGCAAGGACATTTGAACTTAGCACCATCCCTCTCTGTAGAATCATGCGTGAGTGCCAATTCGACGAAACTCTCCACCCCTTTTAAGAATGTATCCGAAAGAAAACCATCATCCCCTCGTCGTTTGTACATCCAACTATGATCAGTACTATCCATCTTATAATTTAGGTTACGAATTATTTGTGATACTAGCTAGAATGATCGATCGTTCTTTCATGAGAGGAAAAGAATGTGGGTGGCAAAATTTCGGCAGCATTACGAGGAAGAAGAGTAATTTGAATTATTGGTAAGGCTTCTCTCCAATTCAAGAATGTTAATAGTATGTATTTTCATAAAATATGCATTTTTGTTGGCTTCAAAATTTCGGCAGCACCTCCCCTTAGTTCTCTAATTACACATATATTTTAATGCAACCGTGAACAAAAGAAAGATGCATAAACTGAAATTTCAAAGTCAACATAAAACATACGCATAAGATATAACCATATTACACCCACATTCTCAAACTGTCCAAAAATGGGACAATTCAAAATTTAGTATCAAACTCACTATTTGATACTAAATCCCAAACAATCTAAGGTACGTATTCTAGAAGAGAACAATTCAAAATTTAGTATCGAATTCTCTATTTGATACTAAATCGAATTAAACGAGTCGAAAATACCTACTGTTCTTACTATATTAATCATACAAAATTTAAAAACAACAATATCAACTAATCAATCACATGTATACAATATCAACAAACCATTACATATCTTAAACACAACATCCACATGCCGATCACCACAACATTTCAAAACCACCATCCCCAAACAATTTAAAACTTTTAAAACCACCATCATTTTTTATAACAAATTTGAAAACCATTATTGGAAGGACGAAACCTCCTGGTCGGCGCCGTACACCACGTCATCACCGACGTCTACCTAACCAATCACAACATCAATCAATCATAATGTATATAACAAAAAAACATAACATACATTAAACAAAACCGATCATCACGACATTTAAAAACCACCATCACAAAAAATTTAAAAGATAATTGCATGATTGCACAATTGAACCCTAATTACAAATCAAACCCTACCTAACCTAATTTAATTCAAATGTATATAATCGAACCTAATTTATAAATAATTATAAATTAAACCCGAACCATAATTGTATAAATGAACCCTAAATGAATACTAACGACCTAATTGGCCCTAGTTTTATACAAATGTTTATAATTGAATCTAATTTATAAATAATTATAAATTAAACCCGGTCGATCACCACGAATATCCCATGCATGTACAATATACAATTTTTAAAAAACCCTTCCGATCACCATGGCCTTCCCATGCATGTACAATATAAAATAAAGTGTTCGACATGCATCACAATATATATAAATTCGATAATGTAATATGATAACCTAAACTATGTCTAAATTCAATAAAATTGAAACCTATATTTCTAGTTAGATACGATTGTACCCTAATTTCCTAAATATGAACTAATTTACCCTTAAACTATGTCTAAATTCGAAATTGGACCTTAATTATCCAACTATATACGATCAAATCCTAATTGTTTAAATATTTCACAATTGCATAAATCAAGCCTAAATTGAACCGCCAATTAAATTTCTCAAACCTAATTCCTAAATTCAAACACTAAAATCCAAGTTAAAGCCTAATTCAATCACCCAATCGTAATTTAAAACCATAATTAAATTGAATCAAACCCTAATTACTAAATTGAATTATAAATCAAATTAAACCAAAACCTAAATTAAAAAGAAACATTCAATTTGAACAAAAAAGTCTAACATACCTTAATATATGACAATGATGGTGCTCTGGCGTGTGGCAGTGGCTCCTTTCTCCCTTTCTTGCATTTTTTTTGTTTCTTGCTTTGGTGAAATGAATCTGTCTGTGGGTGGGGCTGCAATATTATTAAACTTACCGACGGACACATTCCGTCGGTAAATTCACCGACAAAAGAAATCTGGCATTTTCAACGGAAATAATCCGTCGATAAATAATGCCAGACTTGACGACAGCTTCATTTCTGTCGGCAAATAAAAATTGATTTTTTTTAATAAAAAAACTTGCCGACAACTACATTTCTGTTGGCATATAAAATTTGATTTTTTTAAAAAAAAATGCCGACGGATACATTTCCATCGTCAAATAAAGTTAATTTTTTTTAAAAAACTTGCCAATGGCTACATATTTGTTGGCAAATAAAATTCAATTCTTCTTAAAACTTGCCGACAGACTTTTGTCGTCGTCTATTGGGCGGGCTTCACTCCCGCCAAATTCCCGAGGACTTGCTGACAGAGCCATATACCGAGGAGACTTGTCCATAGGCAATTAATGCCGTCGGAAAAAACGTCAGGAATTCCAGTCTTTTACCGACGGGTTGCTGCCCGTCAGTAATTTCCGTTGGCTTTTTCATTTTTTTTAAGAAGACATCCTATGAGTGAGTCACGTAGCAACGAAACACGAATTTGGTATCGAGCTTCATCGATGGTGACCTAGAAGAAGTCTCATTTTTTGCTTGGAGGAGCAACAAGCAAAAATCCAGTCGGAGACGGATGGGAGGAGAGGGAACCGGGCTGCACAGTCGGACCCTCGGCTGGGCCACCGCTGCTAGAGTAGAAGAGATGGGAGGCCGCAGGGGCTCCACCCATCGCTTGGTGCAACACCGAGGGGCAAAGAGGAACAGAACCCATCGTAGACGGGGCAAGGGCCTCAAGGCGTGAGAAACTTTATCAACCATCAAAAGCTGCGCAGACGTGGGCACGACCAAAGGTTGGACGGAGAAGCTCTGGAGTGCCTACCATAAGCCACCTTGTTCTGCAGTGAAGGGGTGTACAGTTTTGGGGTGTACATGAGACACAGGTCGAGTTGCAGGGCAGACGGTGGCACAGGCACCGATGAGATTGTAGAAGATGGGTAGGGCCAAAATCCTGCTGCTGCACATGCGGGAAGGAAAACTCCGGGCTTGGCCGAACCTGCTGCTGGACGTACGGGAAACAAGATGCCGGAACAGCCATCAACAAAAGACTTAGGGCCGCCTCCGCAGCGTGCTGTGTGATCGAAGGCAGCATGGCAACAGCCGATAGGCGTAGAGTCACCGTGAACTCGGCGGGGAGTCGGCATGGCCGATGGAAAAAGTGAGGAGAAAAAGCCGAGGGTTTTCTGTATTTTTTCATCATTTTTAAATGAGTTAAATGCTTATAATTTCAATTCACATTTCCACAAGTCTGATGGTAGTTGTTCTATGTGCTCTTGCAAAATTCTTAAAAGGTTTGGGTGGCTCTGTAGACACATTTTTGTTATCTTGAAAGACTTAAATATGGACTTCATCCCATGAACATTTGTCTTTTCTTGTTGGACTAAGAACACAACTCTAAATCCCATGTTTCATATCAATGATGTCGTTATTGAGCAATCTGCAAAAATTGATGAAAGAAAGTTGCTACTTAATAAGTGTTGGTCTGATATACACTTGTGCGTGGCATTGGCAAAGACGAGCACGGAGCTCCTTGTTGAGTATTCAAAGGTTATCAATGAAGAAAACGAGAGACTTACAGTTGAACAACAAGACACTTCACGTATTGCAAGGAGAGAAGTAGAGAATTGAAATTTTTTATGGAACCGGTCTAGTTTAAATTGTTATTCGTCCTCTTATGCAATTAAAAATAAAGGGGGTGGGAAAGAAAAAAAGTCTGGCCAAGAAAAGTTAATTGAAGAGAATCAGAAGAAGGAAAAATCAAGGGTGCGCAAGACTTGTGGTGAAAGGGTAGGGCATAATACAAGAACTTGTCCAAAGAGAAAACAGAAGGTCATAAATATTAATAGTCAATGACAAAAAATGCTCAATGATATTTTTTGTTTTCTTTTTTTCTTTTCAACTCTAAGAGTTTACTTATTTGCAAAAAATTGTAACTTGTAGGTGATTTGAGGAAGGAAGAAAAAAAAAGGAGCAATTAGCAGATTTCAAGACCCTTAATATTATTTTCTTATTTTTATTACTCTTAGTTTTGCATAGTAGTTTGTGTACAAGCAAGTGTCACTATCTGCGCAACCAATCAATAAATTCTGCACAATAGTTCAATAAATTATGCACAGTGGTATTTCATGACCTCATATTTTGGGTGATGGTCTTTTGGGCTTTCGGTACAAATTAATTGAACTATAGTTTGTCCGTGATTATAAAATAAGACCATTTGGCATTTTCTAAGGGTCTGGTTTGAAAGATTTCTTTCTCTATTGCTTGTTATTTTATGTGTAAATATGTTTATGTGCACTCTTCAGTATAAATATGTGCATAATAGTACCATAACTTGTGCAAAAATAGAGCTATAAGGAAAAATTCTTTTGTACATGTTTTGTAAAGAATACTGGCTGTCGGACCAATATAGTAGAAGGTCAAACATTCTTAAAAAAACAGAACACATTAAAGTGGAAAAAATAATATTTATAGAAAAATAATATTTAAAATAATCTTTCCTTATTGTACGACATCAACAATGCATATGTGGGGTCAGTGATAACTCCAACCTGATGGTCGGATTGTAATGATATCATGCAGCTAAAGTTTCTTAATGTTTATCATAATCATTAACTGACACTTTATAATTTCTTTAATATCATCAGTGACACTTATGTTGTCCTGCAGGTCAAGTACCTAGCACACCAAAGTTATGCAGAAATCATTTAGTAAGATTTACACAATTAATGCAATAACATATGCACAACCAAAGTGCAACCATCGATATTAAAAAATTGAAAACTTAAATATTTGTCTTTCCCTCACCAGGAACATTATTAAAAAACTTAAATATGCAAAACACAACTTCTATAAGTCTCAAAGTTTTCTTCTACTTACGAACAAATAGAACAACAAAGAGACATCAAACATAATAAGCATTTCGTTCCAGTTTCTTCTACTTAAGCAAGAATTCCTACACACAAAGAGGCATCAAAACACAATAAGCATTTTGTTCTAGTTCTTTCTACTTAAATAAGCATTTCCATCGACGTCGAACATAATTGTTCCATAACAAAAAAATAAAACTCACCGCCATGAAAATTACTTATTCAATTCAAACTTTCGTTCCCGTTTCTTTTCCTTGTAAACTAGGAGATACTGTTTCGCAATTTGCATGTTTACATCCTTCAACTTTATCTCTGCACATGCCAAGGTGTGGCAATACTTTTGCCCTTTATCTTTTTTTAATCTCCTGCTCTAATCTTACACACCCAGTTCGCCTTCAATCCAGCCCTCATATATGACTTCATGTGTCTCATGATCAAAATACCCGAATCCATGTATTCTACCCCCGTTGGGCACTCTAGAGAGTGTGGTCCAAATTCTGAAACCACATTGGCATAGTGGGCCATGTTTTGTCCTCTTAGAAACTTGAAAATGCATCTTTCTGCAAAAACTATAAGCAATTTATGTGGATAAAAATGACAAGGAAGATAATGTGAAAAAGATGATTACAATGATAAATAATTATTTTATGCACACTATCATATTATTTTACACAACAATGTGAGTTCTTTTGCACATTAACAAATTGCTGAAAAATAAAGAACCATACACCTCTAAACCATAAAAACCTATACCCTATCCTATATCCTGAACCCTAAAAGCACTGAACCCTAGTATATATTATTATTAGGGAAGCAAAAACACAGAAACAACAATATAATTATGATGCTCACTAAGTAAATACTTTAAAAATAGGTCTTACCAAAGTATTAGCATGTTCATTGTATATTCTTGCATTCATAACATTTGGTGCAGCGCGGTCAAGTATATCATATCGCTTGGCCTTGATTGAAAAACATATGATTAAGAGTGACTTCCAGTGTGCACGGGGAAGAAAAAGTGCAAAGAAAAAAAAAGAAAAAATATTTAAAAAAAATTGAAATTTTTTATAATTATATTGAATTTTGAATAACGTACCAGTGATATATCTTTTGTTTCAAACTTTTTCATCCTTCTCAGGTCTGAGCAAACATCTGGTATTTCTTTTCTTTGCTATCAGCACCAACAAAAAGTAGTTGCACTTGTAAATTGCATAAGAATATTATGTATAATAATAAAGAAAAAATATAAAATATAAATTAAGTATTTGGGGCAATTGCCAAATACTATATGGGAGAAAATATTTTTGCTAAATACTCTAACTAATTATACAATATGTCAAATAATCCAACCTTAAATATACAATTACAAGGTTATCCATATTAAAATAATAATATAATAATATCATCAATAACCAACACC
>BMAC01000466.1:113887-154859 GCA_014905375.1 Phtheirospermum japonicum
AAATCATCCCTAGATAATTTTTGACTTGACTTCGTAGGAAGTTTTTCATATTTTTTGCATTTTTCCATACCAAAACGTTTCAAAAGTTTTTTTGCATACTTGGCTGAGACATAAAAATTCCATTACTAAACTACTTAATTTGCAAGCCTAACAAAAAATATAACTCACCCTCCATACTCATTTCAAAAGATATTTGCGGAGGCATTTCCAAAAAGTATGTCGGGGTGGAAGAGACATGTCCCTTGAGAGAGTATATCAATTGTATAGGAGGGGTTGATTTATGAAACAAGCCAGATGATGATTCAGATTATGCTCCTCCTGAAGGCTTATTTTGCTATGTAGAAAAGATATTCTTACGACTTCTTTCTTCTCTAACTCTGATGATGAGAATGTTAACCTAGTTCAGGGTAAAGAAGGCACAAAACTAACCCCTCAAAATATGGTAGCTCCTGATTCTAAAGTCGGGGGTGGTTTGCTTGTGAAGAGAATTGTTGTTCTAATGAAGATGATGATTTGTACCAATATTTGTGTGTGGTTTTTTTTATATCTTTGTGTCTTGTCGTGTGTGCTTTTAGTCGGGTTTTAAGTCCGTATTTTTGTCCTGTATTTCCTTATTTTGCATTTTCTTAGCTTCTGTCGTCTTTTTTAATACTTTTTGTATTTCCTTTTTTACTTTTTGTAGGTTTTTTAAGTTATTTTGCTTTTCTTAGTTTTAGGACAGTCGGTCAAGCCTAGGGAGCATTTCTGAGGATCACAACTGACTCGATTTGAATGAAAAATACGAATCGGACCCGCAAAAGAACAACCATCGATCGACGCATGCATCGACGCCCCATCGACGCGCCGTCATGAATTATTTTTAAATTATTTTGCTCAGACATGAATTATAGTGCAAAAATCTCATACTTTATTTACAGAAAAGTAATAAAAAAATTTACTTAGTGTTTCAATAAATTTCTTACTTTTATAGTGAGATTTTTTTCTTTATTTTTTGGTTAGGCAAAAAAAAATTAGTTTTGGCGGAATATTTTCCGGCGGCGGACAGTGGGTGGGCTGGCGGGGGTTGGAATGGGGGTAGGTGGTGGTTGTGGTGGTGGTGGTGTTGGTTAACTACTACTACTACTACTACTACTACTACTACTACTACTACTACTACTACTACTACTACTACTACTACTACTACTACTACTACTACTACTACTACCACCACCACAATAACCAACACCACCACCACCACAACCACCACTACCCCATTCCAACCCCGCCAGCCCACCCACTGTCGCCGCCGGAAAATATTCCGCCAAACTAATTTTTTTTTGCCTACCAAAAATAAAGAAAAAAATCTCACTATAAAGTAAGAAATTATTGAACACTAAGTAAATTTTTTTATTACTTTTCTGTAAATAAAGTATGAGATTTTCACTATAATTCATGTCTGAGCAAATAATTTAAAATAATTCATGACGGCGCGTCGATGGGGCGTCGATGCATGCGTCGATCGATGGTTGTTCTTTGCGGGTCCGATTCGTATTTTCATCAAATCGAGTCAGTTGTGATCCTCAGAAATGCTCCTAGGCTTGACCGACTGTCCTAAAACTAAGAAAAGCAAAATAACTTAAAAACCTACAAAAAGTAAAAAAGAAATACAAAAAGTATTAAAAAGACGACAGAAGCTAAGAAAATGCAAAATAAGGAAATACAGGACAAAATACGACTAAAACCCGACTAAAGCACACACGACAAGACACAAAGATATAAAAAAACCACACACAAATATGTACAAATCATCATCTTCATTAGACAACAATTCTTCACAAGCAACCACCCCCGACTTAGAATCAGGAGCTACCATATTTTGAGGGGTTAGTTTGTGCCTCTTTACCCTGAACTAGGTTACATTCTCATCATCAGAGTTAGAGAAGAAAGAAGTCGTAAGAATATCTTTCTACATAGCAAATAAGCCTTCAGGAGGAGCATAATCTGAATCATCACTGCTTGTTTCATAAATCAACCCCTCCTATACAATTGATATACTCTCTCAAGGGACATGTCTCTTCCACCCCGACATACTTTTTGGAAATGCCTCCGCAAATATCTTTTGAAATGAGTATGGAGGGTGAGTTATATTTTTTGTTAGGCTTGCAAATTAAGTAGTTTAGTAATGGAATTTTTATGTCTCAGCCAAGTATGCAAAAAAACTTTTGAAACGTTTTGGTATGGAAAATGCAAAAAATATGAAAACTCCTACGAAGTCAAGTCAAAAATTATCTAGGGATGATGTTAGTGAGAATGTTGATCACACTTTGTGTAGGATCATGACAGGTAGTCTATTTTATTTAAATGGGACTCGACCTGATATCATGTATAGTGTTCATTTGTGTGCTCAATATCAGTCTTATTCTAAAGACACTCACCTAAAGGCACTAAAGCGCATAATTACAATATGATGCGCAAACTTGTTAAAATTGATTCTGTAAGAGGAATTCCAAAACTAGTAATTAGAAATCCATCTTTTTTTAGTGCGTGTTAGAAAGGAAACTAGACCAGAGAGTCACACCTGGTGCTCCAACACTTTAACACTTCTCGATGTTTGGAACTCCTTCACATTGATATTATGGGTCCAAGTATTGGTGGTAATAAATACTCATTTTTTTATTTTTGATGATTCACATTGCACTTGGATTGAATTTCTTTGTGAAAAATCAGAAACTTTCGAAAGCTTTCAAAAACTGTCAATACGTGTTAGTAATAAATATTTTCTGCAAATTGGCAAAACTAGGACTAAACATGAAAGAGATTTGATAACTCCTCATTTGAAATTTTTGGTGACAAGTATGTCATTTCTCATGAGTTCTCATCTCCAATTACTCCTTAACAAAATGGGATAGCTGAGCGTAAAAATAGATCTTTGAAAGAAATGGCCCGAACTATGTTAATCTCTAAAAATCTTTCTCAAGAATTTTGGGATGAAGCTCTCACCGCTGCTTTCCACATCCCGGATCTAGTCACGTTAGGGTTGGAACGTGTGAAACTCCCTGTAAAGTTCTTGTAGGAAATAAACCAAACCTTAAGTATTTTCATGTGTTTGGTTGTGTGTGCTATGTTCTAAATGATAGTTATGACTTGTCAAAATTTTACTCAAAAAGTGATAATTGTGTGTTTTTGGGATACTCTGTCAATAGTCATGTGTATAGGGTATTCAATCTAAGAACCTGAACATTACTTGAATTTGTGAATGTCAAGTTTGATGATCTGATTGATATTTTTAGTAACTCTATTGAGGATGATGTGCATGATCTTGTGCGAAGTCTTCAGTCTGGTCTCATGCCCCTCTTAACTGAATCTACTTGTACGGTCTCTAATGTGCCTGATAGTACCTCAACAACAGAACTAACATCTTAGGTTCCTTCGAATCCTGGAGGAGAGACCTTTGATTCTGAGTCCGATCGGGGTGATGTGGGCGTTTTGGTGTATTATAACCCTCTTGACAAGGACATTACTTCCAATAGAAAGAGGAACCATACCACTTCACAAGTTATTTGAACAATGAATGAAATGAGCACTCAAAAGTCAGATTAACTTTATGAAAATGGTAAAACTGGTGTTTATGATATCTTGCTGCTCACTAACCAAAAATTCTTGTTTTGTGTCTTCTTTAGAACCAAAAAAAGTGTAATAAGCCCTCAAAGATGAGCACTTGATAAATATAATGCAAGAGGAACTCAATCAGTTTTCCAAAAATGACGTATGGGACTTGGTTCCTCGACCAAGCACAGGGAATGTCATTAGCACTAAGTGGATTTTCAAAAACAAAATGGATGAGTTGAGAAACATTATGTGGAAGAAAGCCAGGCCGGTGGCTTAAGGATTTACTTAGGTTGAAGGTGTAGGTTTTGATGAAACCTTTGCTCCATTACGTGCAATTGCTTGTCATCTAGGTATTACTCTTCACCAAATGGACATAAAAATACTTTTTTAAATGGTGTTTTGAATGAGGAAGCATATGTTGAGCAGTCTAGAGGTTATAAAGACCCACACAAACTTAGTTTTGTTAAAAATTAAAAAGATCTCTTTATGGTCTTAAGCAAGCTCGGGAGCTTGGTATGATAGTCTTACTCAACATCTTCTTCAAATGCGTTTTAAATGAGGTGAAGTTGATAAATTCTTGTTCATTTTCATAAACAAACATGAAATACTGATAGCTCAAATTTATATTGATAATATTGTGTTTGGATCTACCTGTGATAAACTCCTTAGGGATTTTGTGAAAAGTATGTTTATTAATTTTGAAATGAGTATGTAGGGTGAGTTATATTTTTTGTTAGGCTTGCAAATTAAGTAGTTTAGCAATGGAATTTTTATGTCTCAGCCAAGTATGCAAAAAAACTTTTGAAACGTTTTTGTATGGAAAACGCAAAAAATATGAAAACTCCTACGGGGTCAAGTCAAAAATTATCTAGGGATGATGTTAGCGAGAATGTTAATCACACTTTGTGTAGGAGCATGATAGGTAGTCTATTTTATTTGAATGGTACTCGACCCGATATCACATATAATGTTTATTTGTGTGCTCAATATCAGTCTGATTCTAAAGACACTCACTTAAAGGCACTAAAGCGCATAATTAGATATGTTGCTGGAACCTACAATTTAGGAATCTGGTATAATAAGAATACTAACTCAAATATCATTGGGTATACTGATTTAGACTGAGCAGGTGATGTCGATGATAGGAAAATTATTTTTTTCTAGGAAATAATCTTTTATCTTGGTATAGAAAAAAAAATTGTGTTTCTTTGTCAACAACTTAAGCAGAATATGTTGTTGCCACTAGTGCATGTGCCTAGCTTCGTTAGATGAACCAAATGATTGAGGATTATGGTTTATATAGTGATATTTCGACTATTCTTTGTGACAACTCAAGTGTTATTGATATCTGTTCAACATTCTTGCACAAAACTCATAGATAATAGGCATCATTTCATCTGAGATTTAGCCAAGAGAAATGTTTTGAGTATTGAGCATATCGGGACATAAAACTAGCTTGCCGACATATTCACCAAAGCATTAGATTTTGAGGAATTTTGTAGACTAAGGAAATCTCTCCAAGTATGTGTTATTTAATATAGTGTTATTAGAAATGCTGCAACACCACTAGAAACATCAGCTGCAACATTATTTAGAACTCACATTATTCTCAACTGCATGGATTTGTTGTTTTTCAAAATGTGGTGTCAAAAGATTTGAATGTTTCACAAAATTACAATTATAGGTTGTCTTTCGTAAAAACAAGCATTTCTCTTGCTGCGCTCAAAATAAATATCTTGTGATTTTTAGGACGTCCTAGCATTCCAATTATGGGTGAAGAATTACTATGCAAAAATCCATTATCAATGCGATTCATTTTTGTTTCTGCTACTATTGGAGATTCCTTTACTCCCGGATATAAAATCCTCAAATACAGTTTAAATGACACTGTCATTAATTGAGTTAAGGATTATCAACTCATTGACTGTGTTGATTGAATGCCAGTCCAGATGTCATCATACTGGGACAAACATCTTGTCGTTGTTGTGAGTTTTACCTATTTCTTTTATTAGATCACTTTTTTTAGACATAAAATTAAGACATGCATGTTTGATTAATTTTGGAATCCTTCTTATAGAATCAGTTTTAACAAGTTTGCCCATCATATTGTAATTAACATGACACATCTTTTGATGCCACAACTCAGTCTCAAAAGACTAAATATTCTCACATAAGATCTTATTGTTCACTTTATAACAGTTGTTCGATGTCCTTGTGCCAGTAAGAATGCATTGATCAGAGTTATTAAGAAACCCACATAAGTCTCGACTAAACTTTACACAAAGATCATCATCACATAACTGTCTGATGCTAATGATATTAGCAGTCAATCCTTCCACAAGCAACATGCTTTGGAGCCTAGGCAGTCCTTCAACATTCAGGGTGCCTTTCCCAATGATTTGTCCATGTGCACCACCACCATATTGAGCCTGCCACCATTTTATTTTACAATGTCAGTTAGGTAGTTGACTGATCCTGTCATGTGACGAGAGCATCCGCTATTGAAGTGTCATCCACTTACAACACTTGACTTGATTGAGGTATAAATCATATTATATTGAGTTTGAGTCTTCATTACCCACATCATTTAAGAATTTTTAGCGATGTTAGTTATGGTGTTGGTGCTGGGGTTCACTAGAATTCCTTTGCCCTCAAGTCATGTGCAACTTTAATTTTTTATAGAAAGGTCTGACGTGTCCAGGTTCTGTAGGAAACATAGCTACGTCTTTGAAGTTTGGATCATTTGACTAACACAGATCCTTTAGAAGATTTGTCACCTTCTCTAACAAACACAAGAGCCTTAAAGCCTATGCTATTTTGAGTGTAGATCTAATTAACAGGATCTTCTCAAGTTCGTTGTTCTTGAGTGTAGTTTCTTTAGAGTTAAAAGAGCAGTCGAGAGTTCTGACCTGAATCTATCTAGCTCCTCTTCAAGTTTTGTCAGAAGTGCTTCTAAGCGTAAGAATACCCCTTGTTGTTCTTATCCATGCATGCTAATCTTTCCTTCTCCTTTTGTAAGGATCTTTATTTTATGAACCAGTCTGGACCATTTCGCATAAAGTTCTTCATAGGCAGAACTGAAGTCTTCAATATTATCAGTGTCCTCAGTAATGAAATAGTTAAGACACCAGATATCAGCAACATTTTCATTGTCATTCCAGACAACACAGGCAGTCATGGCAGTAACTTTTTCAGTTCGTTTGGGCTCGTCGTCGTCTTCTTCGTCACTCATGGCTATCAGAGTTCTCTTGATCTTTATGTTGGCACTCATGTTTGTAATGGCGAAACCCTCCACATTATTAACACTGAAAATTGTCCAGAAACTTAGTCTTGTTCTAATTTTGGTCTTCAGATTTTCCACTTGTGGGAGTCAAATCCCTCCTTTAAAGCCTGTTTTCTTGAGTGGGTTGGCCAATCATTCTTGGAATGGAAGGTTTTGATGAGGGTTGCAGTATTAGTTGAATGGCTTTCTTGAATTATTCTTTTACATTAGAAAATCATTAAACTTTCTTGTGATGAGTGTGATTCCATCATCATCTAATTCAACAGTTTCAGCTTCATGCGTAAGAGATGCAAGATCAAATTCTTCATCTTCAGTAACGAGAGTGGAGATTAAAGCAATACTTCTACCTTTTGGTTGTTTGATCCTTAGTTCCATATCATAAGTTTTCAGAGAGCCAACAAGCTCATCAAAGCTCACAGTAGAAGTGTATTTGGCTTCTTTAATTGCTTTTATCTTCATGTTGAGTTTTTTAATTACAGAATGCAATAATTTGCTCACTAGCCTTTTCTTGGAGATAGATGTACCTAAAGATTAGCATTCGTTTTCAATATCAAGGAGTTTGGCACTGTATCCAACAATGGTTTCATTTTGCTCCATTATCAGAACATCAAATTGAGTTGCAAGCATTCTCAATTTTGTTCATTGAACTCCACTGGAACCTTCACAAAAAAGTTGTGATGCGTCCCAAGCTTCTTTTGCAATATGGAGGTTTGAGATGATTTTGACCAGAGATACACTCATAAATCTATAATGGCCATTTAGGGATTTGATGTTTGTGTTGAAAATAGAAAGTTCATCAGTCGTCCAGTCGATCTCATTTTTTAATATGATGTTACTGTCCGAATCATCCAGCATGGGAGCCTCCCAACCAACTACGAAGCATGCCACAATATTTTATCCATAGTTTTGATGTAAGCACACATTGTCACTTTACAGATCGCATAATTTATCCCATCAAGCACTGGTGGCCGGATTGCAGCATTCATTACAGTATCCATAGTTTTTTTGTTCAAAAAGAAAATAGAGGATCAGTACTTAGTACAGTCAAGTAACGACATTTGATACCAATTGAAAGTCTTGAAAGTTTTAGATGATAGTATAGAGATAATTTGAATTTAAATGTTAGTCAAAATGTTGAAACACAAATGCTAACATTTAGGTATTTAAGCAAAATAAGCAATAGTAACACTTATAAATAACTCTTGCCTATAAGTTAAATAACTCATAAGTCGTGACTCAGGTCAGAAAAGATATTACTAGAAACAATAATAAATTCATTTTACAAAGATTGATAAAATACAAAGCATCTAATAATATATGAAAAAAACTCCTGATCGAGAAAGTCGTTATAAACAACATTTGAGCCATCCGTAAAACCATCAAGATTGATCAAACACAATTTTGAAGAACACACATACAAGGAACGAAAATCTCCTTCTCTCATGGTAGATCTATTTATCCTTCGTATCAATCATAAGTCTAGTCTCCAGTCTCTATCGTGTGTGTGTGTATATATATATATATATATATATATACACACATACACACACACAAATTTTCAAGCACGTTGATGTAATGCCCCAGGATCGCCCTCCAGACCTGACGGTTAACCCCACTGTACCGACAAGAGTCTTTTCTAGCGCGCTTTGTCCTCACTCACGCGCACCCTGGAAAGACTTCCCAGGGGCTCACCCATCACACCTCTACTCCAGGCCAAGCTCGCTTAACTTTGGAGTTTCGATGAGAGGGCTTCTAGAAAAGACGGTACACCTTGTTGGTATGAGTTTACCAACCAAATCTATTGAACTTTCCTAGGTAGTTTCATAATTTGGGGTATTACAAAGGTGGTATCATAGCCAAGGTTTTGAGTGGTTCTGTAGACTCGACTCGTTTATGAAAAATCAAAAAGGTAATAAAATAAATATTTAAATTACTTAAATAGTTTTTATTTCTCCTCGCTGAACATTCGTCGATATCCTCAAGGTACAAAAGTCCATTTCAAATATTTAATTATTTATTTAAATTCATGATTAATCCATGATTGCATTGTGTTGGGTTTGGTTGTTGATGTTTTGGT
Source organism: Phtheirospermum japonicum (assembly GCA_014905375.1). Taxonomy (NCBI): domain Eukaryota; kingdom Viridiplantae; phylum Streptophyta; class Magnoliopsida; order Lamiales; family Orobanchaceae; genus Phtheirospermum; species Phtheirospermum japonicum. The sequence continues at coordinate 122,836 of BMAC01000466.1, forward strand.
GTGATTGATCTCTAAGGCATGGAGGCTTTCATTAGTTATGTCTTTTTGGAGGTAGATACGGTGGGGTCATATTTTGTTGACCAAACATCGTTTGTGGCTCTTGGACAAAGAAGATGCAGTCTTACGAAGTATATTAAGAGTTATACCTCGTAATTAACTAAGTAAACATTTTGATGACATTAGGATATGGCGTCAAACCGAGGGAGAAGAAGCAGGAATCGGGTTAATGAAGAAAACCCACCTCACTTCGACCAAACGACCGTTGAGGCTACGGACACGGTTTTCACCAACTTTTTACAACGCCTTCAAGATAACGGTTTGGGGAATGGAGGCAATAACTCGAGAGCAGTGGAACAGTTCCGTCTTTATCGACCACCAACATTCAATGGGAGAGATGAACCTGATGCAGTAGAAGAGTGGTTTCGGTCGCTCGAAAGAATCTTTCGAATGATAGCATGCGACGACGTGCAGAAGGTCACGTGCGCTACTTTTCAGCTAACTGAAGATGCTGACCACTGGTGGGAAGGTTATTGGAGAAMCTRTTCRGAGGCRGAGMGAGAYGCCTTCACTTGGAACAAGTTCAAGACGGTGGTTATGGAGAAGTTYTTCYCGCGCTYGTATCGCGATCAGAAGGAGACCGAGTTCCTAAATCTCAAACAAGGGAACTCGATGGTCACTGAATACGAGAGGAAGTTTAACTAGCTGAGCCATTTCGCTACACACTTAGTGGACACCGATTTGAAGAAATCATTGAGGTTCAAATGAGGCTTGAGGTCCCAACTAGCTGGTATCTTATCAGCACAGGGCGACCTTCCCTACTCGGAGATGGTTAAAAGAGCCCAGGACGTGGAGTCAAGTCTTGGTGTGGATGAAGTGAAGCCTAAACCCACAGATTCGGTGAACAAGAGGAAGTGGGAAGGAGGAAGCTCCAACCATGGCAAGAAGCAGAAAACTGGTGGCGGGAACTTTCAGCAAGGGATAGACAACGGAATCCCGTGCTGGATTTGTGGCAAGAATCATCTCGGAGAGTGCCTTCGAGGACAAGGAAAATGTTACCACTGCCATCAGAGTGGGCATACGGTGCCTTTCTGCACCATTTTCGGTCAAAGGCAATAAGACAGTGGAAGGCCAAAGCCAAGACCAACTAATGGAGGAAATGCTCGAATGTATGCCATGGCACGTAATGAGGCTGAAGAGAACCCTGGAGTTACAAAAGGTATGTTGACTGTCTCAGGAATTCCTGCTTTTGTGCCTTTTGATACGGGTGCTTTGCACTCTTTTGTGTCGAAGAAATTTCATGATTTAACTGAAGTTAAGAGCACTATATTAGAGGAACACTTAGAAGTTGGTTTACCATCCGGAGACGTGTTGGTCATGAACTCGATGGATAAGGGAGTGAAGATCGATGTAGGAGGAAAGAATCTCGAGGCTGACTTGAATGTGATCGAAATGAAAGATTTCGACTTGATACTAGGGATGAACTGGCTCACGAAATATCGAGCGAAGATACAATGTCGTAAAAGAGAATTAACTTTCCAACTCGCTGAAGGTGGAGAGATCAAGTTCTTTGGAGCCAAGACCAAGACGGTGCCACAAGTGATAACAACAATGAAGGCCATAAAGCTGCTGAAGAAAGAGAGATGCCAAGGTTTCTTGGTAAATTTGGTGAGCAATCCAGCGGTCGAGGCGACACCGCACGAAGTGCCCATCGTCCGAGATTTTAAGGACGTCTTTCCGGATGAGTTACCAGGATTACCGCCCAGTCGTCAAGTCGATTTCACAATTGAATTGACACCAGGGGCGGCGCCTATCTCAAAGGCACCTTACAGGATGGCACCAAAGGAACTTCAAGAACTAAAGGCACAAATCCAAGAGTTATTGGATTTAGGTTTTGTCCGATCGAGTGTTTCACAGTGGGGAGAACCGATCCTATTTGTTAAGAAGAAAGATGGGTCATTGAGAATATGTATCGATTATAGAGAACCTAATCGACTCACAATAAAGAACAAATACCTGTTACCTCGAATCGAAGACTTGTTCGATCAATTAAAAGAATCAAGTGTCTTCTCTAAGATCTACTTAAGGTCGGGGTATCATCAGTTAAAGATAAAAGAGAGCGACATTCCGAAGACTGTTTTTAGAACTAGATATAGACACTATGAGTTCGTCGTGATGCCTTTCGGGCTGAGTAATGCTCCAGCAGTGTTCATGGATTTGATGAATAGGGTTTTCTACCCCTACTTGGATAAGTTCGTCATAGTCTTCATCGACGACATCTTGATCTTTTCGAAGAATTAAGAAGAGCACGAAGAGCACTTACGAATAGTGTTGGGAACACTTCGCAAGGAGAAGTTGTATGCGAAATTCAGTAAGTGTGAGTTTTGGATAGACCGGGTAGTGTTCCTTGGTCACATCGTCACTGCTCAAGGGATAGAAGTGGATCCATCTAAGGTTGAAGCGATAAATGGATGGGCCACCCCCACGAACACGAGTGAAGTTCGTAGTTTTCTGGGTCTAGCAGGCTACTATTGAAGATTTATCGAAGGATTTTCTAAGATAGCTGTGTCGATGACTCGACTTACAAGAAAAGGGGAGAAGTTTGTGTGGAGCACGAAATGCGAGGAGAGTTTCCACAAAGGCTCACTTCCACACCCGTCTTGACAATTCCTGACCCAACGAAGGACTTCGTTATTTATAGCGATGCGTCGAAACAAGGTTTGGGTTGTGTCTTGATGCAACATGGGAAAGTAGTGGCTTATGCGTCACGACAACTCAAAACCCATGAGATGAAATACCCTACGAATGACTTAGAACTCGCAGCCATAGTTCATGCTTTGAAGATCTGGAGATAATACTTGTATGGAGGCAAGTGTGAGATTTTCAACGACCATAAGAGCTTGAAGTATTTGCTCACTCAGAAGGAGTTGAATATGCGTCAAAGAAGATGGTTGAAATTGGTTAAGGATTATGATTGTACCATTAGCTACCATCCAGGGAAGGCGAATGTGGTAGCCATTGCGTTGAGTCGTAAGGGAGGACTGATGAGTTTACTGTCCGAACAAGATAAGTTGGTTGAGGAGTTCGACAAGATGAAGATCGAAATGGTGATACCTCCAAAGAACACGAAGGGGATCTTAGCATCCTTAGTGGTACAACCAACCTTGAGGGAAAGGATCAAGGAAATTCAAACTCAGGATGGTTTCATAAGCAAGATAAAGGAGAAAGTGCGGAAAGGAACCATCAAAAGTTCTGTCTTAGCAGAGGATGGAGTTTTTTTTTACGAAGGGAAAATTTGTGTTCCAAAAGAAGAGGGTCTGAGGAAAGAAATTCTGGAAGAAGCCCATTGCACTCCTTACATTGCACATCCTGGTGGTACCAAGATGTATAAGAATTTAAAGACATTGTTTTGGTGAAGGAGCATGAAGAGAGACATTGCCACTTTTGTGGGAAAGTGTCTAGTTTGTCAGCAAGTTAAGGCTGAACACCAACGACCGCCAGGTTTGCTAAGACCATTGGAAACCCCAGAGTGGAAGTGGGAGCATATCTCGATGGATTTCGTAGTAGGTTTATCGCCATCGACGAGAGGTAACAAGTCAGTTTGGATGATAGTAGATCGTTTAACCAAGTCGGCTCAGTTTTTACAGGTCAAGATGACCTTCAACATGGAACAATATGCCCAAATATATATTCGGAAAATTGTTAAGTTGCATGGAGTACCGGTCTCGATTGTGTCGGACAGAGACACGAGGTTTACTTTGAACTTTTGGAAGAGCTTGCAAAGTGCTTTGTGCACTAAATTGAAGTTCAGTATGGCTTATCACTCATAAACAGACGGTCAAACTGAAAGGACTAACCAGGTCATGGAGGATATGCTAAGAACTTGCATTCTTGACTTGGGAAGTCAATGGGAAGGCTTATTACTATTGGTGGAATTTGCATACAACAACAGTTACCAATCCACCATTGGTATGGCTCCATACGAGGCTTTATACGGAAGAAAGTGTAGATCTCCTTTGTACTGGGACGAAGTAGGGGAGAGAAAGATTTTGGGCCCCGAACTGGTCCAAGAGACGGTTAAACACATCGCCACGATCCGAGATCGAATTAGGACTGCGCAGGATCGACAAAAATCTTATGCGGACCGTCGAAGAAAAGATCTGCATTTTGAAGTAGGCGATAAGGTGTTTCTGAAAGTAGCGCCGATCCGAGGTGTAGTGAGGTTTGGTCAAAGGGGGAAGTTGAAGCCAAATTATATAGGGCCGTTTGAGATTCTTAAGAGAATCGGAGATTTGGCCTATGAGCTTGCGCTACCACCCAGTTTGTAGAGTATTCATAATGTCTTCCATGTGTCGATGCTAAGGAAGTATGTCTACGATCCACACCACATTGTGTGTTACGAAGAACTCGATGTTAATAAGGATTTAACTTATGAGGAAGTACCGGAAGCGATTTTGGATCGAAAGATACACCAATTAAGGAATAAGGAAGTAGCGTTGGTCAAAGTACAATGGAGACGTCATGGGATGAATGAGGCCACTTAGGAACAAGAGGAAGAGTTCAAAGCGAAGTATCCAAATATTGGCATTTCGGGTAAGTGCGGAATTTTGAGGACAAAATTTTTTCTAAGTGGGGTAGGTTGTAACACCCATGCATCAAAAACATATTTTCATTTATTTATTTATTTATTTATTTATTTATCATTATACTTCAAAATATAATTCTAGTCCCAAACTCGTCACCATAAACGGATTTCTATTTTTAGTTTTAAATAATCTACGAATTCTATTTAATCGAATTAAAAATTCGGTTACCAAATAAATTATATATATATTTCGACTTCTAAAACTATTATGATTTATTTAATGTTTAAATTAATTATTTATTTAAAATACATTTGGGTCACCTAAGAAACTATTTCAATTTAAAAATTTAAATTCGTCAAGTGGGTTGTTCACTGAATTATTTGGTTTTAAAATTAAGTCGTCTAGTGGATCGGTTCTTTTCGGACTTCAAAAACGAGCCCAATGACTAGCTCGAATCCACTAAACCTCAGCCCTAACTTTCCAAAATTAAAACCACCTTTGGTTTATAAGCAAAATTTCTTTTTTTTTTCTTCAGCCGTTTTCAAACCATCTGCAACCTTTCCACTTTTCTTGACTTTTCTGCAAAACCAGACGCAAGCAAGGTAATTATCGTTTGTTTGAATTTTGTTAAATTTTCATCAGCCTTGCCAACATCACGATATCATCAACTCCAAACGAATCCCGGCTGAAAACCCCATCAAAACCCACCATAAAACTCCGGCCAGAATGTCCACCGTAGCCATATTTTTCTTCCTAGGCCGAACAACCACGACGACAAATCATTCCCGGCTGCCGTATCAACCATTCAAGCCTGGCAACAATCACCATCTCCAAGCCTTACCGCCGAGGTGCTTGCAAACAGCCACCGTCCAACTCAACCATAGCCAAACCACGACCAATCCCAAATCGCCACCAGCCAGATCAAATCGGAACCCTGTCCAAACCCAAACAGCCACCACAGCCACATCAACCCCTCACCACCGGATCCACGCCTGCCGCCGTGCCACCAATTTATCGGTTGAGTCAGGACAAGCCATCGCCTTTCTCAAACCCGCAACCCGACTCTGCTACAACGAGTCGCCTTAACCCCCAGCCACGACGGGATCCAACCATGGCCGCGCCACCCAGCATCCTTCAAATCGCCACCCAGCCGACCCCACGAGTACCAACCCAAACCTCCCCACGTTGAACCACTGCCACCCAAACAATACCCGAGCGTCCCACGCGTTTGAATCGCAACAGCCGTTCGCCAAATAGAAGGAGATGGGCCGGTCCAATTTCTAAAATTTGGGAAACGAGAAGCTCTGTCAGATTGGACCCGCACCCAGCCGATTGCCCGTAACCCGAATTGTCGTCGCCTTCACTGCCGATTTGCTGGTGCCGTGCCGGATCGGTGCTGGCCGATTTTCTGATTTTGGAAGAGGAGAAGAGAAAGACGAGCTGAAGCAATTAAAGGGCTGGTTTGCTATTTATACCCCAGCCCTTTTTTCAGAACTTCCAAATAACCCCCAGCTTCTGCCATCCTTTCGAATTAAACCCCCTCCCCCCCCCCCAACTTACCAGAAACCCCATTTCAGCTCTCTAAATTACATAAACCTCGATCCAACCCCTGAACTTTAATAAAACTTTTTTTTAGTCCAGTTTGTTGTTATTATTATTATTATAATTATATCTTTGTTTTTTTTTTAAATAAATATTAATATTAATATTTCAAAGTCTATATATGTATATATATATATATATGTATATATATACTAATTAAGTATATTTTCAAATTGATTATGTGACGAGCAATACGGAACTTAGGATTTCAACTACGTGCATCTCACTTGGTTTTCCACGATATTTTTACGAGGTAGGGACCACCGACTTGTCTATGTTAAATTTTACATGCTCAAATCTATGTGCTATGTGTATCATGAAATTCTATATTTATAAAATCTAATATAGACGTAGACCTAAAGTTGTCTTTGACCAAAAGTTGTCATCGGGTTTATCCCGGCGTGCTATACCCAATGATTAAAACCAGGGGCCGGATGTGCCTATAACCTAAAGTGTCATTGGGGAAACTCGCCACGTTTTATCTGCAGTCAACTGATTTTCGACGTTACAATTACGAATTCTATGGTTAAGTGTGCTATTTTTGAGTTGTATAATTTTGCATGGGGAATGTCGGTGTAATTATTGAGTACGTTGAGCTCATCCCAAATCAACGATATTTTTTTTCAGGTACCAACGACGATATCGAGTGAATGGGAGACGAGGAATGAATAAAACTTTTGACATTGAATTTATGTTTCTAAACTTGTTTTATTGTTTTAAATAAAAGTCGAACTAGACACAAATGAGTGTTTTTAAATTATGAATTTCCATTGATGGAGTTTTGGTTATTTACATTATGAATATTTCTGCTGCGTAATTTTTGAATGTTTTGAAAATGTGAAACTCTTATATTATAATAATGAAAGTTCGACATTTATTGTGATGCCTAGGTTTCGTCATATTTTCTTAAATATTAATCCTATTTCGATTAAAGTGAAATCGGGGCATTACAGTTGACTCTACATGTGAATGAGTCTTTTTCGCCCCTCTACAACAAATTAGAACCCATTATGGCGGTCTTATCTTTATCCCTTAGCAGAGTCCTAGTTATGAAAACAAAGTTCTGATAAACAAATTGAAATATTAAGAAAGTAAATATATAAAAAAATAACTTTCTTAAGTGAAGGACTCTAATTATGTTAATTCACTATACTAATCTACTTAACTCCCTAACAATGAAAGTCCAGAAAAATAATTAAAAATGAATTAATCAAGAGTGCTAGGAAATGAAGTTCCTATCAGAATTGAATAAATTAGAAAATGTATACTAAAGAAGGCATTAGTACTGGTGTAATGTTAGAGGTGGTGCGGTGGAGATTGAGAAAGTTTGTATAGCGAAGATGGTCACTGGTGGTGGCTCGCGTTAGCGATGGCTGGTGGAGCAAATCTCTTGCGTCATCTTTGGGATAAATCACGAGTAGGCGTAAATTAGAGATGGAAATAGCATGTGTCGGATTTCATAAACACTCCTCTTTTCTCCAAGTGTAATACAAAGTTTGTCAATTAATCAAGTTGTTTTGGTGATCAATTAAAAGCTTACCTGTCCGGGTTCGAACTCCAAGTGCATGAAATTTTGACATTTTACACATTTTCATGTGCTTTCTTAATAAATAAATGAGACCATGAGTTTCGAAGAAACAAGATCAACCAATTAAATTAAAATTGTGGTCTCCGTCTATTCTACTAATATGAATTTAGCAAATATCATCTATTCTACTAATATGTATTTAACAAATGCTGCAATTTTTAATCACCATCTATTCTATTAATATGTATTTAGCAAATGATGCATCTTTTATTAAAGATAAAAGGTCGGTACATTGATTTTGTATTTAAATATTTCTTATTAAATATTTAAATAATTTATTTTACACAATTGAATAATGTATTAAAAAAACTTTAAAAAATTGTACCTCTATTTATATATTTTTCGTTGGATGAATTTATACAGATTAAAATATTATTCCCAAATAACCATTTATTTGTTTGGCGCTAGCATCCGAGAGAGGAAGAGACGAAGAAAATGTTCTTTTGGGTGAGAAATTGGTTTCAATATATTACGATCGATTTGACATTTCATTTTTAATTTGACGTGGATCTGGAGTGTGACAGGTACTTCAGTTACATGTAAATAATAATGAAATTAATTAGACAACAGTAGTGTGCACACAGCAGTATCATATATATATTGAAACAGAGGGGATCATACATTAGTTTGTGTAGGACATAAGCCAAATAGAGGTCGGCCGGCTTCAAGTATGCGAGGTACTAGAAAGGCGGCCGAAGGAGGAACTCCGGAGGTGGCGCCGGTTGGGGTGGATCATAGTAGGGTGGTTGTCGGGGACGATTCGTATACACCAGAGGCGGAGGACCTGGAAGTCCAGGAAGTATGGTGTATGGCGGCGGCCCTGGTGGTAAAGGGACTAGAATTGGCGGCGGAGGTGGTGGATCTGAGTAGTAACTCGGTGATGCCGGACCAAACATGGGCGGCGCTGGTGGCGGCGGAGGAGGTGGCGGTGGTGGTGAATTTCTCCTGAATGTCATAATTTTTGGTGAATTAATTTGTAGGCAACGATTAATTAGTCGTATATAAAGGGAATACGGATTGAGATGAAATGAGGCAATATACGTGGGACAATTCCAGGAATGAAACGTGTTTGCAAGGTGAAATCATGATAAAGTTTCCCGTTGAAATATCACAAGACAACATTTCAATACACGACAATTTCACGGTGATATTTTTATTTGTAATAGTTAATATTTATTGAGCGGGATATACGCACCCTAATAATTTATGAGTTGACTACAAGTGATAAAAAGAGATCAAAACCAAACAAATGCTATGAATTAATATCTGAATTTCGAGGACGAAATTATTTTTAGGGGGTAGGTTGTAATGCCTAAGTTTTATTTTATTATTATGTTAAGCCCAATTTATTTTTTTATATATATATTATTTTGTTTCAAGTCCAATAAGCCTTTACCCATTCAATTATTATTTTCATTTTTTATAACCAAAACCCAAATTTATACAATATTATTTTTATTTTTTTTTTACAAATGTCCAAATTCAGTAACATTTTTTTGTCAAACCTAATCCCAATCCAAAACCCAACAAACCTAAGCCCAATCCAAAACCCCAATCCTAATCCTTCTAGGAATAGGATTACCCTTAGTAATTAAAGGAAACCCTCATTTTCAAATTTCTTCCACAAATATTCTGCATACACAACGCAAGCAAATAGGTAAATTTCAATTCTTATTTTTTCCTAAAGTTTCCAAGAATTCCAACCATCACCATTCCAGGCCGAAGCATGAATAAAACCCGGAAAACTGAATCACCAAACCAACCGAAACCAACCCAAACCCATCGCCGAACCACCACCACAACCGCCGGCCAACCCACATCAAACCCTAATCCAAGCCCGAACCCAACCATCAACCTCAACACCGCCACGGCCCGATCGAGACCCAAAACCCACGTCATCCATCGCCACCCCCAACCAACCTAGAAACCACCCCCGGCCAGCAAACTCGAAGCCACCAATTTTTCGACCCAAAAACCGGCAAAACCACAAGTAGGAACCACCACCATCAAACCCGTATACCAACCCACGACTCGAGCCCCTTCACCGCTACGCCGCTGCCCAGGTGCCGCTAAATTTATGGTCCACCACGCCATCCATCGAGGCCGCCTCACAACCTCCATCGCCTTTGTCGCCGTAGCCGCCGTTCGTCGGAATTGAAGGAGATGGGCCGACGGACTTCTGAATTCGGGGAAAGAAATCAGCCATACCTGGCTGTCGCTGTCTGCCGCTGCGGGTATTCGCCGGAAATCGCCTCTTGTGGCTGTTGCGGGTTGCTGCCGCCGACGACCGAGGGAGGAGGGGAGTTGGCCGATTTCTGAATTTGGACGGAGAAGAAAGGAAGAAGAAATAAGGGAAAAACAGGACAAAGGGGATGGGATTTAGATTTTAGACCCAGCCCTTTTCCAAATATTATGAATTGACCCAAAAACTTTATTCCTCGTTCAATTGAACCCAAAATTCTTCAAATAGTTCGATTGAGCCCCTAGTTTAACCAAACCCCCAAATCCAGCCCCCAGACTTATAAAAAACTCCATTCCAGCCCAAAGAACTTTCAAGTTATCTTCTTTTCACCCCTCCAACTTCATGAACATTACCAAAAACAACCCTATCGACCTTCTTATTTATATTCCATTCATAGCTATGTTTATGTTATCCTTCCAACTAGTCCAAATCCATTTCTCAAAGCCAAGTACTAAATTAAGTTATTATTTCCAATGTAGGAAACGAGGGTTCTCAAAACTAGGATTTTCAAGCACGAGCATCTACATTTGCATTTTCACAAAACAACATTCAAAGGTGGGTGATTCTAAACTTTTTCAAAACTATATGTTTGTCTATGTTAAATGCAATTATATGAATTATCTATGTCTCAATGCAACATTCCATAGTAGCTTTCGAGCTAAAACAATAGATAGTGTGTTGTAGCCATTCATTTATGGTTTATATGATTTCATTTTAACATTGAAAAATGTGTCGTATGTTTGTCTATGTTAACTGCGATCAATGCATCATTCCATAGTAGCTTTCGAGCTAAAACAACAGTAGCCTTCGAGCTAAAAAACAATAGCTTTCGAGCTAAAACTATGGTTGGCCAACATCTATGAACGACTGACAGTGTGTTGTAGCTATTGATTTATAACTTGTATGATTAGTGTTTAATATTGACAAACAAATCCCCACGGAGCGAGTTGAAAGCTCACACCCATTTTTATCAAACTTTTCAAGTTGAGGAGTTGGATGTGGTACGAGGCGGTGGATGCGAAGATGCCATTTCGATGTTAATTATTATCTTTTCTATGGTTTGGTATCTTTATTTTATGTCAAGTTTAAAATAAAGTTTGAAACTTGTGTTTCCATTTAAGAGTCCGTAAACAGTCGAGTTACTGCTATTTTGATTTTAAGTGAATCTCCTACTTTTAAAATAAATATTTAAGTTTTATTCACGCTTCCGCTCAATATTTATTGTAAAAGTAATCTTTAAAATAAATTCTCATGAACCTTACACCCAAAGTCATGTAAAAGTAAGAATTTGAACAAAATGTAAACTCCTTTTGCAAAAAACTTAACGAAGTCATATTGTACATAAACAAAAGTGAAGTTTAATAACATACATATACATTATTTAAATCTAGTCATTTATATTAAATATTACTGTAGGTTTTTCATCTCTTTTTGGAGATCACATGAAGCAATAATAGAATTCAACATAGCGCGACTAATCTCGGAAAGTTGACTTTATATAGTCAGTGTAAACACAATTAGGTTGGATAACATAAATAAAAAGCTTGATTGATTATAATAATCAATCTTAAGTTTTATTAGGAAAACTTCAATTATTAAGATTTGAGAAATAACTCAGTTAATCTTAACACTCATAGTTGACTATCCATTTTAAAATATTGATATATAAAATTACTATAGGACTTTTTTTTTATAAAATCAAAATAATCAATATTAAATCTCATTAGGAAAGGTTTAATAATTTACATTATAAAAATACATTCCTTAATTATAGTGAAAGTTGACTTTAATTGTCATTTGGTAAAATAAATAAATTATGAAAGTTCATAATTACATTGATTTTTAAAAAATTTAAGTTATTATTGTAAATTTATTACTATTACATAATTTTTGGGAATTACCAATCAACACATATAGAATTATAAGTATCGATACACTGAACAAATCGTATTACGTAATTTAAGTTACTTACCATTTTTTATAATTTAATTTTTTATTAATAAAAAAATGGTATGGTATTAATTTAATTACAAAACTGAATTAATATTCAATGTGTGAGGAAATCACTTAATAGTCTAAAAATAAATCATAAACTCGAGATTTGAATATACTAATACACAATTATACGAATAAACATATACTAATTTTGGCAGATCATATAATATTATGGATAGTTAATTATGGCAGATCGCTATATTCCAAGGAATCTGTTTTTCCTTATAAGATTCAATGTTTGTATGTTTGGTATATTTTGCGAGATTGTCTTTCTATCATATCAATTTGTGATAATTATATTAACATATTCTTATAATAAGAGACTTAGTATATAATTATGGATACATGGATTAATTTTGGATACAATTGATCTGTTCATATAAGATATTATTATGTCAGATCATATATAAATATGATCATTTGTATTATAAATAATTCATAAATTACAGAAAGTTGACTTTACATAGTCAGTGTAAATACAATTAGGTTGGATAACATAATTAAGAAATTTGATTTATTATAATAATCAATCTTAATTTTTATTAGGAAGTCTTTAATTATTAAGATTTGAGAAATAACTCAGTTAATCTTAACACTCATAGTTGACTTTCTATTTTAAAATATTGATCTATAAAATTACTATAGTTTTTTTAAATCAAAATAATCAATATTAAATGTCATTAGGAAAGGTTTAATCATTTACATTATAAAAATATATTCCTTAATTGTAGTGAAAGTTGACTTCAATTGTCATTTGGAAAAATAAATAAATTATGAAAGTTCATAATTACATTGATTTTTAACAATTTTAAGTTGTAAATTTATAAGAATAAGGAAATATATTTTTCCTTATAAGATACAATGTTTGTATGTTTGGTATATTCTGCGAGATTGTCTTTCTATCATATCATTCTATTATATCAAATTGTGATAATTATATTAATATATTTTTATTATAAGAAACTTAGTATATAATTATGGATACGTGAATTAGTTTTGGATACAATTGATCTGTTCATATAAGGTATTATTATGCCAGATCATATATATTTATTGAGAGTTAATTATGGAAAATTGTTATATTCCAACGAATCTGGATTTTCCTGACAACAATAAGGAAAATTTATTTTCCTTATAAGATTATATGTTCCTAATTTATGTATATTTTTCTTGCTTGTGTTTCTGTCATATCAAATTGTAATAATTATATGAATACATGATATCAAATTGATAACATAATACATGTTTAATATACTACATCCATATATATATATATATATATATATATATATATATATATATATATATATATATATATATATATATATATATATATCTGTGTGTGTGTGTGTGTGCGCGCGCATATATGAACTAAAAATACATCATGCTAAATATAGATTTTCTAATAACAATTGGAAAAACGAAAAACACAAAAAGAAATAATAATAATAATAATAATAATAATAATAATAATAATAATAATAATAATAATAATAATAATAATAAATCAATACAAAACTTATGGCGTGAGATCACAAGTTTGAAGATTGCACAAAAAAAAATTATTCTAATAAATATTACAATAATTGTATCAGATCTACAAATATGATTGTTCAGAATATGAGGTATTCAGAATATACCGTAATACTATCTTCGAAGACATTATTGATCTGCAAAGAAAACTCTGATTCATTTCAGAGAAATGATATCAATTCAATAACAAATAAAATAAAATAAAAATATAATCAATAAGATTACATGAGTTATTATTAAATTTATGATCTCAAAAAATCATTGAATATCTGCAAAAAGAATCAAACAACAAATCATAAAAATATTACCAAATTAATACGTAAGAAAATAAAATTGTTGAATTATTACTAAGCACCAGATCCACAAATATAATTGTTCTCATCACATCAGATCTGCACTATTGTTTATAGATTTAAAAAAAAAACCACAAACACATTCTTTGTTATTCGAAACTGCAGATTTATTACCGAAACTGCAGATTTATTACCGAAACTGCAAAATGTGCGAAGATCTACAAATACAATTGTTCTGAACATGGATCTTTAGAATACGCCATTATTGATCTGCAAAGAAAATCGAGATTCATGTAAGAGAAATGATAGCCACTCAATAATAAATAAAATAAAATAATAATATATTCAATAAGATTACATTAGTTATTATTAAATTTCCGATCTGGAAAAATATTAGAATATCTAAAAAAAAAATCAAACAACAAATCAGAGAAATATTACCAAATTAATACGAAAGAAAATAAAATTAAAGAATTATTAATCTCATCGACCCTATTACTAAGCATTAGATCTACAAATATAATTGTTCTCATCACATCATGTTTATTCGAAACCGTAGATTTATTACCAAAACTGCAAAAATATTTGAAGATCTGCATCAATACCCAACCGTAAATCATAAAAACCACAACAACACATTCGTTGTTGTTCGAATAAGCAGATCTAATACCAAACTACGAACACCAATGTCTCTGAAAAAACATGTTTGAAATCGGAAAATTGAAGTCGATTTCTCATGTCAATTTATCTCGATTAATAAATATTAGATCGAAAAAGGTTGCAAATGATTGAGATTTTTTTTTTGAAAGAAACTGACTGCAATTTTTTCTTTGAAAAAGAAGGACTGCAATTGTAACAGTCAGACATCGCCTTGCAAATGATTCTTGCAGCCAGAGAGAAGAGAGATAATTAGATTATATAATTGTAGCAGATCGAATAAGGTGAAATGAAATATGGAAAAAAGTTCTTATTTATACCCAAGCGAAAAATCCCAGATTGGTAGGATTTTAATACAAACCATGAGAGGCTGACAATTCAACATCCGAACCTACAGAGAGTTGACACATGTCATTCGGAGCAATGACTGATTGACCCATAGGTTAGGGTGTCAACAGCATTAACAAATAGGGTGGATATAATGAAAGCAGGTATTATGTGAAAGAAAAATCATATATTTTATTATATAAAAATATTTAAAATCCTTGGATATATGTATGTGTGTGTATATAAACTCCATAGTTTAATTTGGAAAAATTAGCAGATAACTTCTTAATTTCTATAGCTTTGGTTTTAATTATATATAATTTTCTTAACTAAGATAAAATCCAAACAATCAAATTCAATTACAACAAAAAAATATAACAAATAAATTGCTAATGTATTGACTTATAGTGTTGTTTTGCATGTAATTGTGGTATTTTTTCCATATTTCTAGTTAGGGTTTAGTGTCGTTTTTGGTGGTTTTGAGTCAAGTTTCGTTAGGTTTTAGGTTGTTTTCTTGTTTTTTAGGTTTTAAGCTTTATTTATCCGATGTTGGTGATATTTGTACGATTCTTGGATTTTTGAGCTCAAAATTCTTATATTGTAAGTGGCTCAAGGAAATGAGGCCCAAAATCCGTTCCGAAACGAGAAAACTGAGCCGAAAGCAGCTCGGATCGACTGAAAAGCTCCCAATTGACTGGTGGTTGATTGACTGGCCACGGATGAACTGATAGCTCACAAATCGACTGCTCGGCAGTAGCCAAACCATTTGGAAGCAGGGTAGTCGATCGACTGTGTCGCAGTAACTCTCGGGATTCTTGGTTTTTTTGACATTTCTGCCCCTATAAACAACTATGTAAGCCCACATCTTTCACCAACAAAATAAATCCACTCTTCTCCCAACCCAAGCTTGGGTTTGGGTTTAATTTCTCTCTCTCTAGTTTTTAGATCTATTTTCTCTCTCTAGTTCTTAGATTTAAATTCTAAACTTTTCCTTGGGTTTGTAAGCTCAAGAAGAACTCAAGTACTCCCTTGGGTTTTATTTTGTTTCAATTTTATTCAAGCTTTTGGATCTCTTTTTAATTCAAGTAAGCTTTCCTTTAATTTCATGCTTTTCTTCAATTTCATGCTTTGTCTTCAATTTATGATTTTAGCTTTTGCTCTTAGATTAATTGTTAGATCTTGTGAATCGTACATGGAATCTAGGTGAGTGATACACCTTGATCATAGATCGAGTCCTTGATCGTCTTTATTTTGAGTATTTCATGCTTGTTCTTTGTTTTTAATGCTTGTTCTTAGCTCATAGATTTCTTGTTAGATCTTGTGAATCATCCATGGAATCTAGGTGAGTGACACACCAAGATCTTAGATCGAGTCCTTGATCGTTTTTATTTTAAGTCTTTCATATGCTTTATTTTGGTTTTTATTTTCATGAATTATTTTTCGACAAATCCTAGATCTACTCTTTTTTTCTTGTTATTTTCCGAAAAGATTTAAACTTTCACGTCAACTTTTCTTGCTCTTTCTATTGGTGATTTCTATTTTTGCTAATTCGGAGGAAGAGGAGATCAAGTCGAATATCATCTTTGCAAATTCAGACCAAGAGGAAGATGAGGGGTCGATTGAAGCGATTAAAGTTCATAAAGGTGCGATTAGTTGGAGACCGGAGTTGTTAAGGGGATTAGCCCTTGGACTTACTTGCACACACTCGTCTTGGAGGATGATGCTTGACCGCTCGTCGTTAAGCGTCAAATTAAATATTTTATTTTTCCTCAGCTTCTCTCTACTAACTAGTAGTAGCGATAAGTAAGGGTCGATCCCACGAGGAGTGTGGTGTAGATTGTGATAGCTCGTATTTTATTAAAACAAATAAACGGGGTAGAAATTGGGAACTAATCTAAAAGAACTAAATAACAAAGTAAAATAATTAAAAGCAAACAAATAATGGAGAATTCAATAATAATAAAGATCCAGTTCTAGTTCAGTTTCCACCCTCGTTCCACTCATCTAAGCAATCACAGTATCAAAATCCATTTATCATATGCGACTAAAAACCCTAAGTAACAATAAGCTCTGCTACTCGAATTTACACTTACCGTTTACTCAATTAAAATAAGTATTTTCCATGTAATTTTTGTGTTTTTCCTCATATTTTTAGTTAGGGTTTAGCGTCGTGTCTAGTAGGTTTGAGTCGTTTCTTGTTAGGTTTTAGGACTTTTCTCGTTTGTTTTCTTTTTGGCTTTAAGAGTACAATTTGTGAGATGTTTGTGCTATTTTTGGGGTTTTAAGTTCAAATTCTTGTTTGTAGGCGGCTAAAAGGATTATATTCACTCGACGGACGATTTGGATCGGAAAGCGAGATATTCGACCCGAAAGCATCCAGGATCGACTGCAAAGCCAGAAATAGACTACCGGATCGACTGAAAAGCCCAGAAATTGACTGCCGGATAGAAGCCAACATCTTGCAAGCAGAGCAGTCGATCAACACCCCCTGCAGTTGATCGACAGCAACACTGGGAATTCGGCGATTTTGGGCATTTTGACAGTTTTTCCCCTACAAACAATTATAAAAAGCCTACATCTTGCACCTATGAAGGAGAACTCCCTTCCCAACCCTAACTTGGGTTTGGGGATCAAATTTCAATCAAGCTCTTGGATAATCTTCTCTCTTAGGTTTTAGACTCAATTTCAAACTTTGATGTAATTTCTTTTCCTAGTTTTAGATTTACTTTCATGCTTGGTCTTGGGTTTGTAAGCCCAAGAAGAATTCAAATACTCATTTGGATTGTTACTTTGATTGCAATTACATTCAAGCTTTGTTTCATTTCTTAATTCAAGTAAGTTTCCTTTAAATCTCACGTTTTATGCTTTATTTCCATGCTTTGTTCTTCATTTCCATGCTTGTTCTTCATGTTATGCCTTTTGCCTTATCACCATGATTTCTTGTTAGATCTTAAGAATTGGATATGGAATCTAGATGAGTGACACATCTAGATCATGGATCAAGTCTTAAATCATCTTGATTTTGAGTTGTTCTTGTGCTTTATTTGCAATTTAACTTTCATGCATAGTTTTAAGGTAAATCTTAGATCTACTCTTTGATGTTTGTTATTTTCCTTAAGGTTTAAAACTTTGACGTTAATTTTCATTGCTTTATCCATTAATGCTTTCAATTTTTATTAATTTGCATTATTTAGGATTTTATGCATAGTTGTACCTTATGCATGCATGCTTGTACTTGGTGAAACATTGCATCTTCTTGCTTGTTTACATTATTGCTTTGCATTTTCTATTTGAGTCATACGACCGAGGCATCCTACCAACTTGCAATTTCAATTTTTAGGATAGTTTAGCTAGTTTAATCGCTTTATTTTCATTTTCCCTTTACTTTTCAAAGCTTGAAACACATTGATTCTCACAATTGAATTGAATCCCGATAATACCAAGCCATGAACCCGTTGATATATTTCAACACCACTAAAACTCTTCTAACAATAAGCTCTTTAATTAAATCTAATTATTGAATAACCTAGAATAAGCTCTCTATATTTAATCTAACAACAGCATTAATACCCAAGTAAATAGGTTAATCTAAGCAATAAACACATAAGCTCGGTTTATTTAACTTATGTTGTGCTGTCCCTAACAATGCATAATCATTAGTTGCTACCAACGAGATAGGAATCACGACAATTACACGGGAAAAAATCCTATTTCTAGCAATAGATAACCAATCCCTAATCTAGGTGATCAAGACAAATTAAGAATTAAGCAATCATAAATTAAGAATAGAACAAAACAAGCAATCGCATACGAAGAACGAAAGATAATATTGCATAAATTAATTAGAACATAGTTTCACGAGGGTTTCAACATCCCTAGAACTAGATAATAAGTTTACTCACTCATGGAGTTAATAAAATAAAATAAAAGGTTCAGATAAACAAACAAAATCCTTGAGAAAATAGGAGAAACGATATGTAGAACTTGAATCTTGAGTCTTGAATCTTCAATCTTCAGGTTCTCTTACGTATGGATGAATTGGAATGACTTGGGACCTCTACGAAACTCCTTAGAACCCTAGGATATGTTATGTGTGTTTGGGATGGAATTAGGTCGGGTTTGTATAGGATTCTTCTTTCTTTCCGCACAATTTTTCTTCCTAAAATAACTCAGCCGCGTCGGCGTCGACCAGCATCGATCGACGCATGCCAGCCTTCAGCATCGACGCACATCACCCGCTCGTGTCATCCCACATGTGCGTCAGCCGACGCACCTCTAATCGTCGTAATAGAGAGTTCCCGTCGACAGGGCGCCGACTGACTGACCTTGAATCGACGCTACTGCAGCTTCTCGTTGACTGAGCATCGATCGACGCGTGCATGATCGATGCGACAGAGATGAACTGCCGCCCATCGCGTCGACCGACGCGAACCATCCTCAGCATCGACGCGAGCCATCGACGCAACCTCCTGATTTGTCTGTTTTCTTTTGCCAATTCGTTGATCCTCGTCTCTCAACTTCCTTTTGGAACATCATTTACTTAATATAGCACCAAATACTGCAAAATAGAGAAGAAATATACAATTGGTTCTCCTCCATTCGTAATAATAAATATGCGAGAAATAAACATATATGACAATATTAAGCGCATAAAAACATAAGAATTAATCTCTTAAATATCGTATAATTTCTCGCCTATTAAATTCCCCCAAACTTAAACCTTGCTTGTCCTCAAGCAACATTAGAATTAAAGCATAGGTCAAACGTAATATAAGTAAGTCACTCAAATTGACCAAATTAACTCATCCGGACTCTAGACACCATTATATTTCTAGAAAATTGCAAGCGTTTCATGTATTGACCTAAGTAATCCCAGCAGTTAGGCAACCCCTTTTCATATACACCACGTCAATGTAGTATGGTGCGCCCTCGCTACTCAATGGTTCGACTCTATCCGTTGTTGGTCACTATCAAATATCTCGTTCTCTCCTATTTATTTATTTATTTTATTATTTTTTTTCAATTGAGGTCCTCAGCTCCGCACTACTGTTCTTGACTTGACTTGATAGTGATTCAGCGCTGGATAGGAGGATCGTCTTGATTTGGTACTTGATTTGTTGAGTTCACCTTCGCCATGTTTAGATTTTGGTTTGGTTGTGCCACTTGAGTAAGTGCATAGAGTTTGTTGAGCTACTAGCATCTTCATTGGATTTTCGCCCTTATAATCTAAGCGAATTGCACTTCGTACACGGATAGGCAGCTATTTCAGCACCTCAATTCTTTTGATTTTTCAATTTTCTACTTACGCCTTGCCGGTATACCCCAACCGGACATTATTTGACTTCTATTTCGACTAACGAGATAATTTCACACAACCGCAAACTTCAAGGCACCACACAACTCATATTGAGTACGGCAACCACAAGAGCACATCAATAACACAATAATCTAGAATTGACGCCCCACAAATGAATCACAAAAGTACTAACATGCGTACCTTTGATTCCTAAATCAATTGATGACTAAAGAATTTAACCAAAACATAATTCATCAAAGCAATTCAAGCAAGTGCTTTTAACCATTTACTTCAATTCCTAGAATTTAATCGCAAAAATTCTCAAAATTTTATCAAATTTTTAGCAAAATATCCTCAATAATAACCCACTCCCCCAAACTTAAACAATAGCTTGTCCTCAAGCAAACACAAGGCGAGAACAACTCATCACAAATATTATTAGGGAAGAGTAGGAAGAGAAATCACCCGGGTAAGTGTCGAGGGGTGTCGGTCTCATGAATTACAACACACGTTCCATTGAAAAATGTCCCAAACATCCAAAACACGTCGTCGCCCCCTATTACTGCAAGAAAAAAAAAAGAAAAGTATAAAATAAAACGAGTAAACATTGGGTTGCCTCCCAACAAGCACTTTTTTTTAAAGTCATTGGCTCGACTTAGTCCCTTGAATAAGTCGTAGGTGGTGATTCCAACTCCATCCGTTCTTCATCAATAGCGCGAAATCCTTCATAATACGGTTTGAGTTGGTGTTCATTCACCTTGAACGTCTTGTTCGTCTTCGGGCTAGAAATTTCCACAGCACCATGCGGAAATACGCGGGTGACAACAAACAGTCCAACCCACCATGAACCCAACTTACCGGGAAATAGCTCAAGGCGAGAATGAAAAAGCAACACCTTCTCGCCCACTACAAATTGATTCCTCGAAATCTTCAAGTCATGGAACGTCTTCGTCTTCTCTTTATAGATTAAGGAGTTTTTAAATGCCTCGTTCCGAATCTCCTCCAACTCTCGTAGTTGCAGCTTTCATCGTACGCCTGCTCCATCAAAATCAAAATTGCATTGCTGCACAGCCCAAAACGACTTGTGTTGGTGCTCCACCGGCAAGTGACATGGTTTCCCAAAAACGAGGCAATATAGGGACATCCCAATTGGCGTCTTATACGTCGTGCGATACGCCCACAATGCATCCTTCAGCTTGATGCTCCATTCCTTGCGGTTTGCATTAACAGTCTTCTCTAAGATGGACTTGAGCTCTCGATTCGAAGTCTCGGCCTGCCCATTTGTTTGTAGATGATAGGCTGTAGAAAGCCTATGAGCAACACCATATTTCCGGAGCAATGTCTCCACTGTCTTGTTACAAAAATGGGTGCCACGATCACTTATCATAGCTCGAGAGATCCGAAACCTTGAGAAGATCTGAGATTTAATGAATCGTGCAACAACCTTCAAGTCATTCGTTGGGGTGGCTTTTCCTTTCACCCACTTGGAGACATAATCCACCGCAACAAAGATATAAATATTCTTGAAGGATTTTGGGAAGGGCCCCATAAAGTCGATGCCCCATACATCAGAAATCTCACAAACCATTATAGGCGCTTGGGGCATTTGGCTTCTTCGTGAAAGGTTCCCCGTACGTTAACAATTATCACATGACTTAAAAAATTCATACGCATCTCGAAACAACGTTGGCCAATAGAAACCACTGTCTAGCACCTTGTGTGTAGTCCTCTTCGACCCAAAGTGTCCTCCACATGCATGAGAATGGCAAAATGATAGAATAGCATGGAACTCCGATTCAGGGACGCATCGTCGAATTACTTGATCGGTACAATGCTTCCAAAGGTATGGATCGTCCCATACATAGTATTTCGCGTCACTCTTCAGCTTGTCCCTCCTTGCTTTTGCCATTGCTGTAGGAAACACACGAGAAGCTAGAAAATTAACGAAGTCAGCACACCAAGGTTCTAAGTGCTCAACTGCAAGTAGCTGTTTGTCCGGAAATCTCTCATCAAGTTGTAGCTCCTCCTCCACGTGCACTAATTGACTGAGGTGGTCGGCCACAGTATTCTCGGCTCCCTTCTTGTCCTTGACTTCCAAATCGAATTCTTGGAGTAATAAAATCCACCGTATGAGTCGTGGCTTCGTTTCCTTCTTTGTAAGAAGATGCCTCAGGGCCGCATGGTCACTGAAAACCACCACCTTTGATCCAATGATGTATGAACGGAACTTCTCAAGGGTAAACACAACAGCTAGAAGTTCCTTCTCCATGGTAGTATAATTTTCTTGGGCAGGGTTCAAGGTCCTGAATGCATAATATATCACATGGGTCTCTTTATTAATCCTTTGCCCTAGCACAGCTCCCACAGCATAGTCGCTTGCATCACACATTATCTCGAAGGGTAGGTCCCACCTTGGCAGTTGGATAATTGGAGAGGTGGTCAGCCGCTCCTTCAGTGTGTTAAAGGCCTTCTTGCAGTCGTCATCGATCTTAAACTCCTCATCTTTTTGCAAGAGCCTACAAAGTGGCGATGCGGTCTTCAAAAAGTCCCTAATAAACTTGGGGCTCATGAAAGGTCAGGTGGTGCGCTGCCTATTTCCTATAAAATCCTGCATGGCCAAGAAAATAAAAAACTTCCCGCACATTGGCGGGGTAAGGCAACGCAGTTATGGTGTCAATCTTAGATTTATCAACTTCTATACCCTTCAACGAAACAATATGCCCTAAAACTATACCTTGTTCCACCATAAAATGACACTTTTCCCAATTTAATACAAGGTTGGCTTCGACACAACGTTTCAAAATCAAAGATAAGTTCTCAAGACATACCTCGAAAGAGTTGCCGTAAACGCTAAAGTCATCCATAAAGACCTCTATGATTTCGCAAACATATTCCAAAAAGATACTTACCATACATCGCTGGAATGTGTCCGGTGCATTGCAATGTCCAAATGACATGTGCCAAAAGGGCACGTAAAGGTAATCTTCTCTTGATCCTCGGGTGCTATAGGAATTTGGAAATATCCCGAGTAACCATCCAAAAAGCAATAATAAGAATGTCCTACCAACCCCTCAATCATTTGGTCAAGAAACGGAAGAGGAAAATGGTCCTTGTGAGTCATGGCGTTTAGCTTACGATAATCGATACAGACCCTCCATTCAGTTTGCATCCTTGTTGGCACCAATTCGCCTTCTTTATTTTCAACCACTGTCACCCCCGACTTCTTTGGAACGACTTGAGTCGGGCTCACCCACCGACTATCAGAAATGGGATAAATCACCCCTACGTCGAGCAGCTTCAAAATCTCCTTCTTTACCACCTCCATCATTGGTGGATTCAATCGTGTTTGGGGCTCCCTAGATGGCGCAGCATCCTCTTCGAGCAAAATTCAGTGCATACACATGGAAGACTTATTCCTCGCAAGTTCGCTATGGTCCACCCGATTGCTTGCTTGTTTTCCTTGAGCACTTGCCACAATAATGCCTCTTGGAGGCTGTCTAAGCATGATGAAATGATTATGGGCAATGTTTCGTTCTCCCCCCAAAAAATGTATTTCAAGTGCTCCAGTAGTGTTTTGAGTTCGAGCTCTGGTGCCTTGACTATAGATGGTACATCCTTCTCATGAGACTCAGGAAGTTTGATAAAGTTTACAGCGTGTTTATTTGGTTCCGTGAAGGGCTCTAGCGCTTGTAGTGCTGAAACCATCTCTTACACTTCATCCTCCCAATTTGGCTCGGTTATTGGGTAACTCAATAGCAGAGAGTCCTCCCCCAAACATAGTGTTATCTCCATCTCGAGCTCATCTTGTTTGTGCATTTCTAGAAATTCCTGCGCTAAAGAGTCAAAACAATCAAGTGCATAAACAAAGTTATCGCAGTAAGGAAACTTCATAGCATCAAAAATATTAAATTGACAAATGTGACCGTCAAAATCCATTGTTAGAGTGCCTCTAGTAACATTGATCTTCGTTTGAGCAGTGTTCAAAAATGGCCGCCCCAATAAGATAGGTGGCGACTTTGATGCGGAACCGTTCATGCTCAACACATAGAAGTCAGCTGGAAAAATTAACTCATCCACTTTCACCAGAACATCCTCAATAACTCCATCAGGATAAGCAATGCTTCGGTCAACAAGTTGGATCACCACCCCAGTTTTCTTCAATGGCCCAACCTTCAAACAATCAAAAATGGTGCGAGGCATGACGTTTATTGACGCCCCCAAATCTAGTATGGCTCGCTCGACTCGCATATCTCCAATCGTGCATGGAATGAAAACATGCCCGGGTCACTCCGCTTTTGTGGCAAGCTCTTTTGGAAAACAGCCGACACGTTTGCTCCCATTAGGACCTTTTCATCTCCTTTCAACCTTCTCTTGTTAGTGCATAAGTCCTTGAGGAACTTGGCGTAATGAGGAATTTGCTTGATCTCATCGGCAAGTGGAATAGTGATCTCCACCTTCTTGAAAACGTCTCGTATTAGCCTCTCCATGTCCTCCTTAGCTCGGTGCTTGATTCTCGACTCCGCATGATCAAATGTTTTCTTTCCCTTTTTCGTTTTTGTTTTCCGGCTCGATTGATGGACTCGCCGGGCCTTCTACTCTTTTACCACTTCATGTCTTTATGGAGATCACATTCTTCAGATTTACCTCGGTTTGAGGTGGTAATCGGCCACCGCCTCGCGCATCCAGTTTGGTTATGTGTGCAGCCATTTGACTCATTTGTGTCTCCAAGTTTTTTATGCATTCTTTGGTCTCTTGTTGAAATTGGGAGGAACTTGTCGCCATCAGTTTCACTAAATCTTCAAGTGTTGGTGACGAGTTTTCTCATTGTTGTCGGGTGTTGTATTGGTTTGGAAAATTTTTCCCTTGTTGAAAAGCTTGAGGAGTCCCTTGATCTTGACCCCCAAATGTATTCCCTTTTTGATTCTTCCAACCGAACCTTGGATTGTCTCTCCATCCTGGATTGTTGGTGTTGGAGTACCGGTCGTACTTTCTTCGTTGTCCTTTTCCGGCTCCTAAAGCGTTCACGTGTGCCTCGACCATGGTGTAAAAATATGGGCAGTCATCAATAACGTGCTCCAATGTTTCACATAAGCCACATGGTCGAACCTTTGGAGCTCCTCCCGCACTCATCATGGCTTTCAATTCATTTAATTGGGCTTATAGTGAATCATTACCTAATTCATTTCCCGATCTCGATGAAGCGTCATGGTTTCCGAATTGTTGAGAATTGGCCGCCATGTTCGATATTAGTTCCTTTGCCACCACCGGTGTCTTATCCATCAGAGTGCCTACACTAGCTGCATCAATCATATTTCGATCAGTGAGACATAGTCCCTCGTAGAAGTACTGAACTAATAGTTGCTCACCCATTTGATGTTGAGGGAAACTTGCGATGAGTCTCTTGAATCGTTCCCAGTACTCATGCAATGTTTCTCCTTGCGTCTGCCTAGCCGCACAAATGTCCTTTCGAAGATTTGCCACTCGTGATGCGGGGAAGTACCTTTGAAAAAGCGTTCTCTCCAAACTCCCCACGTAGTGATGGATCCCAAAGGTAAGTAGTAAAGCCAGTCCTTGGCTAGGTCTTTCAGTGAAAAGGGGAATGCCCTTAGCTTTATTTGCTCGCCCGTGACCCCGACGGTCTTCATGCTGGTGTAAATGACATGGAACTCTTTCAAGTGTTTGTGCGGATCCTTGACAGCGAGTCCATGGAATGAAGGTAGGTGATGGATTAGTCCGGATCGTAACTCGAATGTAGCATCGTTCACTGTTGGAAAAGTGATGCACAATGGTTGTTGTGGGAGGTCGGGATTGGCTAACTCCTTCAACGTTCATTCCGCTTGACCTGCCATCGTCTCATTTTCTCGTTCTTCGCTTTCACTTGAAGACTCCTCAAATATATAATTAGGTAGTACTTGTTCCGATTCCGAAGTCTCCTTATTCTTCTTCAATTCACGACTTCTCTTGTTGGTTTCTGGATAGTAATGCAAATTTTTCTTTCCAGATGATCTCAAGTTCATTCACCTGAGAAAACACTCAACAAGAGTTCAATTTGTTCCAAAGCAAAAATAGTAATAAATAAAAAAAAACTACTAAAATACTCAAAATCACAATTTAAACGCGTCACTCCCCGGCAACGACGCCAAAATTTGACCGCTCGTTGTTAAGCGTCAAATTAAATATTTTATTTTTCCTCAGCTTCTCTCTACCAACTAGTAGTAGCGATAAGTAAGGGTCGATCCCACGAGGAGTGTGGTGTAGATTGTGATAGCTCGTATTTTATTAAAACAAATAAATGGGGTAGAAATTGCGAACTAATCTAAAAGAACTAAATAATAAAGTAAAATAATTAAAAGCAAACAAATAATGGAGAATTCAATAATAATAAAGATATATTTCTAGTTCAGTTTCCACCCTCGATCCACTCATCTAAGCAATCACAGTATCAAAATCCATTTATCATATGCGACTAAAAACCCTAAGTAACAATAAGCTCTGCTAATCGAATTTACTCTTACCGTTTACTCAATTAAAATAAGATCTTTAATTAAATCTAATTATTGAATAACTTAGAATACGCTCTCTAGATCTAATCCAACAACAACATTAATACCAAGGCAAATAAGTTAATCTAAGCAATAAACACATAAGCTCTGTTTATTTAACTTATGTTGTGTTGTCCCTAACGGTGCATAATCATTAGTTGCTACCAACGAGATAGGAATCACGAAAATTACATGGGAATCAATCCTATTTCTAGCAATATATAACCAATACCTAATCTAGGTGATTAGGCCAAATTAAGAATTAAGCAATCATAAATTAAGAATAGAACAACACAAGCAATCGCATATGAAGAACGAAAGACAATATTGCATAAATTAATTAGAACATAGTTTCACGAGGGTTTCAACATCCTTAGAACTAGATAATAAGTTTACTCACTCATGGAGTTAATAAAATAAAAGAGAAGGTTCATATAAACAAACATAATCCTTGAGAAAATAGGAGAAACGATATGTAGAACTTGAATCTCGCGTCTTGAATCCTCAATCTTCAAGTTCTCTTGCGTATGGATGAATTGGAACGACTAGGGACCTCTACGGAACTCCTTAGAACCCTAAGATATGTTATGTGTGTATTTGGGACGGAATTTGGTCGGGTTTATATAGGATTCTTCTTTCTTTCCGTGCAAGTTTTCTTCCTAAAATAACTTAGCCGCGTCGGCGTTGACCAGCGTCGATCGATGCGTGCCAGCCTTTAGCGTCGATGCGCATCACCCTCTCACGTCGTCCCGCATGTGCGTCGACCGACGCACCTCCAATCGTTGTAATAGAGAGTTCCCGTCGATAGGGCATCGACTGACGGACCTTAAATTGATGCTACTAAAGCTTCTTGTCGATTGAGTGCGACTGACACGCGCATAATCGATGCGACAGAGATGAACTACCGCCCATCGCGTCGACCGATGCAAACCATCCTCAGCATCGACGCGAGCCATCAACGCAACCTCCTGATTTTTTTTTCTTTCTCCGATTCGTTGTTCCTCGTCTCTCAACTTCCTTGTGGAACATCATTTACTTAATATAGCACCAAATACTCCAAAATAGAGAAGAAATATACAATTGGTGCTCCTCCACTCGTAATAATAAATATGCGAGAAATAAACATATATGATAATATTAGGCACATAAAAACATAGGAATTAATCCCTTAAATATCGTATAATTTCTCGCTTATCAATGTCAAACCACCTCGAGAGTTCCAAAGGTAGTTGATTCAAAAATTAAAGGAGATATTGGAAGGCGAGAAGATGATCGAGGACGAAAAAGGAAAGTTGATGGCCACGAGGGCTATAATGGGATGTAGGATGTTGATTGAGTTTAATAAGTTATATACGGCCAACAAGATAGATCGTTTCCCTCCCCTGTTTATCGACCACATGATGGACAAGCTATCCGACCATTACTCCTTTTGTTTTTGGATGAGTCATCGGGTCACTTCAAAACCATAATTCCACCCGAGGATCTACCCATGACGATTCCTACTTGCCAGTTTGGAACACTAGCCGGCCATTATTCGTATTATTTTGTAGATAAGTTGTCGGGTCATTATAAAACCACCATTCCTCCCAAAGATCGAGCCAAGATGACATTTGGAACGGTTGCTTCTCGATATTCTTTACTTGGGCTATGCGATGCCCCGAGAATGTTCCAAAGAGTGGACCCTCCCAACAAGGAGGATATTATTTTGGTGGATCCTCCCATACTCTTTCCGCCATGAACCAAGAAGGGAGTCCGTCAAGCCAGTAACGTACAACAAGCGCTTCTTGGGAGGCAACCCATGTTCTTTTAGTTTGTTTCTTTTATTTTTACATTTCTTTCTTATTACAAAAATCCAAAAACATTGAAAAATTGAAAGAAAAAATATTAATTTTTTTTTTGTTGTTGTCTTTTGGTTCTTTTTAAACCTTGTTTTTTTTTTTTTTTTTTTTTTTGAGTCATGTGCATATTTTCTTGTGTTTTTAACTTTGTGTGATTTCCCTTTTTAGTGTTTTGCTTTCCGACTCCAACTTTTACTAATTTGATAAGCTAATAGCGTTCATAGATCCGGGAGACACAAGCCATTCTCAATTATCGCTTGGATTGCTTGGATGCTTAAGTGGACCCCACCGAGCTTGCCCCAAACTCGCTTGGTTTAGGAAGCTTCTGTTTCACCCTCCTTTTACTTGTTTTCAATAAAATGCAATGAGGGCATTTCAAGGTTTAAGTGTGGGGTGGGTAGGTGGTTAGGGTCCGGGTGTCACATAGCATTATTTGTCTTTCTTAACTTGAGTCTTGGCGAAGTGACGCATTCTTAGCAAAGTGACGCTTACTAATTGCGCATTTATATGATTGAGTCATTTTTGTGTCTTTTGTGTCTTTATTACATTGTTTAACAATCTCCACATGCTTGGAAGTTTGAATAGTTTACTTGTCGGGAGTTTTCATGTTTATGCCCTCTTGTGTAAGGAGTTGAATTTTTGTGCTTCGTCCAAAAGCCACCAATATATATATATATATATATATATATATATATATATATATATATATATATATATATATATATATATATATAATCAACATTTTTTCGTGAAAAGATTGCAAAGCTCTAAAAGCTCTTTTGATTTTGTCTCCAAAATTCATTGCAAACTAGTGAGTAGCCTTGTGTGAGTTTTGCTTGCATTTTTATTGAAATTGCATTGAGGAGGCTTGATTTTGCTTGTACATGATTAAATCTTGAAATGACCTCGAGGCACATATATCACCCTCATTCTAGAATATCCAAATATATAAGCTACTTAAAATATCCCAAATGAGCCCCCTTGAGCTTATACCCCGTTTCTTGCTAGCCGAGATCGAGTTTAGCTCTTATATCTTCATAAATTGTGATGTGAGAGTGTATGTTGTTAGTTGACTAGAAATGTGAGGGAGATCGATTGTGGTTTTTGGGTTTTGAATTGCTTATACAAAAAAAAAAAAGAATTGCTTTATACGAAAAATGATAAAGCGTGCGTTCAAGTGAAAAGCCTAATATTCTAAAAGGCTAAGTTTAGTAAAAAGAAGCGAATTCAAAAAGATTCTAAGTGTTTTGAAATAAAATTCGGGAGAGTGTGTAAGTGTACGAAAGGGTTTCGAATGAAAGTTTGGTAATTTTGGGAAGGGTGAAGCGATCTTAAGCTTCGGGTTCTTAAAATTAGGGTTGTGTGTGTTATTGATCATGTTTGATCGTGTGTTAGCCACTACATTCAAATATTCCATACCTTACCAATGAGCTAACATTACACCCGAAATAAAAACCTCTTTTGATTCTTGTTTGGTCATGTACAATGGGCAATTTTGAGTTTCTGATTTGTGAAATCTTGACGAGGTGCATGCATTGTCTTATTTGAGCGTATACACGTCCTATATAATGAAACACTTGAGTGAAACGAGCGAACACCATCAAAAATTCCATTTTTGAGGAAGTCATCGATTTAGTTTTCATTTGAGAAGGGGTAATACGAGGAATGCTTGACGATAACGAGTTTATGTTGATACATTCATCATATTAATTAGGATAAGCACAAGGGTTTTTCTTCTTACATAATGTTCATTGCATGTACATTCTCGATTCTTTTCGTTGTTCGAGGACGAACAAACCGATAAGTGTGGGGTTGTTGTTTTGCATGTAATTATGGTTTTACTCCCGTGTTTTTTGTTAGGGTTTAGTGTCGTTTTTAGTGGTTTTGAGTCGAGTTTTGTTGGGGTTTTAGGTTGTTTTCTTGTTTTATAGCTTTTGAGCTTTATTTATTCGATTTTGTTGATGTTTGTACGAATCTTACGTTCTTGAGCTAAAAATTCTTATGTTGTAGGCGGCTCAAGGAATTGGATTTGCCGGCATACGCCTAGGTTCAAGTCAAGGCATTGAGGTCCAAAATCCATGCCGTACGAGACACCGACCTCGAAAGCCCCTATGCCAGTGTAGGTGGTTAGGGTTCGGGTGTCACATAGCATGATTTGTCTTTCTTATCTCGAGCATTGGCGAAGTGACGTATTCTTGGAAAAGTGACGCATACTAATTGCGCATTTATATAGTTGAGTCATTTTTGTGTCTTTATTACATTGTTGAATGATTCTTACGTATTTTTCACGAATCTTTAGATACTTTGAGTCATGTTTGAGTCTTCTTACCGTCTTCTTAGGTTAAGAATATGCTATTTTGCATGTTTTTGCATTCTTTTGCCTTTTGCTTAACTTTTCGACTTTCCATCCAATAACTGGTCATTTTGGACCATTTCTTTTTCTTGTTTTTCTCTTACAGCTGAGTCACTTGGCAAAATCGAGAGATGAAGACAAAGGATTCATCGCTCAAAACAGCCAAAAGAACACTGGTTCGATCGGATGTCTTGAATCTCCGATCGGACTGACTGACGAAAAATATACTGGCCAGATAGACTGACACACTGATCGGACTTACGGACAGACACTTCCATCTGATCGGATAAGACCAGTGTCCGATTGGAGACGAGGATAGACACTTCCATCCGATCGGATAAGACCAGTGTCCGATCGAATGTATACGTTACAAATGCAGATTTTCGGGATTCGACAGTTACGAAACGGTTTTTGAAGACTTTAAAACTCAGGATTTCGCAGAGAAGACCCGACTTTTCGACTGGACATCTTTCGGATCCCCTTTGGATCCTTATACTGGATCATTAGAAGAGAGAATTGAATACTCTCTCGACCTTTGACTTATACCCCTTATGGAAAATTCATTAGGAAGTTCGATTGGTTCGTGACAACCGCTGTAGACGGAGGTTCGTGACAAACCTCCAGGATTCAGCGAGGTTCATTTCATCCCCGGAATAGCTGGACTTGGAAAGGATTCATCGCAGTGTCGTGATAGAGCTTTCTCACGATTTAGTAATCTCTAAACCTTTATCTCGTTGATTAGTTTGGTAAATCATGTTAAATAGTAATTTGTGATGTTATGATATTTCGTAGAATTGTTTATGGTTAAGTCCTTGTGAACGATTTGCTGGTGAATTTCTTATTGTTAATTAGTTGATTCATGTTATCGTAATTTGGATGTTTGGATGTTTAGATGTTATTTGTTTAAACTATCTTATACAATCATGATCTGTAGTTGTCTTGTATGTGATAGTGAGTTTGTCAATGGTTGCTGATTAGAACTTACGGGTCTAGTGACGGGAATCGTTTAGAACCATCACTTAGAATTATCGGGCGTTTAATCTATACGTTGAGATTGACAACCCAAACTCGTGGACTAAGTGTTCGACGAAATGCCCAAGTGGTCGTGGAGACGATTACAAGGCCCTAGACCCCCATTTTATTAATCTTTTTAAAGATGAAGTTCGTTGTTAAAT